>ML797646.1:337619-404336 GCA_009831015.1 Picea engelmannii
AAAAAAAAAAAAAAACATAAAATATTTAAACTTCTCCTATAAAAAATAAAAAAAATATTATACTTATATAATTATATAATTAAAAGTTATGCTTTTATTATTAAAATATTGTTTTATTATTAATATATACTTATCCTTGAACACTTGTACTTTATTAAGCACATTTACTATTTTAAAAACATGTGTGAAATTATAAACAAAGGAGAGAAGACTATGACTATGTAATGATGAAGTAGATCTAAGATGTAGTAGATAAATCTAAAGCGAACCCTCTTAAACACATGATTGGAAAAATTGGTCCAATTTATGAAAGAAGTTTTTTTTAAATAAAAATTTCATAAATTATAATTTTGAAAGAGAACTTATTTTTTCTTTTTTTTTAAATTTAGATTTAAAATTTGATATTCAACTTTAATCCATTTTCTTAAATTTGAATAAATAATTATAATTATAGTCATTTAAATTTATGTTCTAACTTAAAATTCCTTCGTAATTTTTAATTTGTGTTATAGTGTTGTTTTTCTTAGTTGGGGATCTTGAATATTCATAAGTTTTTTTTAGTTTTTCATTTGTTTTTCTAACATCTTTTTACTCAATGAAATGGTGTTATGTTAATGGAGAATGAAGACTTTGTCAAAATTAATTGTGTAACTTCCTTTAATCTGTCATTTTTTTAGTCATCCCCTACCTCAATGAAAGGGTTGAGACCTTTATACCTTTATCAATGTTCTATTTTTTTATATGAACTATATTTATTTTTGGATTTTTCCTAACATACATTTCACGGTCATTTAAACCTATAGGTTTGTTGTTGTTTTTTTTCCTTTAAAAAAAAAAACTTAACCTTTCAATGAATATGATTTGAATGACCTGTCCCTTGACAAACTCTACACCTAAAAATTATAGTTTCATAATCTAATTCCTAAATACAACAAGAATCATCTAACTATATACCGATCGTACTCAATAACCCTCAACTCAAGTCAATCTTTTTAGAGATTCAAACACAGATAATGATTCCCTTTTAACACTACCTTATGTCAAACATAAGATTTTTTTTTTGTGACCGGTGGAATCAACAACTAGTTGGGCATGTACTCGTGTGACACGAGGTTGTGTTATCCAACTTCTACCAATGTTACATCCATGTGTACCCACGATACCTCATACACGACACACAAGGTAAGTCAGGGTTTTGAACCATTGACTTCACATAACATAGTGTCTTAATAGTACAATATGTCACCAACTTCTCTACATCCCAAAGGCGTGTCAAACATAAGATATTGATATACATTATTTCCAAGTTTTTTCTTTGTGAAATCCAGACTAAGATAGGGAAATTTCACAATCTCATTCACTCTAACTAGAAGATCTAACTTTAAATAAACATTTTGTTATTCTTTTCAAATTCCTAAATATTTGATCTATGTATGAGGAAACTAATAAAATATTTTTATATCTTTGTAATAATTACACCACATTAATATGGACTTTTAACTTATACCAAATTTTAAGTTATTTATTCTATCAAAAATATATAATACTTCACCCTTTATTTAACAAGTGTCAATGTAGTGGTGATGTCCTTGTTGTTTAAAAGAGTATGATGCAAAAAAAAATGTGTTTCTTAAATCTAATTGAAAAATGATTTAAAGAGGAATCGACTTTACCATGAGCACAAAAAAATCACAATTCATTTCAATGTATCACAATTCAGTAAAGAACTTTATCAATGAGCACAAAAAAAAATCAACACTAGTATGACTGTTGAAAAAATGGAAGGTTCAACATATGGAAAAGGGGAAAGCCTTATAATATTTTATTACAAATGTGATTGTAAAAAATATCTATCAATTACATGGGTTCTACATTAAATCTTTAAATATACTGTGAGATAGTTTGAACTCAAAAGGACATTATTTAATGTAGGATGAACACCTAAATTCAAAAGGACAAATTATGACGCAAGACTGAATCAATTTTAATCAAGTTGAACTCATATAACATCTTCTAATGCAGGAACTTGGAAGCACTGTGAAATTTTCCTCTTCTTATGTCCTACTCAACTGTATAAATTGCCTTGAAAAAAATGTTATGTTGTAAACTCTTATTTGACAAACCTTGTACATGTTCCATAGTTAACTCAAGGTATATGCTTGACACTAAACAACTAATGCCCAACAAACATACCACAACTCAAACTTTGATTGGCAAAGGATATAAAACAATAACCAAGCTATAAACATTTTGGGAATAAGGTTATAGTTCATTGACTTTTCAGTTAAAAATAAATGAGTAGTCATTTAAGAAAGGCCAAGAGAAATTTGATAATGATTAACTAAGTTGATGTGTAGCATAAAATGGTTGTACCCATTATTTTATGCTTGCAAAGAATAGGATCAAAAGAAAACCAATATGAAATTGCTAAGATACTAAAGAATCATAACCAGGGAGACCAGGCTAATAAAAAAGGGAAAAGACACATCTAGTCCATCTATTGACTCGCTAGCCAGTAATTGCTCTGAGGTTAGTGGGTTAGTTAAAAAGACACATTGTAGATCGTTCTAGAATGTTGAGGTTAGTGGGTCAATTTAAAAGACTTGTTGCAGATTATTATGGCAAGTTAATTAATCATCAGAAATCATGAGTTTGGAAATGGCATGGTCCATAAGGTATAGTTCTATGTTAACCAAAGACTTACCCCTTAAATCCAACTCTAATGCTTGAATTAGATCTCTAGTGTCGACATCCCTAGCATATGAATGGATCATCTCCAACTCCCTGCAAATAGTTTGTTAGGGACCTAACCCCTCACGTAGGTAGAATAATATATTTCCATGTAATAAAGGTCGATATTAATAAGGCCTAGCAATAAGGAAGAATAAGTCAAATGTAAGAAGGCCTAATAGAAGTTTTCGCTTCTAGAAGGATATTCCTCTCGATTGTTCTTTTGGATAGACATATTTAGTATAAATAGGAGTAGAGGGTATGAGAAGTTTTGTCTTGGATATTATTGTAATAGATCTTTTCTTTGCTGGAGGTTTCCCCCTCGAAGAGGCAAGTGAACATTGCTCTCAGTAATCAAAGTGCTCTTTCTGGTGTTATTCTGGTATTATTCTGGTATTATTGTGGTATTGTTCTGGTTATATCATTGTTTATCTGCCATTTTTGTTCTGCATACTATTTTATATTTGGAATATTACAAGTGGTATCACAGTACTTTCCTCGACAGAAAATTGTGGGTTAAATTTTTTTTCAGGGTAGAGACGTATTCCAACGTCTTAAAGCTACAGAGATATGTCGTTACATGCATAAACCTGTGTTATCGGATTAATCAGTAAATGTGGACATAAACAGATCTCCCTAGATCCCACTGGAAACTAGAACAAAACATAACAGAATATAAGACTTTCCCTAGGCTCTAATTATTGAGTTTACTAGCTAACAAGAGATAGACAACATACCTTTTAAATGTCGTTTCCTCTTGCCATTGCCATTCTAGCTCCGTTCCAATATTCATGTGATATTGAACCTGCAAGGGAACACAAGCCAACCAAAGTGAAAGAAACAAAATATACTCAACAAGAACCTATGTATGTGATCAAGGAATCATACAATAAAACAAGACTAGTTTTATGGGAAAGAAACATATCATCGTATCATATTAAATAGAAAGTGGAGAATACAACCAAAGCCATGATGTTGCAAGGTCACCTTTCGATGGCCCTTTTCGCCAACACACACGCCTTTTCTCCAAAGCCTTTGAATGAAGAAGATCCACCATGTAGCTTGTAGAACCAAAGCAAAGCTCTCAAAAGGAAGTAGAACTCTCCATACAAATCTTAGCCTATTAAACCTTAGCCTTTTCCATGAGAGATCCCTCTTTATATAGTGTGAAAGAGAGATGGATGAGGAGATTAGGATGATCCCACCAAATCATAGAAGCGAGTAAGATCCAAACCAATCGGAGGCCACCTCATCTTCTAGAAGATCCCCTTCTAGAACATTCGTGAAATTTAACTTTTCCCAAGATTTAAGCATTGTCGCACCTTACATACTTAGCAGCCTGCAACGACGTCGCAGTCCAAGTGTAGTGCAACATGCAATGATCAGTCATCGTCGCACCCTATGAATAGAGCAGCCTACGACGACCTTCCTTCATATGGTTTTTGGAAGAGGAAATCAAATCACTTTTCTCATGTAGAAAGACTCTTTTATATGTTTAGGAAACATGAACACATGTTGTCAAGGGATCACTGGGGTGACCAAAATAATGTGTAAAGAATGCCCCCCAAAGTATGAAGCTGGAACTCATGACAGCTGAAATACTTTGTAGAATGTGTGTGTCGAATAAGGAGCACATCGATCGGGAACCTGCAAACAATCAAGCATCAACATAATAATATACCATCGTTTGAGGTAGGCAATCCCATGCTCAGATTACAAGTGACTCTAATCATAAGTGTCAAGTGATTCATGTCCACTAAACATACACTATGGATCCATGTCATCATGATTCAACATAGCCACCAGGAATACACTGTGGATCTGTGCTCTAAAAGAATTCAAATTTGGACATAACCCCGAGACATACAAAGTGGATCTATGTGTCAATACAAATCATGAATACCCTGTCGCAACTTGGACCAAAATGATAAGATCCAAGATCTTCATTTCCATCGTCTCTAAGTACAAATCTAGCCATGTGATTACAGGTGTTGAAGTCGAACATGGTAGAAACCATTTGATTACTGGTCATTAATGAAAACCATTAACAAGTGCGATGGAAATTGCCATTGATGTCAATGACTGCCAATGTACCCAAGTACAATCCAACGAATGTGAATGAATGAGTTGAAGTTGAACACTTAATAGAATATTCCAATCCGGGGTCAATGATGTGAACCCACTGTTGAAAGCGAAGAAACTTGCCATTGAGGCATGCAGGCTCTAAGGTACTGAATGATTTCTAAGTCTTATTCCTAGATAATGTGTTGAAGTCGACAGAAAAAGACTCGTCACAGGAGGGCCTTGATGTATCCCACATCAATAACATGAAATATGTAACATATTTGAGGTAGATCAGAGTATGAAATGATTCGAAACTGACACGGGGAAGATCGACATGGTAGAAGATTTATAATTGCAGATGGCTGACTCGATAGAAGGCTTGTGTAGGTTGGACTTCTCTTGAACATATGAACGAAACAACAATTGTCTTGGCAGCATTGAATCAAGGAGGACCCAACATATGAATTTGTGGATGGTCAAACGAGAGACAGATGGATTTCCCAACCTGGATACAATGATGAAGGGGGGTTTCATGTTCAAGAACGACTATTACTGTCACTGACTCAAATACAAAGACACATTTCTTTCCCAATTTTCCCCCACCATTTCTGGCGAGTATCTCTTTATTTTTACGCAAGCTTGAGGAGGATAACATATGCTTGTTGATGTAAGTTCATCCTTCGGATGAGTCCCTCGGAGTATGTTTAACGAACCCTAAGAAGAAGTTGTTCAATCCCATATGAGTATTTCGATGTTTGTTTAATGAGTCCAAAGAGAGAAAACTCAGAGGTTTTTCAATTTTAGAGAGTCTGAAAAACAATTAAAGAGAACTCCATCAAGTCATTTTTCGTAAATTAATCTGACGAGACCGAAAAAGTGATAACCTACCACTCATCAGATGTTTTCTTCAAATACTTTTACGAGCGTGAAAATAACAAGGTCGCTCGACAATCTTTTCATATTTAGGGAGAGTGAAAAGAGATTAAAGGATACTCCATAGGTTTCGTTTTTTGTGTCACCATTACGAGTTTGAAAAAATGACAAAAGACCACCTGATTACATTCTCATGGTTTCACAAGCGTGAGAAAGAACTGAGACTCTGCTCAGAGTTTTTCCTGAAAAACTCTAAAAGGATATGTACAAGTGACAAATATATAAAAACAAACCAAAAAATTGGACCCTTGTTCCAACGTTTCACCTCTAGACTTTTTCAATTTGCCAAAAGCAATCAGTTATAAAGTTGTTAGGAATTTAGGGTTTGGATGAAGCTTAAAAAATAATATAATATACAAATGAAAAGTAATAAAAATCAATAAAATAGGTAAAAAACCACATTTCACTATTTCATTTGTAACTTCACCCAAACATTGCTCCAAACCCCCTTTTTACCTTGATTTTCAAGTGTTGATTGCAGAGTGCACAGCGAATCATTCCACGAATCGTCTCCATAGAAAAGGTAATCTCCATTTCCTTCATCTTTTCATGGATTAAAAATTGATTTTTATTGGTTAAAAATGTGCTTTTGGGTTGATTTTTTGAGGTTACCCATAAGTTGAGGTCATCGCAGGTGACCTATATCGGGACCTGCGATGATCTAGGATCATTGCAGGTGACCCTAAATCTAGGGTGCGACAACTCTGCACTGTGCGAATGCACAGGCCTGCGACGACTGCAACCCAAAATTTTAAAAGATGAATCCAAAAAGGGAAAACCCCCAGGAAATAAAATTATGTTGTTAATCTCTTTTTATGGTTCCTTGGTAGGTCTTCCATAGTTGATATGTTGGAATGGCGTGAGAGAGAACACAAAGAAGAAGATTACTTCGTTGGGAATGACCCGGGAACAGTTATGGCCATCTGGTAGTGTGGGTTGTTGAAATTCTTCAAGATTCAGGGTATGTGGGCCCAGTTGAGACTACTTGAGTACTTAGTTCACATGTGGGATGTGAACAAGAAAGCATTTCATGTGGGTGCCCACACACACACCATAGATATCGAAGATATCTATTTCCTAACAGGACTATCTCGTTGTGGATCACGGGTGACACTTACAGGTGGTAGGGGTGGCGGTGAGCCTATGAACCACTACATCAGTGAACATTACGTGTCGTGTACCCAGAAACATAGCGGTAAGGTCGCTATCAGGGATGTCTGAGACTTGCCTCTCCAGACTATCCTCTATACTATTACTTGCATGGAAGGGAGTGCAACTCCCCACATGGCTCTACATAGCCATTTTCAGTATGCATTGGAGTGTATGGAGCCCCGAGTCTTCAAATGGTGCGAAGGGGTCCTTAAAAGTATGAAGAAACAACTTACCAAGTGAAGAAGTGGTGGGTTGAAACAATTCAGATACGGATCTATTTTGGTATCCTTCTTCCTAGAGAGGGTCCCAGTCTTATGCTTGCAGGTAGAGTGGAGTATACCTGCTCCACCAGATCCGAGGATGAATAGGTGGGTAGACCTCATGTCCCGACATGGAGGCGGTCACATCATCAAGTATAAAGATGTCTTCTTTGAGTGGTTGAGGACTCAAATGCTCATGGTCGATGATTATGCATATGTTGGGTTAGACTTTCGTCGAGATCCGGACCTAGCTCTTCCTGAAGGTTCCCAATGGGGGGATATAGGTAAAAGGAAATTTTGTTTATATAATGTTTTTGTTATTTTTAATGATATAAATATTTTTTATGTTGTTTATTCAATGACTAATCGAGTGCTCTTCGATGATGCAGATGTGGGACCTTATCATCCTCCGGGTTCATCCCCTATCTAGAGGCAAGGGGAGAGAGGTTCCGTAGAAGAAGTAGTTGTTGTTGACTTCGATACCATATAAAAAAAATTGGAGGGACTTACAATGAACATCTCAGATGCCTCTATAGATGATATTCCTAGGCATTATCAGCACCACACAGTGGGCGTGTATGCATCCATCGGTCGACTACTCTGTAGAGTAGCACGGGAAGTCACGTGTTATAGCAAGTAGCATCCTTGATGCTCTACTGTATATGAAGCCATGTGCTTCACATTTTGATATTTTGGTCTTCGGACAAAAAACACTTTTTGTAAAATTTTATCGTTATTAATACAAGGCTCCTACCGGCTTACTTGTTTTATGTACACAGTGTGATTGGATTTTATAAATGCCTCAAATGTATGTCTAACACGTAATTAGCCAATGCATCTATTAATGTACTTAGACAACTAGGAATGTGTTAGTATTCAATGTAATCAAAATGACGTTCCAAGAGGCGAATTCGTAAATACACCCTTTACAATGTAGGACTTCGGATAAAATAAACATTACTCAACTGTAGTACCACTAACTATGAATCAAGTCATACAACAAGATGACGGATTCCAAGTGAAACAACGTCGGTCAATAATTCGATGATTGCACTGTATTCCTCGATATTGTTAGTTGCACGACCAAGGAAAACACCATGTAGACTAATCAATTCATCCTTAGGTGCATAGATTTCCCAAGAAACAGATGCTAAGTTTTGAGTACTACGACTAGCGCCATCAGTGAAGCCAATGTAGGGTAGTGAATACACCGACATCTGAAAACCAAACACAATGCAAGGTAAGCAGTCGAAAGATGGAACCAAACAACGAAAAAGCACACAAGAGTATGATACACTAAAAATACACAACACTCATGCAAAAATGATTTAAGCATAGTATTTCTTCAAATAAAGCCCATTTCTAGGTTCACTCAAAGGGACTCCATCATAATCTACCAACTCATAAGCTCCATTCTTCAATACTCGTTTCACAATATAAGGACCCCGCCACATGGGCTCGAATTTACCGGCCCCTAGCAAATCTCGATCTTGCTCGTAAAGAAGAACTAGATCACCTTCAGGAAAAACACATGGCTTGATATGCTTGTCATTTTGGGATTTAACACGTTTTTTCTGAGTTTCAATAACTAAGGTACCATCACGACGGGTTTCATCTAATTGCATCAAATAAAAAAGATGTTCCTCTTTATCAGAGGTGTTAGGGAGAAGTTCGACAGCTAGTTTCAAAGATGGTATTTCACATTCAATCGGAAAAATTGTTTCGATACCATTTACTAACTGGAAAAGTGTGAATTCGATGGCAGACTTAACGGATTTCCGATAGGCCCATAATGCTCAGAACAACATCGTGTGCCAATTTGACTTATGAATTCCTACCATCTGTCGAAGCATAGTAGTGAGAACTTTGTTAATTGCCTCAACCTGGCCATTGGCCTGTGGGTAATAGGGGGTTGAGTTTTCATGGCGAAGACCCAACTTTGCAATAAGTTCAAACATCATAAAATTGCGAAAATGACTACCGTGATCAATAATGATGGCTTGAGAGACACCAAATCTAGTAATGGTATGATTGAATATGAACAACGTTGCAGTTTTCCTATGTCTTTGAACAACAATTGTCTTGGCAGCATTGAATCAAGGAGGACCCAACATATGAATTTGTGGATGGTCAAACGAGAGACAGATGGATTTCCCAACCTGGATACAATGATGAAGGGGGGTTTCATGTTCAAGAACGACTATTACTGCCACTGACTCAAATACAAAGACACATTTCTTTCCCAATTTTCCCCCACCATTTCTGGCGAGTATCTCTTTATTTTTACGCAAGCTTGAGGAGGATAACATATGCTTGTTGATGTAATTTCATCCTTCGGATGAGTCCCTCGGAGTATGTTTAATGAACCCTAAGAAGAAGTTGTTCGATCCCATATGGGTATTTCGATGTTTGTTTAATGAGTCCAAAGAGAGAAAACTCAGAGGTTTTTCAATTTTAGAGAGTCTGAAAAACAATTAAAGAGAACTCCATCAAGTCCTTTTTCATAAATTAATCTGACGAGACCAAAAAAGTGATAACCTACCACTCATCAGATGTTTCCTTCAAATACTTTTACGAGCGTGAAAATAACAAGGTCGCTCGACAATCTTTTCATATTTAGGGAGAGTGAAAAGAGCTTAAAGGATACTCCATAGGTTTCGTTTTTCGTGTCACCATTACGAGTTTGAAAAAACGACAAAAGACCACCTGATTACATTCTCATGCTTTCACGAGCGTGAGAAAGAACTGAGACTCTGCTCAGAGTTTTTCCTGAAAAACTCTAAAAGGATATGTACATGTGACAAATATATAAAAACAAACCAAAAAATTGGACCCTTGTTCCAACGTTTCACCTCTAGACTTTTTCAATTTGCAAAAAGCAATAGTTATAAAGTTGTTAGGAATTTAGGGTTTGGATGAAGCTTAAAAAATAATATAATATACAAATGAAAAGTAATAAAAATCAATAAAATAGGTAAAAAACCACATTTCACTGTTTCATTTGTAACTTCACCCAAACATTGCTCCAAACCCCCTTTTTACCTTGATTTTCAAGTGTTGATTGCAGAGTGCACAACGAATCATTCCACGAATCATCTCCATAGAAAAGGTAATCTCCATTTCCTTCATCTTTTCATGGATTAAAAATTGATTTTTATTGGTTAAAAATGTGTTTTTGGGTTGATTTTTTGAGGTTACCCATGCGTTGAGGTCATCGTAGGTGACCTATATCGGGACCTGCAATGATCAAGGATCATCGCAGGTGACCCTAAATCTAGGGTGTGACAACTCCGCTCTGTGCGAATGCACAGGCCTGCGACGACTGCAACCCAAAATTTTAAAAGATGAATCCAAAAAGGGAAAACCCCCAGGAGATAAAATTATGTTGTCAAACTCTTTTTATGGTTCCTTGGTAGGTCTTCCATAGTTGATATGTTGGAATGGCGTGAGAGAGAACACAAAGAAGAAGATTACTTCATTGGGAATGACCCGGGAACAGTTATGGCCATCTGGTAGTGTGGGTTGTTGAAATTCTTCAAGATTCAGGGTATGTTGGCCCAGTTGAGACTACTTGAGTACTTAGTTCACATGTGGGATGTGAACAAGAAAGCATTTCATGTGGGTGCCCACACACACACCATAGATATCGAAGATATCTATTTCATAACAGGACTATCTCGTTGTGGATCATGGGTGACACTTACAAGTGGTAGGGGTGGCGGTGAGCCTATGAACCACTACATCAGTGAACATTACGTGTCGGGTACCCAGAAACATAGCGGTAAGGTCGCTATCAGGGATGTCTGAGACTTGCCTCTCTGGACTATCCTCTATACTATTACTTGCATGGAAGGGAGTGCAACTCCCCACATGGCTCTACATAGCCATTTTCAGTATGCATTGGAGTGTATGGAGCCCCGAGTCTTCAAATGGTGCGAAGGGGTCCTTAAAAGTATGAAGAAACAACTTACCAAGTGAAGAAGTGGTGGGTTGAAACAATTCAGATACGGATCTATTTTGGTATCCTTCTTCCTAGAGAGGGTCCCAGTCTTATGCTTGCAGGTAGAGTGGAGTATACCTGCTCCACCAGATCCGAGGATGAATAGGTGGGTAGACCTCATGTCCCGACATGGAGGCGGTCACATCATCAAGTATAAAGATGTCTTCTTTGAGTGGTTGAGGACTCAAATGCTCATGGTCGATGATTATGCATATGTTGGGTTAGACTTTCGTCGAGATCCGGACCTAGCTCTTCCTGAAGGTTCCCAATGGGGGGATATAGGTAAAAGGAAATTTTGTTTATATAATGTTTTTGTTATTTTTAATGATATAAATATTTTTTATGTTGTTTATTCAATGACTAATCGAGTGCTCTTCGATGATGCAGATGTGGGACCTTATCATCCTCCGGGTTCATCCCCTATCTAGAGGCAAGGGGAGAGAGGTTCCGTAGAAGAAGTAGTTGTTGTTGACTTCGATACCATATAAAAAAAATTGGAGGGACTTACAATGAACATCTCAGATGCCTCTATAGATGATATTCCTAGGCATTATCAGCACCACACAGTGGGCGTGTATGCATCCATCGGTCGACTACTCTGTAGAGTAGCACGGGAAGTCACGTGTTATAGCAAGTAGCATCCTTGATGCTCTACTGTATATGAAGCCATGTGCTTCACATTTTGATATTTTGGTCTTCGGACAAAAAACACTTTTTGTAAAATTTTATCGTTATTAATACAAGGCTCCTACCGGCTTACTTGTTTTATGTACACAGTGTGATTGGATTTTATAAATGCCTCAAATGTATGTCTAACACGTAATTAGCCAATGCATCTATTAATGTACTTAGACAACTAGGAATGTGTTAGTATTCAATGTAATCAAAATGACGTTCCAAGAGGCGAATTCGTAAATACACCCTTTACAATGTAGGACTTCGGATAAAATAAACATTACTCAACTGTAGTACCACTAACTATGAATCAAGTCATACAACAAGATGACGGATTCCAAGTGAAACAACGTCGGTCAATAATTCGATGATTGCACTGTATTCCTCGATATTGTTAGTTGCACGACCAAGGAAAACACCATGTAGACTAATCAATTCATCCTTAGGTGCATAGATTTCCCAAGAAACAGATGCTAAGTTTTGAGTACTACGACTAGCGCCATCAGTGAAGCCAATGTAGGGTAGTGAATACACCGACATCTGAAAACCAAACACAATGCAAGGTAAGCAGTCGAAAGATGGAACCAAACAACGAAAAAGCACACAAGAGTATGATACACTAAAAATACACAACACTCATGCAAAAATGATTTAAGCATAGTATTTCTTCAAATAAAGCCCATTTCTAGGTTCACTCAAAGGGACTCCATCATAATCTACCAACTCATAAGCTCCATTCTTCAATACTCGTTTCACAATATAAGGACCCCGCCACATGGGCTCGAATTTACCGGCCCCTAGCAAATCTCGATCTTGCTCGTAAAGAAGAACTAGATCACCTTCAGGAAAAACACATGGCTTGATATGCTTGTCATTTTGGGATTTAACACGTTTTTTCTGAGTTTCAATAACTAAGGTACCATCACGACGGGTTTCATCTAATTGCATCAAATAAAAAAGATGTTCCTCTTTATCAGAGGTGTTAGGGAGAAGTTCGACAGCTAGTTTCAAAGATGGTATTTCACATTCAATCGGAAAAATTGTTTCGATACCATTTACTAACTGGAAAAGTGTGAATTCGATGGCAGACTTAACAGATTTCCGATAGGCCCATAATGCTCAGAACAACATCGTGTGCCAATTTGACTTATGAATTCCTACCATCTGTCGAAGCATAGTAGTGAGAACTTTGTTAATTGCCTCAACCTGACCATTGGCCTGTGGGTAATAGGGGGTTGAGTTTTCATGGCGAAGACCCAACTTTGCAATAAGTTCAGACATCATAAAATTGCGAAAATGACTACCGTGATCAATAATGATGGCTTGAGAGACACCAAATCTAGTAATGGTATGATTGAATATGAACAACATTGCAGTTTTCCTGGTGTTATCAAATGTAGGGATCGCCTCAGCCCATTTAGTGAAATAATCCACAGCTACAATAATGTATCCATGCCCCCCGATCGAGTGAGGGTTACATGTCATGAAGTCAACGCCCCATTTGGCGAATGGACCAACAAAAACTATAGGGTGAAGAGGAGCAGGGTGAGATCGGATATTATTGTTATAATTTTGACAAGCGTGGCATTTATGGATGGTAGTAATGCAATCCTTAAACAATGAAGGCCAAAAATAGCCAGCTCGTAAGATCTTTTGGGTAGTGGAATACCCATACATATGACCGCCACATGCTCTGGAGTGACAGTCATTCAAAGCTTTCTCAGTTTCATCGTAGGTGAGACATCGTCGAAATATGGAATCAATACCACAGCGGTAGAGGGTATCACCAAGGATGATGTATTGACGAGATCGATATCGTATACGACGACGATCTGTACTAGAAAGATTAGGTCGAAAGGTTTGAGTCTGGAGATAGATGATAATATCTCTGTACCATACGTCATCAGAACTGATCAAAAAGAAGGATTTGTTGGGTAAAGAATCCTCTGCCACATTTTCTGTCTTAGTAGAGGGAAGGTCACATATCAATTCGGAAAAAACCAAAGACTTCTTTGACTTGGCGCGTTTAAACTCCAAGTCAAACTCCTGGAAAATAACTATCCATTTGGAGTACTTTCCCCCAATCAATTGTTGAGTAAGGATATGTTGCATGGGGTTGTGGTCGGAAATGACTGTGGTTTTGCGGAACAAGATGTAGTTACGAAAATGTTGAACAACTTGAACAGCTCCCAAGGCCAGCTTTTCCACATGTAGGTATTTGGTTTCGTTAGTCGTGAGACTCCGACTCAAATAGTATATCACATGTTCATCATGTGAATCATCCTCTTGGACTAAGACCATAGCAATGGTAGAGTCTGAAGCAGCTAAGTATAGGAAATAATCTCGGCTATAGTCAAGGGGAAACAATAGTGGTGTACGAGTTAAGGCGAGTTTCAAAACCCCCCAAAGTATGGTCGCCATTTTTTTTATCAAACTAATCGGTAAGTGTGGACACAAACAGATCTCCCTAGTTTCACCCCGAAACTAGAACAAAACAAGACAAAATATAAAACTTTCCATAAGTTTTAATTATCAAGCATACTAACTAACAAGAGATAAATGACATACCTTTTAAACATCGTTTGTCCTCGCTAGTGTTATCATCGCTCCATTCCAAGGCTTTTGGGATGTTGAACCTGTAAAAAGACACAAGCCAATGAAGTGAAAGAAACAACGTATACTCAACAAAACCTATGTATGTGATCAAGGAGTCATACAATAAAATAAGACCAATTTTATGGGAAAGAAATATATCATTGTATTAAAAAATGTTGAAGAAAGATATGACCAGATGCCTTGATGTTGTCAAATTCCTTCCAACAGTTCCTTTCTTCCCACACACTTCTTCTCCACAGATTCTAAGATCAACAATCTATCTTGACAAAGCAAAGCTCAAAGCCAACATACAAACTCCAAAAACTCCAAGCTACAAAACTCAAGAACTTTCCAACTCCAAAACCTAGCTAACTAACTTTTCCCATGAGAACTCCTCTCATTTTATAAGATGAAAAGGATAGGGTGAGGATGTTAGGATGATCCCATGAGATCAGGGACGCAACTCAGATCCAAACTGATCAGAGGACATCTCACCCTCGAAGCTTCTATTCTAGAACTTTTGAGAAATTCCTCTTTTTCGTTGGTACGAAAATCGTCGCACCCTTAACACTGAGAAAACTGCGAAGACGTCGCAGGCCACTGTGGTGCAACCTGCGACAATCCTATATTGTCGCACTCATAACACTAAGCAAGGTGTGATGATCCCTTTTTATAAGGTTTTTGACAAAGGAAAAGTATAATTTCATCTCTCTGAGAAAAAGTATCTTCATTCTTCTTCAAGGATTAAGGTCATTGATCCTTCTAAAGACAAAGGATAGGTTTACATCATTAACAGATATAGGGGTGACAAAAATAATGTGTAACAACACGCATTCGGGGATTCATACACACAAGAAATACAAGTGGTACTTAAGCACACATATGTTGGCCACCCTTGTAACCCTTGTTGGTACCCCTTCGAGTGGTAGAGCATCAGACAACACCTTTATACGGATCGACCTAGATCTCATGAATCCCTCCATAGATAAATTGATCGATTGTCTGACTGCTATAGTGCCACTGAGAACAACACTCGGGAAGATACTCTCTAGTACTTGGGTAGTCGGGTAGTACGGCTAAGGGCATGGTTTATCCTCCTTAGTTGGTGCCCTGAGATATTGGGCCGAGTATTAATGTTGGACCCCACACGTATATCAAAGAGATATAGCACAGGGAAAACCCTTGTCTATAGAACCTTTGAATACCCTAACCCTTGGGACGGAAACAAAAACATAACAGACAAGATCTATTGATGCGCAACTGTGTCTCTTGCATTCGAGTTGCAAAATCACTACACATTTATTCTCGTTAAGCATTTGGGCATTTCGTCACTATAGTATTCTTTAGATCAGAGTATAACTCCACTCCTGTTGGCACCAATATTTGAGACCTATCCCGTTGGATTCCTCTCTTCTCCTTTATCGCAGTCATACCTATCATTTTTCAGCATTTTTTTTTCTCGTGGACCCAACCCCCTTCAAACACCCTTATTTGGGCTTTACCCCATTGGATTCCACTCGTCGCCCTGATCATTGTGATACACTTCACCCATAACCCATTTTCTGTGTAGTCCCACCCACCCCTTTTCATGTTCTCTCTTCATCATGGCCCACACCCGTAGCCAAGACTTGGAATCTCGCTTCAATTCCTTCCACTCTAATTTTACATAAACCCAACAAGAAGTGAGATAGCTCAGTGCCAATGTTTCCACCATCAATAAAAAACATGCATTCCTCCATCAACGCCAAAATCGAGGACCTCAAACAAGACCTCGCTACCCAACTTGAATCCTTCAATACCCAATTTGTCTCCTTCACTACGATGATCTGTGTCAAGTTGCATATCCCTGCAGATCTTCCCTCATCTGACCCACCTTATCAAACCGAAGGTGAAAATTCCTCTCATTCCCATAATTTTCAGCCCCATCACTTTTAGTGTGACCTATGCCTTTCGCATGTGGATATGACCAAATTTGATGGCTCGGATCCCACTGGTTGGGTAACTCAAATGGAACATTATTTTTCTTTGTATGGAATTTTAGATGAGTTGGCCAAACTACGATATGGTTTTCTCCATCTAGATCAAGAACGTTGGCAATGGTGGCAATGGAGAAAAAATGTTCGCCAAGGGTATGTGGCTTGGACACACTTTGTCGTAAAGTTTTATGAACGCTTTGACACTGACACCAACCATTTAGGTCGTTTGACAAAGTTGAAACAATCTAGCATAGTGGAAGACTTTATAGCCACTTTTGAGCGATTGGTTTTCCGTACAAAGGGCATGTCTGATGCTTTTTTCAGAGAATGTTTTATCAATGGCCTCAAGGATGAGATTTGTTCCCATGTCCTCATGGATCGGCTTCATATTTGGGCGGATGCTACTAAAAGAGCTAAGGAAGCACAACAAGTTGTCTCTTCTCAAAACAAAAAACCTTCATTTATTGCTCGCACTAAACCAGTCACTCCTAGTCCTCCTTCTACTCCATTAAAGATCCAAAAAATGATCAGGAAAGAAATGGCTGAACACCAACTCAAAGGCCTTTGTTATAATTGTGATGACAAATATTTCCCTGGGCACAAGTGTAAGGAACAAAAGTTTTTTATGGCCATCTCGAATGATGTTTTAGAAGGCAATGTTGAGGCTCCCCTTGTGGTCCTGTCACATGAACCCACTGACATGACCCCTCCCTCAGACCCTCCTAAAGTCGAACCAGTCATTTCCCTAAATGCTCTCACTGGCTTTTCTGCTCCCCAAACCCTCAAGCTAATTGGTTGCATTAAGCATAGGAAGGTCATCATTCTTGTTGATAGTGACAACACCCATAATTTTATTCATCGCCGCATTGCCCAAGAAACTAATTGTTATATATGTGTCATCAATAATTTTCAAATCATGATTTCCAATGGCGGGTCCATGAAATGTAGAGGGAGTTGTGAAAATGTGCATCTCCAAATTGGTCAGTACCACATGAAATCTCGTATGTTTTCTATCGACATGGGCGGTTGTGACATTGTGTTGGGTGTCGAATGGCTAAGGACTTTGGGTCCCATTCTTATGGATTTTAAGGAATTAACCATGCAATTCGACTAAGAGGGCCAACAATATAAGTTCCAAGGCATCATCGTCGGTTCCCCGGAGATCATCAATTCCCATCGCATGGAAAAGCTGCTCAAAAAATGTCATTTTGGCATTATTGCACAACTCCATGCCATTCAAGCCACTCAGACACCCTCTGTGTTGCATGACCTCCAATCCATCCTCTATAAACATCAAGTGGTTTTTTCCACTCCCCGTGGACTCCCTCCTTCCCGTGGTGTTCATGATCATTCCATTTCCCTTGTCCCGGACAGCTTTCCTCCCAATATCCATCCCTATCGTCATCCCTTTTCCCAAAAAAATGAAATTGAGAAAATTGATCAAGAATTGTTCAACGCAGGTGTTATCCTCCCTAGTATGGGCCCCTACTCTTCTCTTGTTGTCATGGTCCTTAAAAAATAATGTTCTTCGCGCATGTGTCCTGACTTTCGCGCCCTCAACACACTCACCATTAAAGACAAATTTCTCATTCCTGTCATTGATGACCTCTTGGATGAATTGAGTGGTGCTTAGTTCTTTACTAAACTTGATCTTCATTCTGGCTACCACCAAATATGTATGAATGAGGCAGATATTCCTAAGACTGCATTTCAAACTCATGAGGGCCACTATGAGTTTTTGGTCATGTCGTTTGACTTGTGTAATGCTCCCTCCACTTTCCAAAGCCTCATGAATCATGTCTTCCATCCTTTTCACCATCATTTTGTCTTAGTTTTCTTTGATGATATCCTCATCTATAGTAAAACCTGGACAACCCATCTTTGCCATGTGGGTCAAGTTCTCCATCTACTCTCTCAGCACCAACTTTTCCTCAAACAATCTAAATGTGTTTTTGATGCCTCAGAAGTCGAGTACTTGAGTCATCTTGTGGGCAAAGTCGGCGGCAGGGCGGGTTCTAAAAAGATTGAAGCTATGCAAGATTGGCCTCACCCAAAGACTCTCAAAAGATTTCATGGATTTCTGGGTTTAACAGGTTAGTATCACAAGTTTGTTAAGAATTGTGGAAAGATTGCAGCACCTCTCACTGCTCTCCTTAAAAATAATTCTTTCACTAGGACTCTCACAGCTGCTCAGGCCTTTCAAACCTTGAAGATGGCCATGTGCACCACTCCAGTCCTGGCCCTTCCTGATTTCACAAAAACCTTTGTCCTGGAATGCGATGATTCCGAGAAAGGAATTGGAGAAATCCTTATAAAAGAGGGTCGACCTTTGGCCTTTACCAACAAACAATTGTTAGAGCGAAATTTGGGCAAATCAATCTATGAAAAGGAAATGTTGGTTATTTTATATGTCGTGGATCTTTGGCGCCCTTATCTATTGGGGAAACGCTTCCAAATTCAAACAGATCATCAAAGCCTCAAGTATTTTTTAGAAGAACGTCTTTCCTCCCCAAAGAAACAAAAATGGTTGACTAAGCTCTTTGGATATCATTATGAGATCATTTATAAGAAAGGAAAAGACAATGTGGTTGTTGATACACTTTCCAGAAAATATGAAGATGAATGGTCCCTTTTTTCTCTCTCCATCATTGTACCAGATTGGCTCCAAGTTGTTCGCCAGGAATGGCTACAAGATCCCAAAATTTTGCATCTGATACAACAATTGCAGGCCAATTCTCTAGTTTCCCATGGTACTCTTGGCATAATGATGAGCTTCGATACAAAGGTCATTTGTATTTAAGTAAACAATCAAAACTTAAATCCATGGTACTTTATGAGCTTCATGCTACACCCACCGCTGGGCACTCAGGGTTTACCAAAACCTATGACCGGGTCAAACGTTCTTTTTTTTTGGGATGGTACGAAACAGGACGTTCGCAATTTTGTGTCAGAATGTGATGTTTGTCAATGCAACAAGGGTGAAACCGCCAAAGCTCTTGGCAAACTACAACTGCTTCCGATTCCACCTATTATTTGGAGGGATATCTCTATGGATTTTATTTTAGGCTTACCTAAATCGGGCAATAAATCAATCATCATGGTGGTAGTTGGTCGTCTTTCCAAGTATGTTCATTTATGTGTTCTTCAACACCCATTTACAGCCTCCACTGTGGCTCAAATTTTCATGGATCGGGTCTTCAAGCTTCATGGCATGCCTCATTCTATTGTTTATGATCACGACCCAACTTTCACCAACAATTTTGGGCAAGAAATGCTCAAGCTACAAGGTACCCAATTGCATCTCAACAGAACTTATCATCCCTAGACTGATGGTCAAACTAAAGTTGTCAGCAAGTGTTTGGAAACATATTTGAGGTGTTTTGCATCGGAACAACAAAATCAGTGGGCTCAATGGTCACCACTAGCTAAATGGTGGTACAACACTTCTTATCATACAACTACCCGCATGACTCATTTTGAAGCGATATATGGACAAAAGCCACCTTCAGTTCTCTCCTACTCTCCTACTTGTCAGGTGTCTCAAAGGTCCAAGCAGTTGACCAAACACTTACAGTTCGAGAGGCTATTCTCTGTACCCTCAAAGAGAATTTGGTCATGGCCCAAAATCGCATGAAGCAACAGGCATATCACAATCACTCTGAATGTCAATTTGCAGAAGGAGATCATATGTTTATTCGACTACAACCTTATAAGAAAAATTCCCGCAAGGCTGACCATTGTTAGAAACTGATGCCCAAATTTTATGGTCCTTATACCGTTCTCAAGTTTGTGGGATAGGTGGCCTATCAGTTAGCTTTGCCCGATCATTCTAAGCTCCATCGTGTGTTTCATGTTTCCTGCTTAAAGAAGGTGATTGGAACTAAGTGTCAAACTCAAACCAAACTTCTCGACTAGATGAAGAAGACTCCATTTGGCTACAACCACAAGCAGTTTTGGACTAGTGTGAGCGTCGTCTGCGTCAACGCACCATCAAGGAAGTGTTAGTCCAGTGGAAAGATACAACTCCTACATATGCCACTTGGGAACCAACTACCATTTTGCATCAATTTCCTCATCTCAAGCCTTGAGGACAAGGTTTTTTTTAAGGGGGAGGACATGTTAGGGACTTAACCCCTCACATAGGTAGAATAATATATTTCCATGTAATAAAGGTCAATATTAATAAGGCCTAGCAATAAGGAAGAATAAGTCAAATGTAAGAAGACCTAATAGAAGTTTTCGCTTCTAGAAGGATCTTCCTCTAGATTGTTCTTTTGGATAGACATATTTAGTATAAATAGGAGTAGAGGGTATGAGAAGTTTTGTCTTGGATATTATTGTAATAGAGCTCTGCTCTGCTGGAGGTTGCCCCCTCGAAGAGGCAAGTGAACATTGCTCTCAGTAATCAAAGTGCTCTTTTTAGAATTATTCCGGTTATATCATTGTTTATCTGCCATTTTTAACTAATTATTTCTGTTTTGCATACTATTTATATTTAAAATATTATATTACACAGTTAATGAATATAAAAACTTAAACATAAGAGTGACTTTCCCCATTGAATAGATAACCAAAAAACACATTATTAAAAATCGATTTTGTATCTTTTTATGGATATAAAAATGCCATAAACATAAAAACAATTTGTCTAAGGACAATCTATCATCTTCATCTTCACACGATACAATTTGTCATCTTCACACGATACAATTTGTCTAAAGACAATCTATCATCTTCACACGATTAATCCATCAATAATTCTAAAAACAATTTGTCTAAGAACAATCTATCATCTTCACACGATTAATCCATCAATAATTCTCTTTGCAATTACATGAGAATATTTGACATTGATGAATGAATGATTCTAAAACCATCTTAAATCATGAACATGGAAATGTTTGACATTGATGAATGATTCTAAAACTGATCTTAAATCATGTGCTACATGTTTATGAGGTCGAAAAAATTACGCTCCATTATTTGAGCCCTCTTGATGCATAAATGAGCTAAAGACATATGTCATTTCTCTTGAATTTTCTGAACGGTCAAGATCTTTCATTCTGTAATAAATCAATGGCAGCCTACTAGATAATTGATTGTCTACGATTTATTTATATATTACAAACACCAAACACCATTCCATCCTCGTAGATATTAAAGCTCTCTGCAGCTTTAGCGGGAGTAATTCAACGTATATAAGCTCTGATCGGAGATGGAAATGCACACAAAGACTTGGGAGCGGAAGAGGACTTTCAAACCCATGACAAGATTTCCACGGCACTTATAGTGAAGAGCCCTTGATTTGACTGAGAAACGTCGTTTAGTCTGAGAACCAGGACCTCCCGTATGGACATATGGCAGCAAAGAGGGAATTCCTCCATTTTGGGCTGCAACAGAGAATACCCATTCCATATAAATACAAAT
Organism: Picea engelmannii; assembly: GCA_009831015.1. NCBI lineage: Eukaryota > Viridiplantae > Streptophyta > Pinopsida > Pinales > Pinaceae > Picea > Picea engelmannii. Next base: position 359,432 of record ML797646.1, read on the forward strand.
TAACTGTCAAAACAACATAACCTACAAACCCTAACACGTCAAAAACTCACTCTATGTGAAGTAGCACTAAGGTGAATACTCTGAACCGGTGGAAAACAAAGTGCAGCGGACATAATTCCTGCAACGACGACCATTAAAGCTCCTGGACCTTTCATTGTGAATCAAATCAAATGTGAAGTTGAAAAGAAGAATTCCCTCGGCCCGGAATGGAAAACTGATTGTACATTAAAAAAAAAGGTGATAGAATCGAGGGCTGACCTGCACAACGAACCCCTTCGATAATGGAAACCCCAACAGGGGAGTAAAGGAAGTGTGCGAGGCTATGCCATGCTTCGTTCGAGTAAGTGAGCTACCTAAGAACAGACCTGAGGGATCCATGTCAGCGGGTATCAACATGCCAAACAGTCAGCCGGAAAAAACCCTTGAAGTCGCTGCCTATTGAATAGTGACAGTTTAGAGTCGATTAGGGAGAAAGACGTGTAGAAGGATAAGATTTGTCAATTATTAATGGACAAATGGCAGGTTCTAATATGATCTAGACAGAGGAGGGCACGTCTTTTTAAAAGAATACCTTTGGCTTAATTATATATGATTGACATCATATATTAATATAAAATTTGGAATAAAGTATTATATATCGTTAGTGGGCTTAATGATAACATGTATTTTTTTTGAAAGAAGTTGTAAGTTCAAATCCAGAAGAGATAGGGTATGTAGAATTTACCAGTATAACAAAATTCAAAATTTATATCCATTACAAATCAATTAATTGTATCATTTAAATATATATATTATATATTATAATTTCTCAAAATTTATATCCATAGACAGTATATCAAGAAAAATCGTTGTTTAAGAACTGTGTTGACAAGGTTGATCTGTTAATTCATGTATTAACAGTTATGTCAGTATTAAAAACTACTTTAGATAAAGTTGACAAGAGGCTTGAGATTCTGAAGAAGCCAGAAAGAAAAAATGTAAAGCCTGCTTTGGTTGAAACACTAAAGAGAAAGTGTTTCCAGGTTATGACCATAAAAAATGAACCATGTGACACTTAGATGGTTCCATTACAAGGACAACCTTCTACATTGATGAATGACAAAAATAAAATACTCAGCTCCATGCCAGGATAACCAGTTCTGAATATGCACTGTTAAAGTCGTGATGAGGTAGCAGAAGCTATCTTGATGTTGAGGAATTGGGCTACGATCCGCCAGACAAATGATATAACCCTTACAGGAAGAGAAATTGCATATTCAATTATCAATGGGTTTAGTGGTCTACGGGAGACTGGTGGAACTGGGTCTCAAAGACAAGCAAAATAAAGATTCTTGGTTCACCAAACCCATCCAAGACTTTACTAGATGCCTTGCAACAAGAATTCTATGGCCCTGATGCGCATGAAGACTATGATCATCTAGCTTCACTCTTTATCAGTAATCGGTTATGTGATCTGAAATATCACAAGCAATATTTTTGTGATATGCAAACGCTAATTATCAAAAGTGTGAAGATGGATGATGTTGCATACATCAAGCACAGGAGCATTTTTAGATGAAGTAGAACAGTACATGAAAGACAAAGGACTCACTACTATAGGTATGTCTATTGTACAAGCTGACCAACATAGTTTGCAATGTATATAGGAGCATTGCTTAGAGAAAAGGTCAGTAGGGATTTTAAAAGGCATCATAAAATGTATATTGTTAGCCTATGTAGAAAAAAGGCAACCATGCCTAATTACGGTTGTGGTGAATATAACAAAGGATATTTGTTCAAATCTCAAATATCCTCTAGTTGTTCAAATCTCAAATATCCCCATAAGTGCAATCCAGACCACAAGCCATATTTTCCACAGAAGAAAAATCCCTCTTCCAAAAAGTTCGCAAAAAATCCTTATTTGAAAAGGCATTCCTCTCCAAGGAACTCATATACTTGCTTTATTTGCAAACAACCAAGCCATTGGGCTAATAAGTGCCCAAAGAAAAAGAAGATACCACAGCTTGCAGCTCTATTTGCTAAAGACCTTGACCATGAATGGTGGGATTTATGTGAGTATGAGCTAGGACAGCCATTGGATGGTCAGGTCCATTTCTTACAAGCAGAATTTGAATCTATTGAAGAAGAATCATCTTGTACATATTCTTCTAGTTCTTCTGAGTCTAATACTGAGCCAAATCTCCCTCCTTATTAGTATCCATATTCTTTCCATATATTTACAAGAGCCAAACCATCCCCTGCTCAAAGACTGGTAGAGATAGAGAATCAACTTGCAGAAATTCTTGTGTCTCAGATTTCCAAAAGAAAATTCCCGAGACAAGAAAGGGATGAGGTTCTAGCTTTAGCCAACAAACCTGTGACAATAAATCCTGAAAGACCTTCTACATCAATAAAAGCCTCGCCTGGATATTAAAATCTCACTGAATTATACGCCTCACATCCCAACAAGCACCATGATAGACAAGAATTCTGTAGAGATAAAATAGCCATGTTGAATCCGTAGTTGAAAGAGAAGGGACAGCAACTGAAACAACTAACTCAAGGAGTGCAGGAATTAAAGAGTCCCTTAATTAGCACACAATATGAGTTAGAGGTCAATCTTCTAATGAATATATGAGCAGGTAGTTACAACTTAGAAGAAGCAGAAGAAGATCCTATGACGATAAGATACAGAAAGAAGAAGGAAATAGTTGAAACTCTAGAAGAAGAAGAGTTAGGATCAGATGATAATAAGAGCTCTCCAGAGACTCAGCCTAAAGAAACTGTAAGTTTATTCATGGTCAGTAGTCTGAAGTACTACATTGAAAAAATGTTCTGTCCACCTGAGTTCCCTCCATACAATCTCAAATGCATGTTAGACTTAGGTTGCCAGTTGAATTTGGCAAAAGGAAAAGCTATTCCTATCTTTTATTGGACTCCCACCAGAGAAGGTGGAACTGGCATAAATGGATAGCAATTCCAACTAGCAGGAGAACGTACAAATTTTACAGTTAAATTTTCTAAAGAAGTTCTTACTCGTCTTAAATTTGTACATCTTAATGAAATGAGTGAAGATTGTATTATAGGTTCTAAATTTTGGCAACGTTTTGGTCTGGTTACCATTGACCCTGCAAAGAATGTGGTGATATTTTACTTAGCAGGATTGAAGATGTAGACTCCTCTGTTTACCATAGCTCAATATAAAGTCAGAAAAGAGGTTTTGCTTCAGGAAGATGTCGATCCCCAAWACTTTTTTAAAACTGAAAGGATTATTGCATGTGTGCCAGACACTCATAAGGATTCCTATCTCAAAGGAATCAATGAAATAATAAAAAAAGATTGTTGTAGAGAAGCCCTAAATGCTTTCTGGACAAAGGAGAAGTATGTAGTTGAGCTTCCTCTACAAAGGTCATGCCTTAGAAATCTTCTACAACACTTATGAGTCCAACAGAAGTCCAATATTGCCAGCAAGAGATCAATGAKCTCATTCATAAAGGACTCATTGAACCATCCAAGAGCCCTTAKGATTGTAGAGGATTCTATGTCAATAAACACTCAGAGCAAAAGAGAGGTAAGCCCAAAYTGGTCATCAACTACAAGCCTYTCAASAAAGCATTGCAGAATATTAGGTATCCATTGCCTAACAAATTGACAATTTCACAACAAATTAAAGATTGTACTATCTTTAGTAAGTTTGATTTAAAATTAGGGTTTTATCAAATTGCTATTCATMCTAAAGATAGATACAAGAAAKATTTTGTTGTTCCYCATGGCCACTATCAATGGAGRGTGATGCCCTTTAGTTTAAAAAATTCCCCTTCCGAATTTCAAAAACGGATGGAGGGCATTTTTAGAGAGTTTTCTTGGTTAATTGTTTACATTGATGATCTGTTAGTTTGTTCAAATAACCTACAAGAACACCTAAAGCACCTACAGATATTTTATGGACATGGCCTTGTTTTGTCTGAGAAGAAGATGGAGATAGGATTGACAGAAATTGATTTTCTGGGAATGCACATCAAAGGTGGCAAAGGCACGCTCCAGCCATGCATGTTAGGGTCTTTCAATCAATTCCCTGATGAAATCAAGGAAAAAACCCAACTCCAATGGTTCCTTGGTATCCTCAAATATATATGCCCATTTTATTGAGGAGAAGCAGAAGACATTTATGTCTTACGGCAAAGAATGAAGAAAGAACCACCTACCTGGAACCAAAAGATGACAGAAGTTGTGCAAAACATTAAGAAGGAAGTCCAAAGCCTCCCATCCTTGAGACTTCCCACAAGTAAAGGTTAGTTCATTATGAAATCAATGCATCAAATTCAACATGGGTCGGTGTCCTCATTGAGAAATGATGTTTAGAAGATGGGTTTGAAGAAGTGTGTGCATACACCTAAGGATATTTCAAACTTACTGAATTAAAATGCCCATCCAACCATAAAGAGGTATTATCGGTTAAAAGAGCGATCCAATATTTCAGGCTATATTTAAAACCAATGCAATTCATAGTTAGAACAGACCTAAAGATCATGCCAGGTATGTTGAAAGATAACAAGGAGCTTGTTGAAGGTAATACCAAATTACTCAAATGGGTTGCATGGTTAGATGGCTTCGACTTCAATATTATTTTTAAGCCAGGACATTTAAATTGTTTGGTTGATATGCTTGCTAGAGAACAAGCCAGTCCTCTATGTGCCATGTTCTCTAGAGACCCCTTTGCTTGAAGTAGCAAAAGTAAAGAAAAAGTGACCAGAATACAAGAAATCACAGAAGCAGTCCAGAGAGTGCATGAAAAAAGAAAACAAAGGCAAGAGCTATGTTTGTCAGCAGAAACAAACCATGATGGAAAGATCCAAATTAATCAAACTAATGTCAAGAGAAATAGTGGATCAATACATGTCGGCCACCCTAATCCAGGAAATCCAGAGTTCTCCATTAAAAGTTCAAATTTTAGAGAAATAGGAGAGACCTGCATTTTTTGGGTTAACCCGTGCTCAAGAAAATCTATCCCATTGGAAGTATGGATGTTGGATTGATTTTGATGAAAATGGCCTTTGCTATTGTGACATAGGCTCCAGCACTTTATCTTGGGATAGTTATTTTTTTATTTTACAATTGGTCAAAGAAAAGGGAGAAGTATTTGTGCTAATCCTGTAAATCTCATTCGCCATGAATGGACAGGGTGGACTGAAGTATTCCTTGAGAAATTTTGGCCACAAAAAGATTGGGATCAAAGGAGGTCAAATTTTATATTACATCTTCAAGTTGATATCACTGTTGCTGCTAGAGAATCATTATGGTTCAAATTCAAGTTAAAGTCCATCGACGTTATCTTTTCTGACGAACATAAGCACTTTTAGTATTTTGCAATAGCAATATTTGGCCCATCGCTATAGTACCCTATCCTTTCTTTCCATTCAAATACCCTGGCCTTCGACAATAAAACATTGACCTACAATGTATAAGTCCTCACCATTACCAATGAACTAAAGACTCGTTGACATTGGTTATTCTTGTTAAAATAAAATAAAATGGACCAATATTTAATTAAGTTAATCATTTAAAGCAAAGTAGACATTGGTTACTCTTCTTGAAATAAAAAAATTGACCAATATTTAATTAAGTTAATCATTTAAGGCAAAGTATTATACCTAGATATACAGCTTATGTTTCTAACACTTAATTTAATGAAGTGGGGATTCTATTCATTTTGAATGTGTGCTTTGCATATCGATAATACATCCTTATGATTTTGAGTTGGTGAAGTATGGAATTCAAACTTTGTGTTTATTAAACATTGATTTGTATTCATGATTATTGTAATCTCAATTTATGATATTTTAATAATGGTTTCAATGTTGTGGGACATTTTCTAATCATTCTCTAATCCAACATAAAAGAAAACCCCAAATTTACATCTACACACCTTTAAAGACATGGTGGGCCCTCTATATATGAGTATGAGTATTAATTTAACTCATTATCAATGTCATGATGGCCTCTAATAATGTTAGGTTTGACTTTATTTTAATTTAACTCATTCTCAATGTCATGATGGCCTCTAATAATGTTAGGTTTGACTTTATTTTAATTTAACTCATTCTCAATGTCATGATGGCCTCTAATAATGTTAGGTTTGACTTTATCTTATATTTATAACTTCTTTAATTGTTTCCAATAACAATTAAAAATAACAATTAAAATGATAGAACTTAATTAGGGATATGTTTCATATTTAAGAATTGTTTGAGTAACACTCTATATGGGAGTTATGCTTAAATACATTCACTTTTGAGAATCTCCCTGTATTAGGTTCAAGTCTTTATTTGTAACTAGAAAACATGTATTAGTGTTTTAGCTTTATTTTTTTGTTACTACATCAAATACATTTTAAATTCTTATATTATAGGACAAATACTCGTAATCTTTATGAGAAATTGAGCTTTCAATTATATATATGTGTGTGTGTGTGTGTGTGTGTGTGTGTGTGTGAATGTAATAGTTCACATAAGAACGATATTCGATGTTCTTGATAAGAGGTTGAAATTTTGTTTGGACTTTTTCATAAGTATAAAGTTTTTTCTAGCATTATTGTTTTCATGTGGCTGACTAACCTTTAATCCAATGGATGATCTAGATTTAGTAGACTATGAGGAGGAGTCCCCAAGCAAGGGTCATGTATTTATGTCACATTGATAAGTCATAGAGATATGGAGACATAACTCGAATATAATAGGAGACATTCATTCTGACATAATGTATCAATTTCCTGACAAAGTCCTACCATAAGGCGAGCATGTAGGCAAAAAGGAAACCCAAGAAGGGGTCGGATCTTCAAGGTTTTTAGGTGATAATTCATGTGAAGAGCGTGATGGTAAGGCTCCTCACTTTTGCGATGACTCAACTCCTTTCCATTCTCTAGAAAAGGCTCTCCCACCTTGTGTAGATGTTGTTAGTTTCTTAGGGAGAGGTGTCAGTGGTGTGTCATGAGGTATCTAGGAAGGAGACAATCATAAGGATGTAGAGATAAGTTAAGAGTTGGAAAGCAAATCAAGGCTCAAATTCACTGAAGAAAAAGGGAGAGGTGAGATGGTGAATTCACAGCTGAGTAGAAAGAATCAAAGTCATAAATGTAAAAGACTCAAGCATGAAAAGGTGAGAATGGTGATTGGTTTTGATGTGGGCGTGGCCAAGGTCGAAGGTTTAATGGAGAAGGCTTTAGTCAGGCGCTCTATGGGGAAATTTATGAAAGGTAAAACTCTATTATTTTGGATTGATGAGGTAGACTAGAGACTTGTACTAGGTTATTTTCCTAGTTTATGTGTCTTAGTTAGGGGTTGGATTAGTTTTATGGTCAAAAAACTAGAGGACACGGAGTTACTTCTTAAGAGAGATTAGTTATGGGGGTGTTCCAGGTTGGTGTTGAAAAAATGGACGCCATGCTTCAACCCCTTAAAGGAGCCATTATATATACAACAAATTTGGGTCCTCCTTCCTGGGCTACCTATGGAGTTTTTTATCACAAAAATTCTAGAAGGAATAAGCAATGCCCTTAGATGTTTTGTTGTGCTAGAGGAAAAATTCATGGATAAAGAAGACATGAGAATAGTAAACTTCTGGTGGAGTTTGACCTTGGAGAAGGATTGCCTATGGAAATATATATTGATTGGGGGTCTTAGACCTTCTCCCAAAAGATGGATTTCTAGATGGTTTCAATTAAATGTTGTGGTTGTCATGAAATTGGACATTTATGGGAGGACTGTAAGAAACCTAAAAGGATTGTGGAAAGTAGACAAAACGTTTGGGTTAGGAATCATTCTTCTACAATGTCTTTGAAGGCTAACAAATAAAAGGGAGAAGAGAATGGCCTTGCTCTAGTTTTGTTCCCAACCATGGATGGTGACAAGTCACAAGCATAAGATCTAGTCATCCCTAAAGGATTTGAAGTTTATTTTAGTAAGCAACCTCAAGATCCACCAGTTCAAGATATGTTATCCAATGACTCTCCCCTGTGTTTTTATACATTTAAAAAATAATTCCTTTTTATTGTTGGGTTTTTTATATTTTTCTCTAAGAGTGAGGAGGTCTTAAGGGATACAGACTATAGGGATTCTTCAGGTGACCCTATGTCTTGAATCTACAAAATTCAAAGAACTTTAACAATTTCAATTGTCCTCTTTCTAATGGCCAAGACCTAGCTACCCAAAATTTGGGGTCTCAATATGAGCTAGGTGGTGATGGGAAAGATTCCATGAATTGTTTAATTGATTTAGAAGTTGTGGAAGATACTCAATCCATTGTCATTTCCTAGGAAAATTCGACTAAACCCCCAGAACATATCATCAAGTCTACTTATCTCCTCAGATCGAAAAAAGAGACCATGGAAGATGTTGAGGCTATGGAAGGGGGTAAGTCTTTGTTAGGATATTTAGACACTTAGGAGTTAGTTAAGATCAACTTGGTCTATTGTGTTGTTAGGTAAAAGTGTGGTTCTTTAGTATGCATTTGTAGTTAGGAAATCCGACGGTCACGATATGTTCCCGACATAGAGTGATCTGACAGCTCATATTCTTCTCGATCTTAAAGACTACATTGATCTGTGGCTTAACACATGATTGGTCCATGATCTCTATTTAAAGAGCATGGAAGGTCATTTGTCGATGATTGATTGTGAGAAACTCTCTTGTAAAATCTCTCTTTAAACTTTTATTTTGCATTAATAAATTGTTCCAAGTGGCCACATTGGTTGGGGTCATGGATGTTTCCCCGTAGGGGTTTCACCACGTCAAAATATCAGTTTGTTAATCTTTGATCTAGTTGTGAGTGGTTACTAAAGGTGTTTGTCTTCTATTGGAATACCTATGTTGTCTGTTGTATCCTTTTTGTCACTTGAATGAGCAAAAGAGGGACACCTACAAGTCCAGTTGGGTCAGCTGAACAGGAAAAAATGTTAGTGCAAGAGTTAGACACGTCAAGCACAAGAAAGAAATAAACAACTAAGCCAATAACAACTAAATAAATGAAACTGCAATGCATAAGTGTTGTAGGTTAATCCCCCTGCGGACAAGTGGATTCCCTCTTGGTCTCTAGACTTCTAAGACCAAGACAGAAAAGTGCTTAACATGGACATTGACTTCCTTTTAGATCCTATCAAGCTAATGAATGAAAGAGAAGGAGAAAGATGTGTACCTTATTAGCGATGTTTTTCCTTGCAAAATCCTAGCTGAGCTTCGATCCTGAGCTCCCTGATAGATCCTGTAAGACAAACAAAGATACAATGGACTTCCTACTCTACTAAGATTAGCTCAATCATAAATCCATCTACTGCAGACAAACTCATATAGAACAAGCACAAGTTTGAAAGAAACAGGCCAAGCATTGATTATTTAATGGGAACAAGTAAAAGTACTTACAATCCTTTGAATGAAGGTGCAACAGCCTCTTCCAGTTCTCCTTGTCCAACCCCTTTACTCAAATAATCTCCAATGATTGCTTTGATGACATCTCACTCATGAGATCATAAGCTTGATGTAATTCTTAATCTCCATTGCCAATACCTTCTTATGAGATCATAAGTTAGGTATAATTCTCAATCTTCCTTATCAATACCTTCTTATGAGATCATAAGTTAGGTATAATTCTCAATCTTCCTTGTGCCTTTCACCATGAGAAGGCCTCCTTATATAACCTTGGAGAGGTCCAACCACTTGAGAGATCTTTGGGATAAGTTGAGGATTCCTCTCCTTCAGTTGAGGATCTCCCCTAAGATCATGCCTTGACCATCTATTCGAATCCAACTACCTTCGGGAATTGAGGGATTATTCCCTTATTTGCCTCAACAAACCCAAAATTTTCTCAGAAAAGGGTAACGCTCCCCTAAAAGGGTGCACAGGGTGCTCAAACACTCCCCCAAAGAGGCTCAGGGAGCGCCAACACTCCCTGACATTGGGTAGGGGAGCGCTCCTCTCCAAAATTCATTTTTTGAGTGGTTTTTCCAATGGAAAAAGGCTTGTACTTCCTGTCAAGTGATTTCTCTTCTTCCAAACTAGCCTTTGAGGTGTCTTAAGTGTCTTTGTGATGTCGTTAGAGGCACGACATAGGTAATATGGTAGTATGATGTTTGTGACACTTGCAACACTTATAGTCAATATGTGACACTTGCAGACAAGATGCAACACTTACAACACTCGTAATGACGACACTTGCGACACTATTGAAGTGAGTAATTTTGAGGTGTAACAGATTGCCCCCCAAAGTACGAAGTTAGAAGACGACGATGACTAAAGTACTTTGTAGACTTTTTCGAGCAAGGGTATGGACGCAGAGAAACTGGAAAAAAACTGCACACAACCATCAAACAAATATTATGACATGTTTCAAACCTAAGGCAGGCATACCTATGCTTGAGTGATAAATACTTTTTAGGTATGGCCACCATAAAATACACTGTGGATCCATAATTATATTGATAAAAGGTATAGCCACTAAAGATACAATGTGGATCTATACTCCTATGACCTTAACTGATCGTAGCCACGAAGAATACACAGTGGATCTACGAGATGACAAGACATAGCCACGACCAATACAAAGTGGATCTATGTAATAGTATATGTCTCATAGTTCAAAAGAACTCCTTCACAACCTGGGCAAAGTATGCATAAGAGTGATAACTCAACCTAGGGTCTTCTTACCGATCCCGATGTAGTACGAATCTAGCCATGTGAATAGATGTCCTGATGTCAAACATGGCAGAAACCACTTGATTACCGGTCAATGATGTAAACCGTTAACAAGCGCGAGGGAGATCACCATTGATGTCAATGATTTCCAAGGTACTCTAGTACATTCCGATGAATGTGAATAGATGAGCTGAAGTCGAACATCCATGGAATCATCCAATCAGAGGTCAATGATGTAAAACCATTGTCAGACACGAGGAGGCATGCCATTGAGGCATGCAGGTCCCAAGGTACTAACTGATTTTTAAGTCTGAGTTCCTGGATAATGTGTTGAAGTCGACATGAATAGACTCGTCGAAGGAGGACCTTGATGTATCCCCCATCAACGACATGAAACTAACACGGAGATGTAATTGGTAGATCAAATGAACATGGACTGACACGGGTATTGAAACAGGATATTTGTGATGGATGACTCTCGAGGCAGATACTTCCCTTGAACACTGAGGCACAACAACAGAAACGTGACATGGACAAAAACTTGATGATGCAGTGGATGTTGTGACTTTTGTCAGGTGACCCAAAGGAGTAAAAGAAACTCAGAGGATTGGCTTAGTGTAGAGGTTCAACGGATTAAAATGCATGCAAAGACAAAGTGTCGTGTTCAAGGGCGACCATAAGAGTTACTGGTAGTGTTCTCAAAAACTGCTTGGCTTGCTTCTTTCAATTTTTCCCCCATCCAGATAGATGAGTACCTCTTTTTAATTTAACGATCTCGAGGAGGGTAACACATACTCGATATGACTCACCTTCGGTAAGTCCCTCTTCCTTTGATTAACGAACTGGAAGAAGTAAGGGTTCGGTCCCATATGGGCCCTTCAATGTATGATCGTTTAACGAGTCCAAAGAAGGTAAACTTAGTGGTTTTTCATATTTAGAGAGTCTGAAAACAACTTAAAGACAACTCCAATGTTGTCCTTTTTCATAATATTAGTCTTACAAGGCTGAAAAAGAGATAAATTATGACTCGAAAGACGCCCTTTCAAACCTTTTAACGAGTGGGAAAGGAAGCAAGATCACTCGACAATATTTTCATGTTTAGAGAGTCTGAAAAGAGCTCAAAGATGAGTCCAAGGGGTTCATTTTTCGTATATCCATGCGAGTCCGAAAAAGTGATAAAAGTCTACTCAGTTATATTCTCATGTTTTTTCGAGCACGAGAAAGAACAAAGACTAAGCTTGGTATGCCCCCAGCTTGAAAGCTAGTGGCTTAACTCTAGAATGATCATCAAAGGCTGGAGACATGCCCTCCAAGCTTCAATTCATTCATTGACTTTGAGGTTGTCACCAATTTCTCTACTAGAGGGAGAAAGAGGATAAGAGTGGATGAAATGAAGGTTCAAGAGAGATGACTACTTCATTTTCTAACGAGTTTGACACATAAAAAGAACTATGCTTAGGGCTCCGGGTTCAATCCCCAGATTGTTGTTTCATTTTTTAACGAGCTTGCTACAGAGAGGAAAACTATGCTCAAAGCTTATGTTTCATTTTTTAACGAGCTTTCCACAGAGAAGAGAGAACCATGCTCATGACCTCTGTTTCATTTTTTAACGAGCTTTCCACAGAGAAGAGAAAACTATGCTCGAAACTCTTCTTGATCATGGCTTCGAAGAGAATAACGCTCTGGAAGAACACCATGTCAAGGGACAAAAATCGGTCATGGCTTCCAAGAGATATTCACCGGATGGAAGAAAATCACTCTAGAAGGAACACATGTCGGGGGTCGTGACAGGGTTAAGGAGATCAGGCTCCAATAGCCCTACCGAAGAGATCACCATGTCAACTACTGGATCCAAATCATCGAAAGTTGAATTCATGGGAGACAATGGAAAATCGACAGCAGCAGGGGAGATAAAGTGTATATTTGTTTGAATTTCTTCACAAGGGGGAAGAAAAGAGGATCGATGATGGTTATCATCCCGAGGTAGCTCATCAATGCTTAGCATTTCCTTAATAGATTCACCAGAAGGAAAAATTGGGGAAATGTAGTCGATCGCAGACGACAAGGAACTTAACCGTGATGGCATCGAGTAGCTGTCAGGTGCCAATAGATGTTGGTCATCCAATGAGGGAGAAGCAGATTGGATAGAAATATATGATGTTTCAGCTGGACTAAGTGGCACGGTGTCACCTAGTGCATCGAATTCCAATGGACTAGGTACAATCCAAGGGTCGGATGATTTCAAAGATTGATAAGCCGCGGTCGAAATCATATCGACGGTGGAAATATGATGTGTAGTCGGTGGAAGTGGTGTAGGGAAGGTAGCCATGAGGCTAGAATCTTTCAGTAAGCCAACACCAACGCTTTCATACGTGATCTTGTGGTCTCCCAGGAAAGGAATATTGTTGGTAGCGGGAGCGCGAGCATCGGTCATGCAGAAATCCAACTAATCAACAGTGACAATGTTTCCCTCATGAGGAAATTGTACACATCGAAAGACCGATGAGGCAATGGCATCCATAGCATAAAACCAACTTCTTCCAAGTAACAAGTTGTAATCAAGGGGAGCATCGACTACCTCGACATCAACAGTGACAGTTTTTCCACCCAATTGGATGGGCAGGGACTGTAAAAGCCCATGGGGATGAAAACCTCGCCCATCGAAGGCATGTAACATCATTGGGGATTTTTTAAGTGTGGGTGATTTTAAACCTTTCCAACACGCTAAAGACATGACACAAGTTGAGGCTCCCTCATCCAGAATAGTTCGGTGGATTGGTTGATTGTGAACAACAACATGAACTTGGAAAGCAATTTGGTGGGAGAGTCGAGACGCATAATTGTCCAGGTTAAACATGATATGGTTGGACAACTCAAGATCAACAGCGCCAATAGCAGCCAAGAGCGTTCTACGTTGACTGGGGCAGTTTTGTAGAACTTCTAACGCAGACATAGTACACGGTGCTTGAGCCAAATCTTCAACAATGTTGTAGTTTTGGGCGGCACATGAACTAGGATTAAAGGTAGCTTTATGGATAGTTCTCTTAGGAGGGCGTAAGATAGAGTCGAATGTAGGTTTCTCAATCTGAAGTGGTCTAGACGGAGGATTAACCGATGGACGACTAATGGAGGACGGTGATGGATCCGGTATAGTACCGATATCGTTAGTGTCTTTTCCTTTGTCAGGGTTACCTGGTGTGTCGTATGTCTTAGAGCGAGTGTTCAAATTAATCCCATTAAACATATAAATATGTGCACTCGTCGAGGCCTCATCATGAGGATGGCTAGAACTTCCCCCAGGAGAGGAGGTTTGAGCAACCATGGATTGTTGTTGTGGAAAAGGTTGAGTAAGCACAGCGGGTTGTGAATTTCCCTAGAAAATTTTGGACACTTCATTATGATGTGGACAGTCTCGAGTGTAGTGATTGTCACCACAAATGATACACGGGAATTACTGTTTTCGTTGTGTCTGCTTTTTGGTAGCAGGTGTTTGAGCTTGATATTTTGGTTATTCATTGTCATTAGTATTTTTTGATTTATTTTTTGTCTTCTTCTTACCTCCGGATTGTTGTGAAGGGGAAGATTGAACTGCATTCACCTCAAAGGTCTGAGTTTGGGGGGAGGTAGAGGAGAGTGTGGTCAATTGGGAAGTAGATTGATTTTTGACGAAACCGATAACACAGTCCGCATGAGATGAGGATGACGGCTTGGATGGATCGGTATTAGCTCGAGTAGCATTCGGAAGCAAATCATACAAAGTACCAGATTGTGAATAAACCAAATCTAAGTACTAATCCCGAGCAATGCTTTCTTCTTCGGTGACCGCGCCACCCATAGCGACATCGCGAGCGATCGGGGGTAAAAGTGATTTAGTAAACCATTCTGCCAATAATATGTTAGGAATGATTACCTTGATCATCCTTCATCGTCGTCTCCACTCATGAATATGATCAGAGATATGCACGGAGTCAATTTGACAAAGGGAGGTCAAGAGTTCAGTACCCGTCTCGTAGCGAATAGGTAGTTGAAAGTGCGTGAGGAAAGACATGGCAAAGGAATTGAAATCATGAAAAGAAGCACGTGGTAGTTCAATATACCACTTTGTTGTTGAGCCCGTAAGTGTTCGTTGGAAAAGACGTAAACGTATAGAATCATCCATGAGGGAGTTTGATGAACACCACAAATGGAAAGTCATCACATGGTTATTAGGATATTCTCCAGATTTTCCGTCAAATTTCAGAATATCAGAAGGAAGTTTAGATGGAATAACTGGACAAACCGGTGAATGAAAAATAGGATCATTAGTTAACCGAGACAAGTATGGGAGATCCAGAGTCGCAAGGAAAGGTAGTTGTCAGTTAATTTACGGATGATATTGGTGTGGCATAGGAACACCAGTAGGACCATAAACTGGGTTAGGTGGATAGTTGTAACCAGTAGGTCCTCTTACATACCGTTGTTGTTGACCAGGATAAACAGGATTCGATGATGGCTGAGAAACATTTGCATAACCTGGTGGGTTATGAGCATTATAAGTCGGGTGAGTCGTTTTCCCAGAAAGAGGATGAACAGTGTGCCCTTGAGGAGGGTAAGGAGTAGATCCCGGAGGCAGATACACATTAGAGCCATGGGGAGGATAAGGTTGTTGTCCTTGAGGACTCCAAGTGGTGTTTGGGATGCCGCCCGGATAAGGTTTTCCATAAGACGGTCCGGAGGGAACATGATTTGATACTCCTCCTTGTGGGTTATGATATAAGTTCCCCCCAACATGGGTTTGGGTAAATGTGCCTCAGGAAGATACTCCCCAAGATTGTGAAGGGTTTCCAACAAACGAAGGTTTCCCCCCTGCCAGTGGTGGATTAACGACCGGGGTATGACTGGTAAAGGGAGGTTGCCTTCCAGGAGGAGCATGAAAAGGGGGTTGTCCCCCGAGAGTGGTAGGCCCGCCATAGAATGGTGGTCCTCTGGGAAGGATAGGTCCACTATATGGTGTTTTCCCTCCTCTCGGTTGTATTTGGCTTGCAAGGGTCTTCATTTTCTGGTGCAAAGATGTCCCAACAAGATCATGCAGAACATGTGGAGTTGTAGAGTGAAAGTTTGTAAAAGTGGGGGTAGGGGTCGAAGTGCCTTGGGAATGAGTAGAGGTGATGAGTCCAGCATTAGGATAGACTTGTGTAACACAACAGTAGGGTTAATGACCTGATCGATGGGGTGATTCATAGTTTGACCGGATGGTCCTGTTTCACCAGGAAGGTCATGAGGATGAAAGGGTTGTCGAATAGATTCAAAATGCTCATAAAGATCGCATCCTGATGAAGTCCTCCATACAAAACAAGCAGGTGTGGGATTTGTATCTACTGTAGTGGTAGGACGAACAGGATTCCTATACTCATCACCAAAGGTTGGTTATGTGGATCCCATATATGTTTCGGTAAAATCTCTCTCTGGTAATTGTGGGACCTCTTCGTCTATGACGTTCCCAAGGGAGTATAAACGAAGTAAAAGTGGTTCGAGAGGGGTTACCAACACATATGTAGTGCGAGGAGTGGGATTCTCAACCGTAACCAAAGCGCCTTCTGAATTGTCTAACGGAGGAGCAACAACACTCCCAGCGTCAGATTGATTTTCTACCTCTCCACGGTGTTTGTCTTCTGGAGGGTTATTAGGTAAGGGTTGGTATCCTTCTGGAGGCATCCCTTGCATCCTACGTGATTGGTGAAGACCTTTATCGTCTATAGGCTCAATTTTGGAGACTAACAGTACACGTTGAAAATCTAGGGCCAACTAACAAAAAGAAACAGCATACGCTAAAAAATATAGGAATCAAAACCAAGCAAACAAGACTTCTCTTGATGATCGTACTAGTTGGTGATGAAATCCAATGTCACGTGATCAAGTCAAGAAGGGGCTAGGATATGGTGGAATAGTTACAATGGCGACCTGCTTAAAGGACTTTCACCTTGGTGCAAGCTTCCACGTAGTAATTGTGGATTTACCCTCCAAGGAGCCCGAGTGAGTTTGACCAATGTTTGTCCCGGGTACAGTGAGACTTCCCTTCACTGTCACCTCATGTAAGTACCTAAGGATTATGGCAACTACGGACACCAACTCGCAATTATCCCCTGGGCGGGTACAGTCGACAGTCCGATCTGAACGTATGGGCAGAATAATAAGTCTGAAATCAACTCGAGAGGCTCCCACACATAATCGTGGGTATACCTTCAAGTGACCCCCAATATACGATCCGAACACTACAAATAGTTGAACCACAGAGGGATAATCTCCGTAACTCACCCGAATGCGACCTCGTGTGTAACCCCTGTGTGAGAGGGGGATCCCAGAAATCCTATACGACAATTGGATTTGACTCTCCCTATCTCAGGATGCTAATGTTCGTTTTGAAAAATTTGGAGAGTTGTACTCACAACCTAATCCAAAGTGCTAATCCTAGTCTAATGTTGGTGGAAGATCCTAAAAACAAAAATGTTCTAGATAATTTTTAATTAGCGTTGATTTTATGGTTGTTCTTTACTCAAAGGGTGTATGACAATGAAACTGATGGTATGATGACTCAATTTCCAAAAATTCACAAGAAGATGATAAGCAATCATTTCTTTCGATGAATGGCTATTTAAGGGAAAGAGAGAAAGTTGTTTTCACTATCAAACACTAATATGCAATGTCCTCAATCAATTTGTTTCTCACTCAAATCCGATGCAATGCTAAAAATTTCAGAAATGCCTTCTAATATCCAAACCAATCACTAAAATATGTCCTTTTGCTTATATGTGAATGATAATCAAATGAAAGACTTCTAAATGTCAGTCAAAATTCAAGATTAAACAATTAGAAGCAAACTTCACACAAAACAAAAAATACACTCTCGTCGTGAAATAGACAAGAAGGACAAAGATAACCAAATTGCAAACAAGAACAAAAAACCTCAACAAAAGAAAAATGATGGAAAGTTGACCTCAAAGATCAAATGAAAATTTCATAGACCTTTGGATTTCCTCACAAAAGTTTTCACTCAGTCAGATAAAGGAGAAGAAAACAACAAGTTAACTCTAGGTCAGCAAAGACAAGAGTGGCTTCAAGGCAAGGAAAGAAGATGTCAAAATCCCAAACAAAAGAGGATGAATTCTCATATATAAGGGTGTTTGAAAGCC
The DNA here is from genome assembly GCA_009831015.1 of Picea engelmannii. NCBI lineage: Eukaryota > Viridiplantae > Streptophyta > Pinopsida > Pinales > Pinaceae > Picea > Picea engelmannii. Next base: position 377,262 of record ML797646.1, read on the forward strand.
AATATCAAGATGGACTGAGAGTATGGGACCCTGAGCAAATGCCAAAACCCAGAAATAACTTCAGAAGATGAAAATTATGGGGAATTTCTCGCAAAAATGGGGTAGCGCTCTCGTGTAAGGGGCACCAAAGCATTCCAACGCTCTGTGTAAGGCTACAGAGGAGTGCTAGCACTCTAACAACAACAGGGGGGAGCGCTCTGCTCCAAAAACTCAGAAAAATGTCCAAAAACTCAAAAAATGAAGGAAATTCAGTCAATCAAGGTGATCCTGATGACATAATGAGGCAATCAAACAAATATAAGAATAAAAAGATATTGTGGAGAAGATAAAATCAATGGGAAAAGGGCCAAAACAAGATATGGGAATGGAAACAAAAATCAGAGCTCCTCCCAAGTGGAGTCGCCAATTTTTGTTGTAGGTGAATCCCCCTGCGGACAAGTGGATTTCCTCTTGGTCTCTAGACTCCTAAGACCAAGACAAAAAAGTGCTTGACGTGGACACTGACTTCCTTTTAGATCCTATCAAGCTAATGAATGAAAGAGAAGGAGAAAGATATGTACCTTATTAGCAACGCTTGTCCTTGCAAAATCTTGGCTAAGCTTCGATCCTGAGCTCCCTGATAGATCCTGTAAGACAAACAAAGATACAATGGACTTCCTACTCTACTGATATTACCTCAATCATAAATCCATCTACTGCAAACAAACACATATAGAACAAGCACAAGTTTGAAAGAAACAGGCCAAGCATTGATTATTTAATGAGAACAAGTAAAAGTACTTACAATCCTTTGAATGAAGGTGCAACAGCCTCTTCCAGTTCTTCTTGTCCAACCCCTTTACTCAAATAATCTCCATTGATTGCTTTGATGAAATCTCACTCATGAGATCATAAGTTTGATGTAATTCTCAATCTCCATAGTCAATACCTTCTTATGAGATCATAAGTTAGGTATAATTCTCAATCTTCCTTGTTAATACCTTCTTGTGAGATCATAAGTTAGGTATAATTCTCAATCTTCCTTATGCCTTTCACCATGAGAAGGCCTCCTTATATAACTTTGTAGAGGTCCAACCACTTGACAGATCTTTGGGATAAGTTGAGGATTCATCTCCTTCAGTTGAGGATCTCCCCTAATATCATGCCTTGACCATCTATTCGAATCCAACTACCTTAAGGAATTGAGGGATTCTTCCCTTATTTGCCTCAACAAACCCAAAATTTGCTCAGAAAAGGGTAACGCTCCCTTAAAAAGGTGCACAGGGAGCTCAAACACTCCCCCAAAGAGGCTCAAGGAACGCCAACAGTCCCTGACAGTGGGTAGGGGAGCGCTCCTCTCCAAAATTCATTTTTTGAGTGATTTTTCCAATGGCAAAAGGCTTGTACTTCTTGTCAAGTGATTTCTCTTCTTCCAAACTAGCCTTTGAGGTGTCTTAAGTGTCTTTGTGATGTCGTTAGAGGCATGACATAGGTAATATGGCAGTATGATGTTTGTGACACTTGCAACACTTATAGTCAAGATGCGACACTTACAACACTCGTAATGACGACACTTGCAACACTATTGAAGTGAGCAATTTTGAGATGTAACAATAATGAAATTAGAACCAAAATAAATCAAACAATTGACCAATATTCATGCCACCAATGGAGAATTTATATTAGTGGGAAAACACCAAAGAAAAAGGGGGACTTATGGATCCCCTCGTCTTCTAAGGGAGGGCTCTTGAGTCCCCTATATGAGAGCTCTTCTTACAAATAAAAAACTAGAAAGGAAATGGTGAAGAAATCCAAGCTTATTCCCTCAAGAGGTGCGGTGAATAGCTTAATGAAATGATGCTAGTATGTTCCAAGAAGGAAAAAGGTTCATTGTAGGAGAATAGAGGCAGCATAACAATACAATGAGATTCTTAAATTCATAGTGCATCCATGGCCTCTTTTTATAGCAAATCTTTGAGGCATTATCCAACCGGTCTTTAGTGTGAACAAGGGGACCTTTAGGTCTTTGACCAGCCCCCCACTCAGATTCATCTCATATTTGAGTGTCAAATCGACTTGGGAGATGAACCAGAATTGGGTGGGGGGGTGACAAGAACCATAAATGCGACGTTTTCAGGTGTGTGCGGCTTTTTGCATACATAGTCGTGTGTCAGGCGCATGTGTGATTTTATGATGTTTCTGACCTGTGCATGTGCGCGCGCCTCCTGTAGTTAATTTGCGCATGTTGATTTCTTAACTAGTTGTATAGTTTTTGCCTTGTTGGAAATGCATTTTTGAAGATGTGGATGAACTAATAGGTGTTTGGAGATCTTGGATTCCTGTAACCATTTATGGATGAAATTTCAGTGATATTAGATGCCCCCTGATGTATGAGGTTAGGAGCATACGTATAGCCGAAATACATTCATGTTTCTTCTACTAAGAGTACCATTGTAAGAAAGAGTGTTGGGAGGAACTGCAAGAGTGATCCGGTGGAGAGAGAGGGGAAACTGTGGGACCCAAACCTTTCGCTAGGCATGGAAAAATAAAAACTGTATACAAACGAGGCGGGCATGCCCCATGCTTGTTACGAGGGAAAAAATCTCTATGGCCAGGGTAAACCACAACAGACAGGTATGACTGCAGAAATCAACTCAATTCCAACGTATGTTATATAAACTAATGTGCAAGATAGGAAAGAGGCCTACCTCAACCCAACATTCGATGATGTTCCACCGTTGCGCACTTCGACCCAAAGCTTTATACATGCAACAAGTTCTCAACAAACAAGCAGAGCAAGTATATAGTGATAATATAAAGGGGTTAGCACATAAGATAGCATAATCCATTAATAAACATTACAGACATGCCCATGGATAATAATCATATATTTGCACGATACCAATAGGATGGAAAAGGAGTATTTCTATTAATAAATGATCAACAGAAGTGACAACATTACAGACTTTCGTTTTGGCATGGTTCGAAACCAAGAAACGAAGTTCCTTCCAACTGGGCCTCCACCAAAGGAAAGCTCATAGAATGGAGACAATGAGGTTCTCTCAACAATAGGGAAAGAGATTGGGGGTTGAACATTGTGTTCAGACTTGAGGAACAAAGGGATGCAGACTTAATATGAAGTAATTTCTACAGAGTAACTTTGCTCTTAAAGTTGAATGCTTTCTCTTCTTTTCCATAGCTCGGAATTATGCTTTTATAGCCTTAAAAATGCAACTGAAGGAACGAGTCGGAATGTTTCCAGTATATGGAAGGCCAAGGATCAGAGATCTCATGTCGTGACATGGAAACCCGACTTCATTTTTGTATTTTTTGGCACAAATTCCGATGTACGCGGGCTGTAGTGGAGTATCCTGCATATACGCATGTTGTATAGTAGATAGGGCATGTATATGTGGAAACATATGTATTTTTAGCTTTGAATTCATAAAAAAGGGATGACAATTCTGCATAGGGAAATGGAAAAAGGCCCTATGTGCAAGATAGCAATGGTGAGGCAAATCTTGCTATAACATATGCCCCCTAATGTGTAAGGTCAAAGGAGTATCTGCGATGGCCGAAATACATTATAAATAACCCAGGAGTGGAGTGGTAGAGAACCAGCTAGACGAACTCAATTGCTCATTACATTATGTACTAACTTTGCATACATGGAGGCCAAGAATACATTGCAAATCCATGCGAAAAATATACCAAATAAGTGTTTATGGCCATGAATAGGCAAATACAAATGCGGTTACATGCCAAAAATTTTCATAGTCACGAACAAGGCCTAGGGAAACCAGTCTCAAAACCAATCTGAAGATATCTGTATACCATGAAGTACAATCTGATCTCCCATGATCATTGAAGTCATATAGGTACTGGTCCAATGAAAAGGAAGCAATAGCTCAGGAAAGTTGCAGCCACATAATGATGTCTTCAAGTCGTCTACACTATCCGCCAAGGGTGCAAGTCTACATCATGAGAATAAAGGAGTTGAGGTCGAACACAATGAGAGATCATTTGATCACCGGTCATTGAGGTATACTGTTAAAAAACATGAGACAACCTGCAAATAATGAAATTTGGTATCAAGGCACCGAGTACTTTCCTACAAGTGTGAATAAAGGAGTCGGTGTCGAACACTTGAGGAATCCATTGATCAGGAGACATTGATGTATTCCCATATGTTAATGGCGAGAGAGTCTGCCACTAATGACTGCAAGCCTCAAGGTACTCATAAAACTCTAGGTCCCATATCCAAAATAAATGAGTTCAAGTCGATGGAAAGAGACCTGCTAAAAGGAGAGCATTAAGGCATCTCTCATCAATCAGCACGAGGAACAAAGCAATGGCTTCATAATTTGGTGGAGATCGGATGAAGAACATGTTCATGAACCAATGACCCTGTGCGTCTTTCGCGTGTGCTAAATGCAAGTGGTACACGAAAAAGACCCTCTGAATAGCAGCCAATGATGAAAACTGCTTACAAAGGCGAGGAAACCATGAATAAGGCTAATGGCATCCAAGACACTGCATGAATCCCAAAGTGTGAATAGATGTCTTGTCGTCGAACACAAGGGAAACCACAGAGTCAACGACCAATGATGAAATGTCAATTGTTGGGTTCAAGGTGACCTACCAATGATGAAAGTAGGGCCAGGGTGCATGATAAGACCATAGTATCATGTGATTATGAGACAAACTGAGGGTATGGCCGACATGCAAAGTCAAGATTTATGAGGAGTGGCCAACACATGTTGATAGACTTCCTTTGAACAAGAGCATGAGACATATGGTAGACTCCGGTAGCATAGACCCAATGATATAACTATTAGATGAAGGAGGCATCGATAATGTTCTCTATGGGGACTGGAAGAGTAACCAGTTGGTAGAGAAAACTCTGTAACAAGATCAGCTTTCTAAGACCATTCTAAACCCAAAATTATGATGACGCAAGGACTCAATAACTTTGTGCTCTATTCAAAGGTGACACGACAGCTACCAAATATAATATAGTACTCCCTTCCCGCCCGTCTTTTTTTGTTTTTTCATAACAAATGAATGATATGATACAAAGGAGGAAACGAGTGTCGCAAGTAAGCAAAATTAGTTCCAGCAATGGAACGTACTTATGCTCAATGCTCAAGAAAATGCATGCGGGAGATGGACACTCGGGGTGATGTTCCCTCCAGGGTATTGGGTGTCAAATTGTGAAGGATATAAACAAGGCTCTACTTGGTTGAGGATGCAAAAAACTGCTTAGGAAATGGTTTATAATACAAAGCGAGAACCGGCTAAAAGCTCAATACTGCAAGCAAGGGCATGAGATGCAATCACAACTTAACGCCAAAAAATATCCTTTTTTTATGTCTTCTAATCTACTTGGTGTGAAAAAGGGGTAAACTTGTGCCAAATAGACGTCTTTTCAAATCCAATTTACGAGTGTGAAAAAGACAAGTTCACTAGGTGATCTTTTCTATTTTTGGTAACAAGTCGGAAAAGAGATTAACTAGGACTCATGACCTTTTAAATCCAATTTAACGAGTGTGAAAGGGACAAATCACTCGGTAATCTTTTCAGTTTTTATACGAGTCGGAAAAGAGCTTAACTAAGACTCGTTTTTGTTGTTCTAATCGACATGTAAGGGAGGAGGCCAAGGCTCCCGTACTGGTCTTTTGCAGAAGGTCAGTATCTTACAGATAGCTGACAAAAGCTTGGGAAAACCCAAAGCTCTCCAAGTCGAGGAGGAGAAACTGCTAACAGAGTATATAGTCTCTGTGATGGTTCAAATAATCTCTCTTGCTAGAAAATACATAGGTGGGGGTATGGGATGCCCCATCAGGTCATCCCAATCAAAGGGAACCTCGTCAGGACTTGGAGAGAGAGAATTCGGGGGAAGAATAAATCTCTCTTGTTCATAAGGAGTAGGATTAGGAATTTTGATGATGTAACTAAAGGACGCATTACTCTCCTCGGTAGGATTGACCAGAGATTGCACTAGTGTGGCCACTTCTTCAATCATAGGTTGAAGAGGATGCATAGTAACGGGGACAAGAGACACTTCACCCTCGATAAAGGGGGTGAGGTCGGGAGGGGGTTGCAGCGGTGAAACCACTGAGACGATCAAAGGAGAGATGGTGTGAGGAGAAACCAAGGATGCCTCAGAATCCGAAGGGCTCTTAGGTGAGTGCCACTCTTTTGGTATCTCGGTAGTAGCCGGACACAAGCGAGTAAGGTGGCTTCCTTCACAAGTCCTGCAAAGGAATTTAGGCTTACGTCTGAGACGTCTAGGCTTCTTGATGCTCCCAGCGTCGTCCACAACGGCTAGTGACACACTCTCGACGTGACTGGCAGGGGTAAGAGAGTCTTCTCCTATATGATGAATAGAGGTTGGAGACGTGACGCGGATATGATTTAGAGTGAAAAGGATGGTGCCCCCAACATAATTGGCAGAGGTTGGGTGCGAGATATCGACATAATTTGTAGAAAATGTCAACCCATGTCCGACATGACTAGCAGAGGTTGGTGATGGAGCACCAATGTGACTGACAGTGAGTAGGCTAGCGATAGATTGTGACATTTGATTCCAAGGTCCGGGGAAATATTGGTTCTGAAACATTGCAGGCCAGAAAGGATCCTGGTATATCCCTTGTCCCTGCCCAGAAAAGTGGTGGTTTATGCCAAAATGGTCTGAAAATCTTTGGATGGGCATTGTCACTAAGGTCTGTGAAGAGACTGAGGTAGGATAATAATTATTCGAGTGTGGATATATGTTGCCCCCTTGTGAAGGGGTCCCATAAAGAGGGTAGCCCAAACCGTAAAATTGATTCTCCCCATATGAAATACTTGGGGGTACTTGAGGACCTATCATGGAAAAAGTGTTCAAAGGAATCGACATGGTAGACAAAAGGTACATGGGTGGGGTGTAATAAGTGGAATAAGCACTCATCTGAGCACTGGCTCTTGAAAGAGCATAACTAGTATTGGATCCATAAGGGGGAAGGTTCCAACCTCCCATGGGGACACGACTCACATCAAACGAAGATGTAGGCATCAGAGCCATGGTGCCCCCGGATCCAATGCTAGGATTCATATACGTGGTCCAGGGAGAGGATTGCACGGGGGAAGGCATATTGACAGAAAAATGACTAGAGACTCAATGTGCGAACTGAGTGTTGTAGTTCTGCATACCATTGTAAAAAATAGAAGGGTCGTCCCCATGAAATGAGCAGGCATCATGGGGTAGGTAGCAATGAATGAGGGAGCAAAATAAACTCCATTGTCCATGATGATGAAACCCAAAATAGACTCCTAAGGCCAACTAGTAGTCAAAGAGCATACCAAAAAGTCAAACGACCAATATGCATGCAAACGAGCTAAAGTGGCTAAGTGTCCTCCCTCGCTAAAGAAGGTATGCCTCGTCCAAGAGGGAATTGAGACTCCCCGCTAAATTTTGGAGGTAACATAACCAGTTATAGGGGCCCTCATGGGCTTAACAACCAGTTGGTCAGATCCCCTCGGAGAGGTAATTCTCCTTAAAGGTTGTGTGTTGTCCGACCCTTATCTGACCCAGGGTACAAGCAGAATAACCCCTACAAGTAACCTATGAGATACCTAAGTCAAGCAACTAATAAACCACGGTATAACCAATGCACAGACGAGCAGTTGTAAGTCCAGATCACCGCATGGGTAGGGTAGCAAAGCCCAAAACCTTGAAAGTACCACCTCTCACAGAGGTATGGGCACTAGAAAGATCCCCAAATACGAATAAATCCATAGAAATATCTCTGACGCTAGGCAAGTATCCAGGGGCTATCCCTTCAATTAACTTTGCGCGACCTCGTGATTAACTCCGGTGTGAGCGGAGCCTCCTGATCAGACACATATGTTGATTTAATTAACTTGGAGAAGTTTACTCACAAAATCTTATTCCAAGGCACTAAATCCTAGACTAGTTTGTGCACCCTAAAAAATAAAATCGTGACTAATCAATTTTAATTTAAAGCGTAAATTTTATTGGCCGTGATTACTCAAAAATGTATGGAAGTGAAACTCATGATGTTATGACTCTGCAAGAAAACAAATATGAATATAATGCAAAGTCTATCTTTAACTTTTTCAATGAATGATATGCATATAAAAACAATGCAATCTTCAATTTCAACTCTGCAATTCAGAAGTAAAATGTAATCTTTCACCAAATGCACTAAGCTAACGATAAAGATTCAAACGACAAAAATGCCAAGCAATGTAAAATGCCTATTTTTTTTGTATTTTCAATATACTAAAAAAGAAAATGCATGGACTGATAAGCAACCTGATATATAAAATTCTACTGTGTATAAAAGTAATAACTCAATCAGAATACCAAGCAGCCAAGCAAACAACCCAGAGTACAAGGAAAAATCAAAAAATGAAAAACAAAGAGAAAGACTACGCCCAAAAATTCAACTCCAAACAAGTTTCTTGTCGACCCAAAGAATCTCAACATGCACTACAGAGACCTAAGAAGGCTCAGCAATCATCAAATCCCACCCAGCAGTCACTAAACCAAGCAAACAAGCAAGGGAAAGTGGTATACGCGACTATTCAGGAGAAAAGTATGTATATACGCAAATTGCAGTGAGATAACACATGTGTATACGCAACTGTCAAGGAAAAAGGCGCGTACAAGATTTAAAACAAGTCCAAGCAAGGGCAAGGGGCTGAAAACACAGACCCAGAGTGAACAAAATCTGTCAAGAAGTGATACGACAAGAAACACAAAGGAAAAAGAGCAATGCAAGAAGAAAAAGTACTTCAACCCTTAGAAGGAAGACCACTCCCCAGTGGAGTCGTCAATTCGGTTACAAGGGAAAAACTCTCTATGGCCAAGGTAAACCACAACAGATAGGTATGACTGCAGAAATCAACGCAATTCCAACGTATGCTATATAAAATAATGTGCAAAATAGGACAGAGGCCTACCTCGATCCAATGTTTGATGACGTTCCACCATTGAGCACTTCGACCCAAAGCTTTATACCTGCAACAAGTTCTCAACAAACAAGCAGAGCAAGTATATAGTGATATTATAAAGGGGTTAGCACATTAGATAACATAATCCATTAATAAACATTACAAAAATGCCCATGGATAATAATCATATATTTGCACGATACCAATAAGACAGGAAAGGAGTATTTCTATTAATAAATGATCAACATAAGTGACAACATTACAGACTTTTGTGTCGGCACAGTTCAAAACCAAGAAACCAGGTTCCTTCCAATTGGGCCTCCACCACTTCAATCCTCCACCAAAGGCAAGCTCATAGAATGGAGACAATGAGGTTCTATCAACAATAGGGAAAGAGCTTGGGGGTTGAACACTGTGTTCAGACTTGAGGAACAAAGGGATGCAGACTCAATATGAAGTAATTTCTCCAGAGTAACTTTGCTCTTAAAGTTGAATGCTTTCTCCTCTTTTCCATAGCTCGGAATTGTGCTTTTATAGCCTTCAAAATGCAACTGAAGGGCCGAGTCAAAACGTTTCCAGTATATGGAAGGCCAAGGATCAGAGATCTCCTGTCGTGACATGGAAACCCGACTTCATTTTTGTATTTTCTAGCACAAATATCGATGTACGCGGGTTGTAGTGAAGCAGCCTGTGTATAAGCATGATGTATAGTAGATAGGGCGCGTATATGTGGAAAGATATGTATTTTTAGCTCTGGATTCATCAAAAAGGGATGACAAGTCTATATAGGGAAATGGAAAAAGGCCCTTTGTGCAAGATAACAATGGTGAAGAAAATCTTGCTACAACAGATGCCCCCTAATGTGTGAGGTCAGAGGAGTATCTACGATGGCTGAAATACATTATAAATAACCCAGGAGTGGAGTGGTAGAGAACCAGCTGGATGAACTCAATTGCTCATTACATTATGTACTGACTTTGCATAGATGGCTGCCAATAATACACTATAGATCCATGTGAAAAATATACCAAATAAGTGTTCGTGGCCATGAATAGGCAAATCCAAATGCAGTTACATGCCAAAAGTTGTCATAGTCACGAACAAGGCCCAATGAAACTAGTCTCAAAACCAATCTGAAGATATATGTATACCATGAAGTACAATCTGATCTCCCATGATCACTGAAGTCATATAGGTAATGGTCCAATGAAAAGGAAGCAATAGCTCAGGAAAGTTGCAGCCACATAATGATGTCTTCAAGTCTTCTACACTATCCGCCAAGGGTGCAAGTCTACATCATGAGAATAAAGGAGTTGAGGTCGAACACAATGAGAGATCATTTGATCACCGGTCATTGAGGTATACTGTTAACAAACACGAGACAACCTGCAAATAATGAAATTTGGTATCAAGGCACCGAGTACTTTCCTACAAGTGTGAATAAAGGAGTCGGTGTCGAACACTTGAGGAATCCATTGATCAGGAGACATTGATGTATTCCCATATGTTAATGGCGAGAGAGTCTGCCACTAATGACTGCAAGCCTCAAGGTACTCATAAAACTCTAGGTCCCATATCCAAAATAAATGAGTTCAAGTCGATGGAAAGAGACCTGCTAAAAGGAGAGCATTAAGGCATCTCTCATCAATCAGCACGAGGAACAAAGCAATGGCTTCATAATTTGGTGGAGATCGGATGAAGAACATGTTCATGAACCAATGACCCTGTGCGTCTTTCGCGTGTGCTAAATGCAAGTGGTACACGAAAAAGACCCTCTGAATAGCAGCCAATGATGAAAACTGCTTACAAAGGCGAGGAAACCATGAATAAGGCTAATGGCATCCAAGACACTGCACGAATCCCAAAGTGTGAATAGATGTCTTATCGTCGAACACAAGGGAAACCACCGAGTCAACGACCAATGATGAAATGTCGATATCTGGGTTCAAGGTGACCTACTAATGATGAAAGTAGGGCCAGGGTGCATGATAAGACCATAGTATCATGTGATCCTGAGACAAACTAAGGGTATGACCGACATGCAAAGTCAGGATTTCTGAGCAGTGGCTGACACAGGTTGATACACTTCCTTTGAACAAAAGCATGAGACATATGGTAGACTCCGACAGCATAGACCCAATGATATAACTACCAGATGCAGGAGGCATCGATAATGTTCTCTATGGGGTTTGGAAGAGTAACCAGTCAGTAGAGAAAACTCTGTAAGGAGATCAAATTTCTAAGACCATGCTAAACCCAAAATTATGATGACGCAAGGACTCAATAACTTTGTGCTTTGTTCAAAGGTGACACGACTGCTGCCAAATATAATATAGTACTCCCTTTCCGCCCGTCGTTTTTTGTTTTTCATAACAAATGAATGCTATGATACATAGGAGGAAACGAGTGTCACAAGTAAGAAAAATTAGTTCCAGCAGTGGAACGTACTTATGCTCAATGCAAGGAAATGCATGTGGGAGATGGACACTCAGGGTGATGTTCCCTCCAGGGTATTGGGTGTCAAATTGTGAAGGATATAAACAAGGCTCTGCTTGGTTGAGAATGCAAAAAAATGCTTACGCAACGGTTTATAACGGAAAGTGAGAACCGGCTAAAGGCTCAATACTGCAGGTGAGGGCATGAGATGCAATCACAACTTAACGCCAAAAAATGTCCTTTTTTATGTCTTCTAGTCTACTTGGTGTGAAAAAAGGGTAAACTTGTGCCAAATAGACATCTTTTGAAATCCAATTTATGATTGTGAAAAGACAAGTTCACTCGACGATCTTTTATATTTTTGGTAACGAGTCGGAAAAGAGCTTAACTAGGACTCATGACCTTTCAAATCCAATTTAACAAGTGTGAAAGGGACAAATCACTCGGCAATATTTTCGGTTTTTATACGAGTCGGAAAAGAGCTTAACTAAGACTCGTTTTTGCTGTTCTAATCAACATGTAAGGGAGGAGGCCAAGGCTCCCATACTGGTCTTCTACAGAAGGTCAGTATCTTACAGATAGTTGACAAAATCTTGGGAAAACCCAAAGCTCTCCAAGTCGAGGAAGAGAAAGTGCTAACAGAGTATATAGTCTCTGTGATGGTTTGAATAATGTCTCTTGCTGGAAAATACATAGGTGGGGGTATGGGATGCCCCATCAAGTCGTCCCAATCGAAGGGAACCTCGTCAGGACTTGGAGAGAGAGAATTTAGGGAAGAATAAATCTCTCTTGTTCAGAAGGAATAGGATTAGGAATGTTGATGATGTAACTGAAGGATGCATTACTCTCCCTAGTAGGATTGACCAGATATTGCACTAGTGTGGCCACTTCTTCAGTCATAGGTTGAAGAGGATGCATAGTAACGAGGACAAGAGACGCTTCACCCTCGACAAACGGGGTGAGGTCGGGAGGGGGTCGCGGCGGTGAAACCACCGAGACAATCAAAGGAGAGATGGTTTGAGGAGAAACCAGGGATGCCTCAAAATCCGAAGGGCTCTTGGGTGAGCCCCACGCTTCTGGTATTTCGGCAGTAGCCAGACACAAGCAAGTAAGGTGGCTTCCTTCACAAGTCTTGCAAAAGAATTTAGGCTTACGTCTAATATGTCTAGGCTTCTCGATGCTCCCAGCGTCATCCACAACGACTAGTGACACGCTCTCGACGTGACTGACAGGGGCAAGAGATTCTTCTCCTATATGATGAATAGAGGTTGGAGACGTGACGCGGCTATGATTTGGAGTGAAAAGGATGGTGCCCCCAACATAATTGGTATAGGTTGGGTGCAAGATATCGACATAATTTGTAGAAAATGTTGACCCATCTCCTACATGACTAGCAGAGGTTGGTGATGGAGCACTAGTGTGACTAACAGTGACTGGGCTAGTGATAAATTGTGGTATTTGATTCCAAGGTTCGGGGAAATATTGGTTCTGAAACATTGCAGGCCAGAAAGGATCCTAGTTTAACCCCCTGTCCCTGCCCAAAAAAGTGGTGGTTTACGCCAAAATGGTCCGAAGAGGTTTGGACGGGCATCGTCACTGAGGTCTGTGAAGAGACCGAGGTAGGATAAGAATTATTCAAGTGAGGATATATGTTGCATGTTTGTGAAGGGGTCCCATAAAGAGGGTAGCCCGAACCGTAAAATTGATTCTCCCCATATGAAATACTTGGGGGTACTTGAGGACCTGTCATGGAAAAAGTGTTCAAAGGAACCGACATGGCAGACAAAATGTACATGGGTGCAGTGTAATAAGTGGAATAAGCACCCATATGATCACTGGCTCCTGAAAGAGCATAGCTATTATTGGATCCATAAGGGGGAAGGTTCCAACCTCCCATGGGGACACGACTCATATCAAATAGAGAAGTAGGCATCGGAGCCATGGTTCCCCTGGATCCAATGCTAGGATTAATATACGTGGGCTAGGGAGAGTATTGCACGGGGGAAGGCATATCATTAACAAAATGACTAGAGACCTAAGGTGCAGGTTGAGCGTTGTAGTTCTGCATACCATTGTAAAAAGAAGAAGGCTCCGTCCCCATGAAATGAGTAGGCATCATGGGGCGGGTTGCGGTGAATGAGGGAGAAAATGAAAATTCATTGTCCATGATGATGAAACCCAAAATAGACTCCTAAGGCCAACAAGTAGTCAAAGAGCATACCAAAAATTCAAATAGGCAATATGCATGCAAACGGGCTAAAGTGGTTGAGTGGCCTCCCTCGCGAAAGAAGGTATGCCTCGTCCAAGAGGGACTTGAGACTCCCTGCTAAAGTTTGGAGGTAATAGAATCAATTATAGGGGCCCTCGTGGGCTTAACAACCAGTCGGTCAGATCCCCTCGGAGAGGTAATACTCCATAAAGGTTGTGTGTTGTCTGACCCCTATCTGACCCAGGGTACAAGCAGAATAACCCCTATAAGTAACCTATGAGATACCTAAGTCAAGAAACTAATAAACCATTGTATAACTGATTTCATAGGTGAGCAGTCGTAAATCTGGATCACCGTATGGGCAGGGTAGCAAAGCCCGAAACCTTGAAAGTACCACCTCCCACAGAGGTATGGGCACTAGAAAGATCCCCAAATACGAATAATTCCACACAAATATCTCTGACACTAGGCGAGTATCCCTTCAATTAACTTTGCACGACCTCGTGATTAACTCCGGTGTGAGTGGAGCCTCCTGATCTTACCAATTATACAATGGACTTCTCAACTCCCTGTCTCGGACACATATGTTGATTTAATTGCCTTGGAGAAGTTTACTCACAAAATCCTATTCCAAGGCACTAAATCCTAGACTAGTTTGTGCACCCTAAAAAATAAAATTGTGACTAATCAATTTTAATTTAAAGCGTAAATTTTATTGGCCGTGATTACTCAAAAATATATGGAAGTGAAACTCATGATGTTATGACTCTGCAAGAAAACAAATATGAATATAATGCAAAGTCTATCTTTAACTTTTTTAATGAATGATATGCGTATAAAAACAGTGCAATCTTCAATTTCAACTCTGCAATTCAGAAGTAAAATGCAATCTTTCACTAAATGCACTAAGCTAATAATAAAGATTCAAAAGACAAAAATGCCAAGCAATGTAAAATGCCTATTTTTTTTGTATTTTCAATATACTAAAAAAGAAAATGCATGGACTGATAAGCAACCTGATATATATAATTCTACTGCGTATAAAAGTAATAACTCAATCAGAATACCAAGCAGCCAAGCAAACAACCCATAGTACAAGGAAAAATCAAAAAATGAAAAACAAAGAGAAAGACTACGCCCAAAAATTCAACTCCAAACAGGATTCCTGTCAACCCAGAATCTCAACAGGCACTACAGAGACCTAAGAAGGCTCAACAATCATCAAATCCCACCCAGCAGTCACTAAACCAAGAAAACAAGCAAGGGAAAATGGTGTACGCGACTGTTCAGGAGAAAAGTGTGTATATACATAGCTTGCAGTGAGACAACACGTGTGTATACACGACTGTCAAGGCAAAAGGTGCGTGCAGGCTTTAAAACAAGGCCAAGCAAGGGCAAAAGGATGAAAACTCAGACCCATAGTGAACAAAATCTGTCAAGTAGTGATACGACAAGAAACACAAGGGAAAAAGAGAAATGCAAGAAGAAAAAGTACTTCAATCCTTAGAAGGAAGATCTCTCCCCAGTGGAGTCACCAATTCTGTTATGAGGGAAAAACTCTCTATGGGCAGGGTAAACCACAATAGACAGGTATGACTGCAGAAAACAACTCAATTCCAACGTATGCTATATAAAATAATGTGCAAGATAGGAAAGAGGCCTACCTGGATCCAACATTCGATGATGTTCCACCATTGAGCACTTCGACCCAAAGCTTTATACCTGCAACAAGTTCTCAACAAACAAGCAGAGCAAGTATATACTGATAATATAAAGGGGTTAGCACATTAGATAGCATAATCCATTAATAAACATTACAAACATGCCCATGGATAATAATCATATATTTGCACGATACCAATAGGACGAGAAAGGAGTATTTCTATTAATAAATGATCAACATAAGTGACAACATTACAGACTTCCGTGTTGGCACAGTTCGAAATCAAGAAACCAGGTTCCTTCCAACTGGGCCTCCACCACTTCAATCCTCCACCAAAGGCAAGCTCATAGAATGGAGACAATGAGGTTCTCGCAATAATAGGGAAAGAGCTTGGGGGTTGAACACTGTGTTCAAACTTGAGGAACAAAGGGGTGCAAACTCAATATGAAGTAATTTCTCTAGAGTAACTTTGCTCTTAAAGTTGAATGCTTTCTCCTCTTTTCCATAGCTCGGAATTGTGCTTTTATAGCCTTCAAAATGCAACTGAAGAGCCGAGTCGGAACGTTTCCAGTATATGGAAGGCCAAGGATCAAAGATCTCCTGTCTTGACATGGAAACCCGACTTCATTTTTGTATTGTCTGGCACAAATCCCAATGTACACGGGTTGTAGTGGAGTAGCCTGCGTATACGCATTTTGTATAGTAGATAGGGCGCATATATGTGGGAAAATATGTATTTTTAGCTCTGGATTCATCAAAAAGGTATGACAAGTCTTCATAGGGAAATGGAAAAAGGCCCTCTGTGCAAGATAGCAATGGTGAGGCAAATCTTTCTATAACAATGCTCGTGTCATGTAACTCAAAATGTGTGAGACAGTAACTGAAGTTGTATGTTGATGTAGATAACTGCAGTGCCCTCCGGGGAGGTGTGATAGTGGCAGATGACAATTCGAATGGTGAACATACTCTGAAAAGAGGTGATGACACTTGGAAGAAGTGTCAATGACTCGCATGCATTGAGAGACCAACAAATTTAAGGGGTCTTTGGCTAGTATAAAACAACTGCAATAGTCACAAATTAAGACCCACTGTAACATGAGATTTTGTTGAAGTCGAATTTTATGGGGGTCAACGACAACAGAGAGCAATGATGGTTCTCCCTGTGTCGTCCGAGACTCTTCATTGTAAAGGTAATGAGAGTCAAGATACTATCGCCCTTTTGGAAACTGTGTTGATGTCGATAGAAAGGGAGACACGACTCCAAGAAACAAAGGGCTTCAATAAATCTACGGGATGAGATTAGGAACTGATGAGGGACATGGACGAAGTCAAGATGTGGTGAGACACAAGACTGCCCTTGGTTGGGGATATTTGTGAAGTATGAGTGGTAGCAACCGTGAAACTGGATCTAACGTCAGGGGGACGACTAGACGTGGGTTTAAATTGTGCCAGAGGTGTGACAAAGTGGACAAACTTAGAGATCGGTGGTACCTAGACTATGGGATACTCGGGGTTTATGGACGATGTCAACAAGAATAAAATGTAAAGGAATGCCCCAACCATGGGAGAAAGGGGTTGCTTTGCCGGGAAAGGAAGGTCTCTAAAGGCGATAACAAAAGCTATGTAAATGATGGAAATAAAGGTTTTGTACAATTACCAAATGAATAAAGAATAATTGGGGATAAGTGTGCAGATACAGAAATGGGTGCCTTAGTGTAAGATGGCTTGGCCTGAGAGGGCACAAGTTGCGAGGAGAACTGGTGGAGGGTGGGGGACCCATAGGTGGGTTTCTGTATGAGGTAAATGAATGGAGGGAAATCTACAAATGAGAAAACTGACTATGGATGAAATGGAGGGTTAGTGATACTGTGGAGGTGCAGTCAAATTAGAATCGTGAGGAGATATCCTAGGAGTCCTTTGGGAAAGCTAGCAAAATGAGGAGAATGATTAAGTGGTTGATTCTCGAATATGAGTAAGACTATCGGGACTCCCATCCCTAGGGGGTGAAAGCAGCATGAGTGTCAAAGTGTCAAGGGGAACTATGAATGGGACAACTCATGTGGGGAAGAGTATTATCGGTGACAGTACCAAAATGCAGCGGAGGTGATAGTACTGTAGATCCGGATGTGAAGATCCTACAGGTAAGTGTCAGAGGGTGTGACTGGGAGATGCAATTGATATTCAGAGGGAATGATTACAGGTCTGTGTCGATCAAATACCTGAAGGAGCCATATTGATGTGTGATGACTAAGTACCTGCACACATAAAAACTGAATACTCGACGTGAGAAATATCTGAAGATAAAGAACATATAACAGTTATGTGATAATTTTGAATATGAGCACGCGTACCTGAGCGTTAATTTTGTCACACAGGTGTGATATCATGCCATGTGTCGATACGATGTTCAACAATAGAAGGATCGAGGTCGGGCATCTATGTGTATGACCAGGCAAAAATTTCCTAGTATTCCTGGAAGAGAGCTTTGTAAGTTGTAAGTTCTTCAGGAGAGCATGCGACGCCAATGGTGATTTCTTCTACAATTCCAAGTTTGGTGGAAATATCAATTTTGACAATGGGGGAAATGTTGGTCATGTTTCTTTCTTCAAAAGCGTCAGGGGCAGGGATAGGGTTGTTGAATCAGTCTATATGCCTAGATGGGATAAAATCTTTAGTTTCGATTGCGTATATGGAGTCTTGGCTAGGGGGCTCAAAGGCTTCCTATGAGAGAAAGAGCACTCTGTGATGGAGTGCATTCCATGGGCAATTGGGGGTAGTTAATTCCTCGAGGATGACTTTGTCGCAGTGGAACTGGCAAGAATATAGGGGATCCAGGGGAGTAACATTGGTGACTGTCACCGTGTGATAGTCTTCTGGCGGTGAAGATATAGAGGGGGTGATGCAAGGAGGTTGTGACGGTTCACTCGACATGAACCAAATATCGAGATATTGTGGGTTAAAAATTGTGGTCGGTCGTAAGATTTCTATGGGGAAATGAACCAGAGAATTGGGGGTAAATCCTCATATAGGTTGTCCATAAACCATGGAGGAGTGGGAAGTGCCTCAGGCTCAGGAGAGAGAATATGAATAATATCTAGAGAGGGAGTAGGGGGAATCACTTGTATCGTAGGAAGTGAGGGGTTTGAAGGATTTTGAATAAGGGCCATTTGGCGACGCCTGTATTCAATGATCGTAGGACATTGGTATGTGAAATGATCAAGTGATTCACAAAAAGAACAAGAGCATCTCATCTGTTCATTGACTGAGGTTGTGACATAATGGATGTCAGTGACTCAAGTGTTGGATGACGCAGATGGAGGGGGTTCTTGTTGAAAGCTTTGGCATACTACTGTTAGCGTCTTTCGAAATTGAGGTAGTGCAGGGCAATGGTGGGTGTAATGGATATACTTGGAATAGATGGCACATGTGAATTTTGTTCGCAGCCCTTTGTTACCTGTAGTAGGAGATGTGGTGGTAGTACTAGGTGTGTTTGGTGAAGCGACGGATGATGTGGTCGCTCGGGGGAGTTGGATCAGATTGCGTAACTCGGGGAGAGAGGGACATATATTTGTGGGGTGTCCTTCTTTCTCGCACAGTGCGCAGGGAGGTTGAACTCACTGGGGGGAAGTGGAGCGGTGGGATCTTTCTTCTTCCATCTGCCCCCCGCCATAGCGGTGGTGCTAGCAAGTGGGGGTGAGGGTGGTGTGGTTGGTGTTAGTACTGGAATTTGCATCGAGATTCCTTCTGTTTGGGGAGGGAGGGATGAATGAGGGACCATCACGGGTGGATGTAGATACCATACCGGAATGGCAAGCACCATGTTGGGAAGGGTAAGCATTGCGGCTACCTGAAAATCTTGTACGCCTAGTGGGGGGTAGAAGAAGGGTATTTGAGTGATGGCTTGGGGGATAGTCTCCCAAACCAGGATTTGTCCTTGGGGAAGGGTGAAATCGGTGGTGAGAGGTGTCGTATGGTTCTCAGGTAATGCCTGAGGTAGGATCTCTTCCATTAGTGGGACATCAGGGAGTGGAGAAGCCTCTGTGGGAGGGATGATATCTCCATTTTCGATTCCATCGGAAGATACAACACACACTTGTGATGAGGGATGTATGAGTGGTGGTTCTATGTGGTATGTCCCTAGCAAAGATGGGTCCTTGAAAATTTCGGGTCCCATTTCGATGAGTGGGTAGGCATTAAAATGAGTGTAGACAAGAGGTAGGATGTTATCGATGTTGGAGGAAGGGTTGGGCTCATAATGTGAAACTTGGTCGATGGTGATGATATTCCCGCTGTGGGGGAACATCATCATTCAAAACACAGAAGAGGCCACAACCTTCATAGCATACATGTAGCTACATCCAAACAAGATGTTGTAATCGAGAGGAGCATCGATAACCTGAATGTCAATAAAAATGTTTTTTCCCCTGAGTTCAACGGGGACATTTTGAAAGAGCCATTGAGGAGAGGATGGTCATCCATAATAATCTCTCAAAGTGATGGCGGATGGTATTATCTCGAGGGAGCCAAGTTTTTGACACACCGTTTTGGACATGATGCATGTGGATGCACCTTCATCAATGATGCATCGATAAACTGTGATGTTCCAAATTTTAACCGGTATCTGGAAAGCTACTAAAGCAGGGAGACGGGGTTCCCCACAATCTAGATCAAAAGTGATGAGTCTGGTATCAACAGGGTCGACCGCCCCCAAGGTGGAAAGCAATGATTTCCGTTGAGTGGGATAGGTTTGGAGGACTTCTAAGACTGACATGGTTGCATGAGACTGCACCAAATCATCAACTAGACTGTAATTGTATGCCGCCCTAGCCTGAGGGTTGTTGACGTTTCGTTGTAATGGGATGCACAGAATACGAAGGGGTGGTTTAGTGCTAGGGCATGGAATCATCAAAGGCTGTCCAACTATAACTGTAACTGCTTCTAAAGTGGTGGGAGTAGATTCAAGGGGTGCGTTGTATTGATGATTGCGCGTTTGTAGAAGAATTTCTTCTTTGCTAATGAGGAGGATAGTGCGATCCGCTGGATTCCCGGGGTTTTGATACTGTCACATCTGTGGTGGGGCAGGGACCGGGGGACGCAGGTAAGAAAAACGTTTTGTTTTTATGATGTTTTTTTTAATTTTAAAATATAAGATTTATTTTTTTTATATTTTAAATCCAATGACTAATCAAAATCTTTTGATAATGCAGATGTAGGGCCACACCGACATCCAGGTACATTCCCTATTCAGAGACGAGGGGAAGCAATTGTGGTAGCATGAAGGGATGTTGAAGACTATGAGGCAGTGGAGCAGAACCTAGAGGGATTGACCGTAGATATCCCAGACATCTCCATCGGTGAAATTTTGAGACACAATCAGTGTCATACTGTAGGCGTATCTGGTTCCCTTAGTCGACTACTTCGTAAGGTAGTACGAGCAGTAGTGTGCTACCATGAGAAGAATCCTTTATGTCATTTTGTAGAAGCCACGGGCTTCATATTTTGATATTTTGGTCTTCGGACGGAAAAATCTTTTTTGTAAAACACTTTTATCGTTATATATATACATGAGGCTTCTACCGGATTACTTGCTCTAATGTGAATTGTGGTTGGATTTACATGTGTCTCAAATTTATGTCTAACACATAATTAACTAATGCATCTATTAATGTATTTAGACATCTAGGAATATGTTAATATTCAATGTAATCGAGATAATGTTCCAAGAGGCAAATTCGTAGATATACCCATAACAAAGTAGGACTACGGATAGCATAGACATTACTTAGCTGTAGTACCACTAACTGTGAATCAAGTCGTACAACCAGGTGACAGATTCCAAGTGAAATAACATCGGTCAACAATTCGATGATTGCACTATATTCTGCGATATTGTTAGTTGCACGACCGAGACAAATACTGTGTAGACTGATTAACTCGTTCGTAGGTGCATAGATTGCCCAAGCAATGGATGCTAAGTTCTGAGTACTATGACTAGCGCCATCGGCGAAGGCAATGTGGGGAAGTGAAGACACCGACATTTGGAAACCAAGCACAACACAAGGTAAGTAGCTGGGGTTGAAACCAAATAACGAAAAAACACACAAAAGTATCACACAAGAGTATGATACAGTAAAAATACAAGCACTCATGCGAAGATAACCTAAGCATAGTACTTCTTCAAGTAAATCCCATTTATGGGTTCACTCAAAGGAATGCCATCATAATCTACTAACTCATAGGCTCCCTTCTCCAACACTCGTTTGACGATATAAGGGTTGCACCACATAGCCTCGAATTTTTCGATCCCTAGTAAATCACGATCTTGTTCGTAGAGGAGAACTAGATCACCTTCGGAGAAAACACGCAGCTTGACATGCTTGTCGTATTGGGCTTTTACGCATTTTTTCTGGGTTTCAATAACCAGGGTGGCATCATGACGTGTTTCGTCTAATTGCATCAGATGCAAGAGATGTTCTTCCTCGGTAGAGGTGTTTGGGAGAAGTTCAATGGCTAGCTTCAACGATGGTATCTCACATTCAATCGACATAACAACTTCGATACCATACACCAAATGAGAAGGCAAAAATCCCGTGGCAGACTTCACGGATGTCCAATAGGCCCATAATGTTGAAAACAACATTGTGTGCCAACTTGTCTTGTGAATTCCTATTATTCGTTGAAGCATAGTGATAAGAACCTTGTTTATCGCTTCAACTTGGCCATTGGCCTATGGATAGTAGAGGGTTGAGTTTTCATGTCAAAGACCCAATTTTTCGGTAAGCTCGGACATTATGAAATTCCAAAAATGGCTACCATGATCAATGACGATAGCTTGTTGGATTCCAAATCGAGTGATGATATGATTGAATATGAAAAGGGTTGCAATTTTTCCGGTATTATCTAATGCAGGCATCGCCTCGACCCATTTCGTGAAATAATCCACGGTTATGATGATGTATCCATGCCCCCCGATCGATTGAGGGTTACATGTCATGAAATCAATGCCCCATTTTGTGAAAGGTCCAACATAAACTACAAGGTGTAAAGGAGCAGGATGAGATCTTATCTTGTTATTGTACATTTGACAAGCATGCCACTTCTGGATGACAGTTATACAGTCTTTAAACAAAGAAGGCCAGAAGTACCCTGCTCGTAAGATATTTTGGGCAGTGGCATACCCAGACATATGGCCACCACATGCTCTAGAGTGGCAGTCATTCAAAGCTTTCTCGGCCTCATCGAAGGTGGGACAGCGTTGAAAAATAGAGTCAACACCACGACGATAGAGAGTGTCACCGAGAATTATGTATTGACGGGCTTGATACCATATGCGACGACGATCTGTACTAGAGAAGTCGGGCCATAAAGTTTGAGTCTGGAGATAAATGATAATATCTCCATACCAAGCGTCATTAGAACTTATTAGAAAAAAGGGATTCATCAGGTAAGGAATCCTCTGCCACATTTTCTGTCTCAGTGGAGGGAAGGTCACATATCAATTCGGCAAATACCAAAGATTTTTTTGACTTAGCGAGTTCAAACTCTAAGTCGAACTCCTAGAAAATCACTATCCATTTGGAGTATTTGCCCCCTAGCAATTGGCATGTAAGGATATGCGGCATAGGGTTGCAATCGAAAATGATAGTGGTCTTGCGTAATAGGATATAGTGACGAAAACGTTGGATAACTTGAACAACTGCCAAGGCCAGTTTTTCCACATGTAGGTATTTTGCCTCGGTAGTTGTGAGACTCTGACTCAAATAATAAATTACATGTTTATCGTGTGAATCATCCTCTTGGACTAAAACCATGGCAATGGTAGAGTATGAAGTGACGAGGTAGAGGAAATAGTCTCGACTATAATCTGGTGGGAAAAGCAGTGGTGTTCGTGTTAGGGCAAGTTTCAATTTTTCGAAGGCTTTGTTGGCAATCTCGTCCCATACGAATTTGTAACCCTTCTTCAACAGTCGAGTAAATCCTAGCATTAACTCAACGTAGTTGGGAATGAATCGACGCAAGAAGTTTGCCTTCCCTTGCAAACTTTGGAGCTGACGTAAAGTAGAAGGAGGAGGTAGATTAAGGATGGCCTCAACCTTCAAAGGATCCACCCTAATTCCATGAAATGACACAATAAAACCCATAAGTCATCCGGACTCCACACAAAAAACACATTTGTGTGGGTTTAAACGTATACGATAATAACGACAGTGAAGGAAAATGGCTCGGAGATGGGCCGGGTGATCTTGGCAGTGCATGGAATGGGCCGGTAGATCATCGAGATATGGTTGTACGATGTGCTTGATATCGTGAAAAGTATAAGACATGGCACATTGAAAAATCGCACCAACATTCTTCAAACCGAAAGGTAGTTTCCGGTAAGCGAAGGTACCCCAAGGACAAATGAAAGCATTTTTGTGTTAATCCAAGGGTAAAAAGTTAATCTAATTATAGCTAGAGAAACCATCCATTAATGAGAATATTTCACTCCCGACGCAATCATCGACGATTTGGTCAATGAAGGGGGTTGGAAAGTTTTCTTTGGAACAAGCTTTATTAATATCCCTATAATCGACGCATACACGGATCGTGCCTTGTTTTTTATTGACCGGAACGAGATTGGATACCCAATCGGTTAAAACCACGGGATAGATAAAGCCAACCTTGAGAAGTTTTTCAACTTCAAGTTTGATAGCGACAACTTTACGGGGGTGGACTGGGCAAAGTCTCTGCCGAACAGGTTTAACGTTCGGATAGGTCTTAATTTCAATACCCGACATCTCTTCGTAGCTCCAAGCAAAAACATCACATAATTCTTTAAAAATAGCTTGGAAAGTGACGACTTCATCATGGGAACAAGCAGCTCCGATGTGAACATTTTCGACAACTCCAATTTTAATGGATATGTCAAGAGGAACAGTGGGCGAAATGTTACTCAGGTTCCCTTCATATAACACGTCGTGTGTGGACTCGGGAATAGAGGAAATGACAACAACGGTCGACGAAGTCGAAATCCGTTGGTAACTCTCTAAGGTGTGTTGTTAGAGGAAGAGAATGGAATGATGATGCCCATCGTCCCATGGGGCGTCTTCCATGGAGATAACTGACATGATCATCTCGTCCGTAGGAAAAATAACGTGAAACAGATTGGGAGATGAATCACCAAGAGAGGGGGTAGAAGGGGTTGCTGATTAAATGGCTTGATAAGCTGACTCAACCAGACTTAAAGGCATTTGCTCGTCATAGCAAAAATAATCACTGGGTTCAGGTACTATCCACGGGTCGTGAGACGTGGGGGTTTCGTGAAAAGAGGTGGAAATCATGTTGATCGAGGCGACAAAAGGAGGTGGATCATCGGGTGGTGGAATGGGGAAGGTACCCATAAGAGTGGAATCTTTCAGGAGACCCACACCAACATTCTCATACCTAGGAGGTGTCTTCAAAATAAAGGGTACGTTGCTAGTACGAGAATCAGCGTTGAAAAAGGCCAGCTGGTCTACAATAATGACTTTTCCCTGGTGTCGAAAACGTACTACACGGAAAAGGGTAGACACAACTGCGCGCATAGAATCAATCCAGCTACGACCAAGTAAGAGGTTATAATCGAGAGGGGCATCAAAGACCTCAACTTTGACATTGATCGATTTGCCTTCCAACATAATAAACAATGAGGGAAGTACACCGTAGGGTTTAAATCCAGAGCCATTGAAGGCCTTAAGTGTGTTGTGTGATTCTGTGAGGGGAGGAGAGCCAATGGCTTTCCAACAGGCAACAGACATGATGCACGTTGAGGCACCCTCGTCAATAACGGTTCTACAGATGTTCTTGTTCTCGACAACAACTTGTATCCGAAATGCGAGCTGAGGAGGTAGCCTTGCAATGTGATCTTCTAGGTCAAAAATTATCAAATTCGTATCTGTAGAATCAATTCCACAAATAGCCTTTAACAGTGCCTTCCGTTGAGTGGGACAACTCTAAAGGACTTAGAGAGCTGACATCGCGGAGGGTGCTTACGCAATATCTTCTACAATATTGTAGTTCTGAGCAGCACGTGCGTGAGGATTAAAGGCAGACTTAGGAACAATGCTCTTTGGAGGAGGGCATAGAACTGTATCGAGACCTGGTCGTTCGAGATGAAGAGGACCGTTGGGAGGTGAAGTCGAAGGAGGCTATTGAACCAATGAAGGTGGTATATCGTCAACTTTATCCTTTGAGGAAGAGTAATCTTTGGCATGAGTAGTAAGTGTAACGTCATTCTTTTTTGAATCACCAGTACACACAAGGACATAGGAAGTGGTGCAAGGAGAGGGTTGGTCGTGAATGACCAATTGGGCCTGCTGTTGAGAAGGGAAAGGTTGGGACAAAATGACAAGTGTGGGAGGATTTGCGGTCCCTTGAAGGAACTTAGTGACCTCGACACGTCTTGGACAATCTTTCGTGTAGTGATCATCACCATAGATAAGGCAAGGGTATCAGGGTTTGCACTTATCCTTATCATCAACAGGTTGTGTTTTGGCTTTCTCAGATTGTGGATTATTTTTATCCTCCTTATTCTTACCCTTTCCTTTTTTAGATTTATTTTTGCTGGCATGGGTAGATTGAATGGAGTTAACCTCAGAAGTTTTGTCGGTGGAAGGAGTAGGAGTCAGAGCATTTTTAACATTAGAAGCAGTAGATTTGGGATTGGTGGGAGAGGCTTGCCTAGATTGAGGTTGAGCATGGAAAGTGCCAATCACACCATCAACAACATGAGAAGCAGCAGGGGTAGTTAAGGTAGCGATGGTAGAAGGACGAGGAGTATCAGGGAGTAAGTCATAAAGAGTGTCTGTTTGCAAATAAACGAGATCTAGGTACTGAGCGCGACTGATCGCCTGTTCTTCTGTGACAACTCCACCCATGGAAATTTCACAAGAGATTTTATTCACAAATGATTTGGTGAACCATTATGCCAATAACTAATCAGGAAGGTCGAGTTTGATCAAACGTCGTCTTCGTCTCCACTCATGGATGTGATCGGAAATATGAGTGGCCGAATTTTGCTTGAAGGAACTCAAAATCTTGGTTCCTGTTTCATAACAGATGGGCAGTTGATAATGTGTGAGGAAAGCCATGGCTAGGGTATTAAAGTCGGTGAAGAAGCCTCGTGGTAATTATATATACCACTTTGCAGCCGAACCCATAAGAGTTTGTTGGAAGAGTCGTAACCGAATGGAGTCATCCAACAAAGAGTTGGACGAACACCAAAGGTGAAAAGTCATGACATGGTTGTTTGGATCTTCTCTCGGTTTACCGTCAAATTTTGGAATGTCAAACGGTAGCTTGGCCGATATAATGGGCTAATGGGGAGAATGCAAGATAGGGTCATTCAAGATTCTAGACAAGTCGGGTAAATCCAAAGTGGCTAAAAAGGGTAATTGTCGATTCACATGAGGGTATTGGTGACTTTGGGGAGGGAGTCACATCGGTATACCAGTAGGACCATAAATAGTCTGCATATGTTACCCATGATTTTGGTCGTCATGATGATGTATTGATAATGGTGTACTCAGGCTCTTCATTAGAACTTTTTCCTGAGAAAAGTTACCTTCATCTCTTTCCAGATATTACATTTTTTGAGGACTGCTCGCAGACTGCTAGTATATTTGCCTGCGAGAATGCATGATTCTCGCAGGCTGCCTTAAGCCAGAGTGCGAGAAGTTCACACTGTGTTGAACTGCTAGGGTGCGAACTCTTTCTAAAGCAAGGAAAAAGATGAATTCTCGATGCTTCTAGAAGGGAATCTTCTAGAAGGATGAGATGGCATTCGAATGGTTATCCTAGTACTGGATTC
>ML797646.1:413831-431365 GCA_009831015.1 Picea engelmannii
ATTACTTTAAAAGAATAAGTGATGTTAAGTCTTCCTTTCCAAAACCAAAACAGGGATATAATGAAGAAAGGACAAGTAATCAAAGAAAATTGATACACTCAACAAGCACCCAAATCAAACTTTCAATGAAGATAAAAGTAAAAATGACAAGAAAGTGTTTCATCAAATGTAAATGAAAAATGACTTTCCAATCATCAAGTAATCCATAAAATGTAATCAATCCAAAACTTTAATTCCAATCAAAAGACTTTTAATCAATCAAGCACTCAGATGCGAAATCAGAGATTATATCCTTGTTGATAAAAATCAAAAGGTAAAACTGGAAAAAATGATTAAGAAAGGTGTTCGATCTCCGAAAACCAATCGACAACAAGTTTCAAACTCAGAAATCAGTCACATACTGGCATTAAAAGTTCCTCCCAGCTGGCTAAAGAAAAACTGGGCATCAAAAGTGACAGGACCCAAACCAAATTTTTTTACAGACGCCACCGCAACCTAACAGTAGATTACAGTGCGGAAATCAAAAGTTTCTGCAGGCTAGCTATGGGTAGGTCGCAGAAAGTATGCATTGGGACAAACAGTTATGGTGTGGAAATCAAAAGTTTCTGCAGGCTGTGTATGGGTACAATGCAGAAGTGTCTATAAACAAAATAAATTTGGAAAGAGGTCAAAAGGATTAAGTGAACTTTCAAATCCAGAGGGTCTGGATGGATACCCCATAGACCCAAAGACTGAAATAAAGTGAAGAAAGGTAGGCTAAAAGAAAATGGCCAACAAAAAACCATAAACAAGTCATTTCCCCATTGGAGTTGCCAATTTTGTTATTGGATAAATCGGTGAATGTGAACATAAACTAATCTCCCTATATCCACCTGGATCTAGAACAAAACAAGACAGGACATGATGCTTTCTCTAAATTACAATCATTGGATTTACTATCAAAGAAGGAATGGATTCCATACATTTAGATATCGCTTCCTTATATCTTTGTTGTCCCTGCTTCGCTCCGGTGCTCTTGTGAGATCAGATCTGCAATGACATAAACCAACCAGAGTGAAAGCAACAATAATAGATTCAATGAAAACCTAAACATGTGATCAAGGAGTCATGTAATAAAATGCTAATGATTTTATGGGAAAGAAACATGTCACCGTATTATATTAAGTAAAAGTGAAAGATACAACCAAACTGCCTTGATGTTGCAAGTTCCCTTTTAGTGGTCCTTTGTTCCAACACACACATACACTTGCTCCGAATTTGTATGAAGATGGTCTACAAAAGCTTGATGGACAAATGGAGACCTCAAGCATCAGTTGTAACAGGATCCTTCACACAGTCTTCAGCCTATTCTTTCAACAATTCTTTGCTCAATCTTGCTTAACCTTTTCCATGAGAAACCCATCATTATATAGGAGAAGGTGAAGTGGTTAAAAGGATGAGGATGATCCCACCAAATCAGAGAAGCCAGTAGGATCAAAACCATACGGACGCCACCTCACATTCTAGAAGATCCCCCTTCTAGAAACTTCGTGAACTTCTTTCTTCTTTTAGCTTTCAAACGTCGTCGCACCCTGCCTATATAGCAGCTTGCGGAAACCCCGCGAGCCAGGTATAGAGCAGCCTGCAGAAATCAAGGATTTTCGCACTGTGTACTACTGTTAGCCTAAGGCGTCATTCTAAAAACGTGTCTTGTAGAGGAATAAATCAATCATTTTCCTCATGTAAAATATTCTTTTGAGAGCCTGAACACATGTTTGTAGAATCATCATCAAGGTGACCAAAATAATGTGTAACAGGCACAAGAGGTCAACAAAACCCTTATAGATTGGGTCAATATTCTTCACACTCTCAAAGAAAAATTGGTCATGGCTTAGAATTAGATGAAGCAACAGGTTGATCAACATCGCTCCTAATACCATTTTGAAGAAGGGGATCAAGTGTTCCTTCGTTTATAGCCGTACAAGTATACCTCCCTCAAATTTGACCACCACCAAAAGCTTGCTCCAAAATTTTATGGCCTCTATAAGATCCTTAAGTGTATTGGTCTAGTGGATTACAAATTAGAACATCCAAGCCACTCTAAAACCCATCCTATCTTTCATGTCTCATGCTTAAAGAAAGTGGTTGGATCTAAGTGTCGTGTTCAAACTAGCTTTCCTGAATTGGATGAATAAGGTTCCATTTGGTTGCAGCCTAAGGCCATCCTTAACAAATGAGAGCATCATCTATGCTAGCACACTATGACGAAAGTCCTAATCCAATGGAAATATACACAACCAAAGGTTACCACATGGGAACCAACAACCATTCTGTAGCACTTCCCTCAACTCCAACCTTGAGGACAATGCTACTTTTAAGGGAGGAGGGCATGTTAGGCTCCTAACCTACCTACCCCCCTAAGTAGATAGATATGTTACTATGTATTTCTATGTATGGAGGCCGTCACTAGTAAATAAGGCCGAGATGGTAGTGTGAAAACAATTATTGTAAGAAGGCTTACTAGAAGGTTTTTCCCACTAGAAAGTTCCTTCTCTAGAATGTTCATTGGAGATAGAAAGTACTATATAAAGATGTAGAAGCATTGTAAATTATGTCTTGGAAATCATTTGTAATTTGAGTTCTACTTGATTGGAGGTTTCCCCCTTGAAGAGGCAAGTGAACGTTGCGTCCATATCAATAAAGGTATAATATTTTGGTTCATATTGTTTATTGTGTTTCCAAATATGTTTCTTTTACTAATAGATCTTAGTATTATTTGTAATTTCTGCTCTGGATATTTCTAATTGGCACATCACATAATCAATCTCTCAGTAACAAACATGTAATAATAATAATGAACGACTTATAACTCCATCATTTTACAAGTGAACCAAAGCCTCCCCAACATTCATCATCGTTTTGACAAATGCTTAATTAAAATCCAATTCCACTTGTGGGTTCTTTATATTGGACGTGTTTTACGTATTGGTATTTCATATTATGATTTTGAAATAGTGAAGTTGAGGATTCAAATTTCATTAGGTTTATTAGGCATTTATGTTTCTATAATAACTGAAAAAAATGTTTTTATTATTATTATAATAATAATAATCTATTTTTAAGGTCACGACCAAGCCATACACCAAATTGGTGTACGAGACCCCCTTGTTTGTGGGACAAGGGACCCCCTCCGTGCAACGATTTGACTGCTATTAAAAAGGCTTCAAGTTGTAAAACTTGTTAATTTTGATTATGATAATAATAATTTAATTTAAGATCATAATCTAGCTATACAACAAATATTAATGTATGAAGCCCCTTTGTTTGTGGGACAAGGGACACCCCTTCACACACCAATTTTATTACTTAGTGTATAGAACTATACATACCCTACCCCCTTTTGGTTTTGAATGTGTGACCTCCAAGGAGTAAATGCATGTTCTTAACTATTGGGTCCACTCAAGTTGTACATGAGTGACATTGTGTAGTAATGTTTTTAAATTCTATATCCCTCTCCATTTCTAAAGGGGAAGTGGAAGGTACAATTTTTTAATTCTTTTAGTCCTCTAGTGGCCTAAATAGATTTTAACAAATTGGTTTCTTAGAAAATCACAAAAGAAATACATTAAAATAAATTCCACTTCTAAGACTAGGTCACATATTTCACAGATTGCCTTAACATTTTCCTTGCCTTGCGGTTGGTAACTTGAGTCCATTCTTTTGAGTTTGCTTGAACTAGCAATGTTGGCTCCCTTGCAGGCATGGTGTCATCATCCATACTAGTCATAGCTACATTTCTAGAGCTTACACTATATTTTGTGAGTTTTGGGCTTGCCTTCTTTGCCACTTCATATGATCATGGATTTGTTTCTTTATGGTTAGAGTCATTGGTTCTCAGGATTTTTGGGAGGGGAGGAAACACACCTTTCTTTCCCTCCTCTTCACTTCATTAACACTTGGTTTAAACTGTAGAAGAAATCTTGTACAATTTTCTTTCTTCTTAAACAACATATCGAAGATTGTTGTTTTGCTAAGAATCAAGGTGTCTTAGAGACATCTATGGTGCTTTTGTGATTGACTTGATATGAATCTCTTATTGGAGGAGGGGTCATTTGAGGGTTTGACATAGGCTCTTTTTCCCGCTAGATGGTGTTGTTCTATATATCCTCTCAACTAGGGGCTTTTTATGCTTCCTCTTTCTCATTGGGGGGCTTCCTAGCTTGCTCAAGTTGGGACATTGAGTTGCTAAATGTTCTATGTTGAAGCAAGTTATGCAACAAAATGTTATATGTTCATTTAATCAAGGAGCTAGTCCTTTACAACTAATCTTAAGGTTGCTAAGAGACCTTTCAAGAAATCCATATCAACACAAATCCATGAATATATAAGGATATGCCTCTTTTCAGTTTCAACATTTTAGAAGTGGAACTTGCCAATGACATTGATAATTTCACATAAAGACTCATAAGACCACAATTGGAGGGTACATTTGGAAGCCTTACCTAGATTGGAGTAGTGGATAGAAAATTTATTGATGGGTTGAGAGTAAGGAACCATGTTTTCATGTAGAGGCTAATGTGCTCCCAAAAATAGGGGCCATAGTTTAGGATGAGTCCCTTATTTGAGGATGAGTCAAATACCATAATGAAGATATCCTTAACACATGGATAGATGTAGGATTCTTTTTTGATTGACAGTTTCCAAGTAACAAAGATCCACTAGTGAAACAAAATCTGCTAATCTAAGCTCTACTAATCTATGTAATGTACATAGGGAGGATAATATGGGGTACCTAGGGAGGTATCCAAGGGGATAATGATTGTGATGTGGCCATAATTTGGAATAGTCCCACTTGGTAGTTTTTTGGTATTAAATAGGCTCACTATGTAGTTTTGAGGAAATAATATAATAATAATGGGTAGTTGGCATAGACCCCTAGGAATACTCATGAGAAAGTAATGTGGGCCTATTCCATGATTATGGCCACATTATATTTATTATTCCTTTGGGTACCTCCCTAGGTACCCCATATTATCCTCACTAGGTACATTACAATAGAGGCCAATACTCATTATAGTGACAAATCCTCTCAAGCTGAAGGTAAAACTTCATTTGCTCAAAGGTGCCAATGTCCACATGGATGGAGGGTGTTGTTGGGGTCTTTACCATTTAGATTTGACCTTGCGAGGAGGATTCTTAACCTAATGAAAGCCCAACAAAATTGATTGAGGAAAGGGCTACCATGAAGGATTTGCAAAGACTTTTCGAGACTATGCTAGTCAACCTATAATTGACTTCCATTGATGACTCATGAGATGTGTCCAAGGAGTAAAGAGGAGGTAAGGGATGAAGTGCTCGAAAGGAGATGCTTGGCCATAGTCACCATTCACCATAACATGAATGACCAGGGTGAAACCCTAGTTATACCAAGGAGTGCCTCATGACTCTTAAAACTAGCCATTTGATTAATTTATCTTTTTGATCATAATGGTCCTTATAACTTTTAAACATTATATCAACTAATTTATCTTTTTATCATGATAGTCCTTATAACTTTTAAACATTATTTCAACCAATGTGACCATAAAAATCCAATTAAATCACTCAAAACCAATGTGACCATAAAAATCCAATTAAATCACTCAAAAGAAAAAAAAAAACAACCCATAAATCCACATACACAAAACCCCTATTTATATAAATATTAATTCAAATCATCTCAATCTCATTAATTATAAATAAATGTATGCAATCTTATGGAGTTTTATTTAATAATATTACGTTTCCATTTAATTTAATTTATATTATTTTTTATTATAATATTTTTCAATTAAAAAAATATTTGTAAATATCTATTTTGATAAAGTTATCCAAAAACTTATCAGAACAAACACTAACATATTTACAAAAGTAAATATATAGTTAAAAAACCTAAGTTCCAAGAAAAACAATAAAAAATGTAACCATGAGGGCAAACATGTATGTCAAAACTTAAAGTCCTATAAAAACAATAAGAGACGTGACCATGAGGAAACTTGAAGTTACATGAAAACAAGATCCCAGTGACCTCTTCAAATCGGACTTAATCTTGTTCAACCGACCAGGGGTTGAGATGGATATAAATAATTGAGAACAATTAATCAGAGGTGGAGGATGTGGGAAGGGGCGAAAGATGGATTATATGGATTGGTGCGAGCGTTAAAGAAAAATAATAATCACACGCTTTCATCTATTTTCTCTATTTTCAAATGCGTTACATTATATTCTTCTTCGGTCATCTCAGTCGTGTAGGCGATCTCCTCGGGTCCTCCTAAGTCTCTCTCCCAATTCCAATTGTTTGCTCTCCCTTTGATTTTGCTTGGGTTCGACGCAAGTCCAGTTAAGTCAAGGTAACTTCCGATCTATAGCCCTGAGAATTCCATAGATCTGAGGCCATAAAACCCCATCTGCTCTTAATCTACTGTACATGCATTTGTTGGATTGATTCGTTTAATGTTACGAGGTTTTTGCAGCAGGGCTGCGTTTAATTCGAGAGGGTTAATCGGATCAAAGGGCGCATAAGAAATTGTCATGATGTTCAGCCGGCTTTTTGGGCGGCCAAAAGAGGAGGCGAATCCTATTTCAACCCTCGACAAACTCAATGAGGTTTTCATGTCTCACCCTTCTTTTTTCTTTTCTGTTTTTTGTTGTGTTCAATTTAAATTCGGATATTGATATGTCTATTAGGATTCAGAATCAACCAGATTATCGTGAAGCACTGTAATCCAGAGATTGCTATAAAGGGACCGGCTGCAATCCCTTTTAAGCGGGAAGAATTGAACCTGGACCCTTTAGGATGGTCGCAGATCACGACATCATATTGCCCTAGTTATATTGTTTTATCGGTGGAATCCAGTTGGTTTACACGATAATTTCTTCGTTCTAGCTTAATTAGGTTATCTTCTAGTAATTTTCTTATGGGTTCCTGTCAGGTGCCATCGGGAAGGGCGAAAAACTTGAAAATTTAGTCAAAGTCTAGCCCAGGTTGCCATCACGAATGTAGTGTGAAACCCAGACGTGTAAATTGACAAATAATTGAATTTTTCCTTAATTTTTACCCGTCGTGCCCTAAAAACATTGAGAAAATCTGCGCCATTTGAAATTGTTGCCCAGCTGAAAATATCAACTTAGTAACAAGCTGTTGGACACAAGTAGAATTGGGACCTTTGTTGAAAGTGCTACCTTTTTAATCTTCGGAAGCATTACAATTGGCTTAAATACGTCATCCACCACCGGTGGCCTGTTTTCACTGGGGGAGATGTCCCTTGTAGGCTGAACTACAAATCACAACGACTTTCCCCCTTCGGGCGAGCTATTAATCACGCACATCCCTCTGGATAGGTTGCCATGATAGGGGGTACTCTTCTGTCAAAATCGCCCAGCACTTGCACCTGGCCTCAAGTGCTTATTTATGCCTCGGCGGAACTGAACCTTGGAAAGTGGTTTTACACATCGGCATCTTCATTGCTGAACTATGACTCCATTTGATAGCATTGGGACTTTGGCCCATAGTGCTTTGAGTTAATTGTACTGTTTTTGCTTTTGAGACCCTTATAGCAGGGTCATTTAATCAGAGTATCTTTTTGGAAAGGATTATTATGAATTTCAATTTACAACGTGAACAAATTAACTTATTTAGGTTAATTTCAATTGCCATACGATTACAATTCTCCCAAGATATTTCTCCCATGAAAACCAAAGTGAATGAAGAAATTCTATAACTGATCTGTTCAACCATATGAATGAGATATTAAAAGCGCAGCATCCTTGATCAAATTTCTGATTAAGTCTGTTTTTCAATTTTGATTTTAACAGAAAAGGTCCTATAGACCAGGTATGTTCCAAAGAGTGTTAAAAGCAAATATAAACATAACATCACGGATTTCTCTTATTATTGCACTCCGAATGAACAGTAGATTTATAATTATTGATTAATCATTAGCGCATTGGCTGATTACAATTAGCTTGCTTTAATAAAAGACAGAATGATTTCTCTGATAGTAGACTTGAAACGTACTCTATAACACCAGAGCCTTGGACATATGAATTGGGATAAATTGTTTGTCTCCATGTAAATGGTAAATCACACTGGGATAGAAAATGAATATAAATACCAGGTTGTGAGTCCAAATGGAATCATGCCATCATGAATGTTTGGTGGAGTCGCTGTGTTTTAACTATTGGCGTTAGGGTAAATATAATTTATTGGGAGGGGCCCACAGTTTGTTTAACAAGAGCTTTCTAGAATCCATTATTTAAAGGCATAGACTCACTTTACCAATTCTTAGCTACCTTTAATGTGCATGGTGGAACAACTTTGATGTTTTTAGTACTTACATCTTTTACTGCGGTTGTAAAAGGTAGCGGGTATCATGTTAGGGGTTGTCTGAACTCTGAAGGGAATGATCCAATAATTTAGTGTTGAGGCTAAGTGTAATTAATGGACGTCTCAAAATCTCAGTTGGGAAAGCTTACAAACTTTTGATCTTGAGTTAAACTATCATGGTGCCATGATTAAAAACTTCAAAGCAGTAATAAATGAAAGAAAAGAGCAGACGTCATGAAAATTGTGAAACTGAATAGTCTTACCTCTTTACAATCACACACATGAGATACAAAACTTCCTATAATCGAATCTAATCTTTTCTGACTCCAGTTCACATGGCTCTAACTATTTTAGATGCATAGAATCTTATCCTCACTAGTTGCAGTTTGTGCAAATTTTATGCATGTCTTCTTTAAACAAGATTGGATGCACTGGATCTACTCAAATGATTGCCCAAATTTGATTTCAGTATATAAATGTGCCCAATGCTGATGTGGCAATGGTGATGTGTCAATATTGATATGGTGAATGTACACAAGATGTTTCTAACAACTATAACATATTCAGACACAGTGCTGCATATTGTGCTTGTGTGGATGAACCTGATAATTGGGAAAGGGACTGCAGACCTCAAAGATGATTCATCAATTATTGCACTTTTTGAATTTTTGTAGACTCTAGAGATGCTCGAGAAGAAAGAAAAGGTCTTGCAAAAGAAGATCCAAGCAGAGGTTGAGAAGGCAAGGGACTTCACTCGAGCAAAGAACAAAAAAGGTATTTTTAAGCACTCTCATTGATCTCTTTATTTTTTGAAAGCCTTGAATATGTACTTTTATCTAGTTACTTGTTTTCCTTCTTGTAAAAATGGGCATATTAGAATGTGCCTCTCTGTTCATAGCAAATGATACATTTCCATGGCGGCACGCCCTCCTAAAATATGGATCATTTTGCAGAAAATTTTTAAATCATTTTCACATCTTAAAGCTTTGCTTATTCTGTGATTGGGTAAAGCTTGACTGTGTTGAACTTCGTCTATTTATCACTGTCAAAAATGCTTTAATATCAAGGATTACTGTGTTTAGTTTGCTTCCTAATATCAAAAAAGTTGCCTTTACATTTTGATAGGGGCATAATTCTCTGCTCTTACAAGCATTTATCTTAATCAATTTGAATAGTTCTGTAATATCTATTCATGGATTTTATAATGAATTTTTAAAAATGGGGTTTCTCAGGGTTTAATCTCCCAATAGTAGGAGCTTGGCTTCTAAAATTGCTTGCAATGAATTCATTTCTAGAGGTTGAGATAATGTTAGTTATGCTGTTTTACAGTCATTATATTTATAGTGACTAACCTTTTTAGTATGGTATGGTAGGGTACTAGTTTAGATTGACTGAATGGAAAGCTTACTGAGAATCAGAGAAGATTATTTCTATTTACTCAGCTTATAAAGCTCTTGATAGAAGTGACAGCCTGACATGAAGGCTTCCTTAATGGCATGAATCTAATAGATGAAAAACAATATCAGGATGATAGCTGAAAGGATATCATGAATCTAATAGCTGTCTACTGAACTTTTGATTTGCAATGCTTGAGAAACAACTGTTAAATACGGGAGTATAATTGCCCATTTCTTATTTTTGAGCATGCTGTCTTCTAGAGGCAATTTGAAGAATTATTACTGGTAATAGATATCAATAAAATTTAAGTACGTATTGAAAACATAGTTTTCAAACTTGGACCTAGTTGACTTGGACTTGGTCAACTCGGTTGAGTCAATCCCTGCCCATATTGACTTGGTGCTTCAATCGGCTTGGATGACCGGTTTGTTATAGAAGCAGCCGAGTCATAGCCTGACTTGGCCAGTTCTGTACCAAACCGGTACAACTCGCTGAGTCTGTCATAACTCAGCTGAGTCCGTCATATTGAATGAGATACGGTATACCCCATAGGTAATCCTGGAAAAACAATAGTTCAGGTGACTTGCAAGAAATCTGGGAACAGCAAGATGGATGACTTCTCAAACTGTCATCAATCTCAGATTAAAATAATTGAAAACTAGATACGATATGCACACCAAGGAAAATGGCATTCATGAAAATCAAACATAGGGCATGCCTTAACATGCTCATGAAATCATCCTCTGAAAAATAAATCGTAAATGCTATTGATGTTTTTGAGGCATCTATATGATTGTTAGGCTGTTATATGAATTTCTTAAGCAGTTTCAATGATTTCAGGTCATTGCTACGTTAAGTTAGAATGCTTTTCAACACACCATAATAACATATGAGAGAACTCAAGTGTCATATTATCCTCCTCCCAGCGGGTTTTTCCCAATTTTCTGTGCTCTGTTAGTGTTCAGAGCATGTCAAAGGTTTACAATTTTTGTGCGAGGGTATTTGTTAGAAATACATCCATGGGGATCTGAGAGGATTGTAGGCTAATTCAGACAATTTTTTGATGCGTTAGCAACCATTTAGAGCCTCATTGATTATGTATTTTGTTGCTGATATATATCGCACTCGGTGCTATTTTGATATATTCACCCTTACATGGTATGTACATGAGTAGACTTGGCATATTGTCTCTAATGGTTTGGAATCTTTAATATATATCTTTAATTAAAATTTACATATTTTCTGTATTTTTTAGTAAACTGAGTCATTGAAATCAGATCGGTCCGAGACAACCTGAGATGAGTCCTAGTTGACCCTTGACCGATTCCGAGTTTTAAAACACTGATTGAAAAAGTTAGGGAAGTTGTTTTTAGACGTCAGCAATTTGTGCTTGGTTCTGGTGACAGGTCCTGATGCATTGGTAATTTTTCTTATTGTGAATTGACTTCTATTTTTGGGAGTATTTTCATGTACTCTACAAGCATCAAAATTTCTCTTCATTTATTAAAGTATTGCTATTAGTACTTACAAGTTCAAACATTTTCTTTTTTGTCTGCAATGAAAAGTCCTGTTTCCATTGTGTATAGGGAATGTTCTTTTTCTATCATTTCTCAAAAACGTTTTGGTTTTTTGGGTGATCGCATGTATGCCTAAAAGTGAGCCACTGGGATGTAGCTTTTGAAGTTTAAAACTTGTGCCAGAGTAAGACATTTACATGAATTGAGTAACCTAAAGTAGAGAATAATTTCAGAAAAGCTTAGGATTTGCATTTCTACAGAGAGATAGGTGTACTTTCTAAAAAATGTGGCTCCCTCTCTCGAATTCAGTCCTTTTTTACTCATAAATTAACAGTATTTTATTTTTGATCTAAAATCTGTAATTCACAATTTCGGCTGCTTTTAAGATTTTCTACATCTGGTCCTCTCTAATATCCAACAGTGTGTATAACTTCATAAATGCATTGATATGCTTCACGGTTTATTACCAACCCACAAAATATGCTAAAACACCAAAGATCTTATGTAGAATGCCTAATTCTTTGCAAATTTCATTTTTAGCTCTGACAACAGAAGAATATACCCCATAAGTGATGATTTTTTAACCTTTTAGTTGCAAGATAGTGCATCTAGTTTTGTTCTATATTGACAATTAGAAACACTCATTACACACATTTGGATTGGAAATTTACAAGAACATTAAAATCTCTCTCTCTCTCTCTCTCTCTCTCTCTTACTATCATAAACTTCTCTTCTGTTATCCTGGTATGAAATCCTTGAAGCATATTAATGTTTTATAACCATTGTATGCACAGCGGCAATACAATGCTTGAAGAGGAAGAGACTCTATGAAGTGCAAATAGAACAGCTTGGAAATTACCAGCTAAGAATCCATGATCAGGTGATCTTGGTGTACTACTTAATTTTCAATTTGTGTACAATGAAATAATTTATGCTAGTAATATCCTGAAATTAATATCAAAGATGTAAGTTGTTGTAAACTATAAACTTATGGTCAAGGCACCATTTCAGATGATCATGTTGGAAGGTGCAAAGGCAACAACAGAAACTGTTGCTGCGTTGAGGACTGGAGCATCAGCCATGAAAGCAATGCAGAAAGCAACGTAAGTGATTCCATGCAGATTAACAATGTATGTATTGTTTGAAAGCGTCTAGCTGAATAGTTTGAGTTGTTCAGGGTTTAATCCATAAATTTTAGGAACTCTTGTTATCTTTAATGAAATTTGGTGTTTCTATTTTTCTGTAGAATGTCATATTTTTTTGTTTCACAAAACATTGGATTTTCAAAATTGTCAAATGTACATGGCCGAATTCATTAAAATGAGGAAAGAGAATAAGCACCCCAATTTAAAGAAAATGACTTACATTTAGTATTCCAGTGAGGGTCAAAGAAGCGAGTAGCAATGTCTTCACTAGTCCAAATGCAAATCCCAATTTCAACTGCAGCTGGAATCCAATTATCGTTGTTTGGAACTGTAGAGATTACTTGATTTGCTATAGGTTAGTTGCCCAAATTCTGTCGCCAAATGGCTACTCCCATGATCATTGTCACACTATCCCTTCTCTACATGACAAAGGGGACACCTGCTTATAACTAGAACTAGTGACTATAACTTCATAGTTACCTTGAGAAATGCTATTAATTGCTCATTTCTCACTTTGTCATATAAGGGTTGTAACACAATTGATATGTAGCTTATCTTTTCGTGTTATAGAACACAGTGGCTTGTTCCAGACTTCTGATGATAGACCTTCAAAAAATTAACAGAGAACCACCAAAATACTGCTTACTCTGACCCTTAAAAAAGGAAGATTGCCAATTTTTTAAAACTCTCAGTTTCAATGGGCTGGGTTGTTTTGCTTTCCTTGCTTGTGAATGCCACACCTATGTGCATGATTTTATGTGTGTGTACAAACAATATGTCTTCACCCATCTCAAATAATTGCTACTATAGTAGTATTTTATTTATGTTATTAATTTTGTTTTTTTAACAGAAATGGTTAATTTTGTATTAAAATGGGGGTGTGGCTGAACCGGATGGCTGGAAATTATATAGAAGAGAAGACAAGGCCGCAGCCAGTAGTTCAAAATGTTCAAAATCTCAAAAAAGACTGGTCAAAATTTGATTTGACCTTCATATCCTGTACCAATTCCCATACTCTCAGCATGTATATTGTTGAATATACTGACTTAATGACAAAATTACCCTACAAACATAACTAAAGCTGAAAATTACATAAAATCTGGCCCACTGGGGGCTTCTTCCTTGAAATGAACCGGAGATTTCATCACCAACTCAGCTGAATGCATATAGCCAGATTGACTGGAACTGTTGTGCTGGCAACTATTGGGTTAGATTTCTGGATTGGCAGGCGGGGATACTGCACCACTGTCGTTTCCTCCTTTTCCTTTGATGGGGCAGGGTGGAATGAACCTACAGAGATGTTAGGCATGTGGGCAGAGGACTGTGTGTAGGTTCTGATGAAAGATGAGAGAACTCTACAATTTTGGAGACCAGGGAGCACAGTGATCCCAGCTTGGATTCAATATCCTCATAAATTGTTGTGATTATCCATGGACAGAGTAAATTCTTTCTCCTTTTTTCTAATTGCAGACGAATGAACAGCAGTTTCTATGATGTTCTGGAACTTGAGCTTCCTCTGTAGCCTTATACTCGCATTACTCTTGCCATGTTGACCATTTATTTTCAGATATTGTTAATTCATCCTTCCCCTGACACCTGACGCACACAGCTCCTGATTCCTCTTCTAACCTCTGCTAACTGACACCAAACACAGTGTTCAGAATGACATTGACAGCTATCCATTCCAGCTTCTCCACTGAACCAAGAAAATATCTCCACAGGTTTCACTTTAAACAGCACACACAATCCCAATCTATTCCTTTCAAAAGTATTTTCCCCAAATCTCCCAATGGAGTTATCAGAGCCAACTCAAACTATGGGGCCCAACGTTGAAGCAATGACCATAACAATGCACCCAACTTCCCAGAAACCGAACTCCAGACTGTCCTCAAACAACACATCCCCAAAACTGCTAATGGAGATACAAGAGCTGGTGGGGACTGAGAACCCCAACTCTGAAGAAACTACCAGAACAATGTGCTCAGCCTCTAAGGAAGGACAAATAGTACCTCAAAGAAGCTCCTATCTTAATCACAGGGGGAATAAACATTCCCCTCATGGCCAATATTGAAGGAGTACAGAGGCTTGTGAGATCTTTTTAACTTCGGCTATGTCCTTGCATGCATGGGACAACACTTATGATGCTTGGACAATTCCATTCATAAATTACAATTAATCTAATTATCATGGGAGGGGGAATGAAACCATACCCTCCCACTGTTTATACTGCTATTTCCTTCCCCTAGACCCACTCCTTTGTTTACTCTGGCATCAGCTTTTGAGTTATGCCTTCGAAGAACCTGAAAAATTCAATTGCTCCAATGTCTCAACCAGAGCTTGAACTGTGTTAATAATCCTTGCTAATTGTCCATCTTGTGGTCATGAGTGGAAGTGCAAATGTCGAATGACAATGGTAGAATCTCTTATTACTGTGACATGGTTTAATTCTCTGTTCTTCAGCAGCGCTATTCCATGGTAGATCGCCAGCACCTCTGCCTCATTGTAGATCACAGGTTCAAATCCAGAGGGGGGTAGGGTATGTATACCTTCGTAGACTTTACCAGTCAAATCGCTGGGCGGAGGGGGGTCCCTTGTCCCACAAACAAGGGGGTTTCATACACCAATTTGGTGTACTGGCTTGGCCGTGACCTTAAAAAAAATAGAAAAAAATAGAATAGATCGTCAGCAGCTCTGACTCATCGTAGATTGTCAGCAGCTCTGACTCATTGTTTGTTGCTATCCCTAGCCCCCAAAGAAAGTTGATTTCTTGTTTTCCATCAGGATCTAGAACGATTCCCCCACACCTGCTGCCCCTGTTATGTTATTAAAATTTAACTGTCATATTAGCCAAATATGTTCTAAAATATTTTATATTATTTAGGTCTTTGATCATCTCTTTTCTCTTGTTTAATGAAATGCCGGATGAGGGTAAACAGATATGCAACCTCTATTTGATAGACATAAAATGTGTGTTAATTTGTGTATTTCAAACAGAGAGAGAATCCTATCATAAGTTTTAGGGACAATTGTTTTTTCAGAACCATTATAGCCATTGTCCTTTGTAAGAACTTGGTGTAAAAACCTAATGAGTAAGTCAGTATAAGTATTTTTGTGAAGGGTGACATGGTGGCTGTTTGATGGCATTGTTGCAAATGTCAACTCCTTGTTTCCCTTGCTACCTATCTCTAGCAGACAATCTTCCATAACGTCTTAAAACAGGGCGCTTCCCTGAATTAAGGGATAAGCTCCACTTTGGTTATTATGCTGAATGTCAGGACTAATTCAAGTTTTTAATCAGGGTACTAATGTGTTTCAAACATAATTATATGGAACAACCTATAATTGTGTAAAGACTTTGATTAGTTTGACTTGGTTAGCTTGATACGTGGTACAAAATAATGAGAGAGTGTGTTGGATGACTTCTGATGGACATGGATTTGAATCCCTTTGTATTTGAGCTTTCAAAACTGGCTTTACCCCAAGTACAACCTATTCTTGGATGTTTGGCATCTTGAAGATGCAAATCAGTTATTTTCACTCTGAATGCATTTTGTTGAAATAACAAGTTTACTGGGGAGCACTGTGTTACAGAAATATTGATGATGTGGATAAGACCATGGATGAGATCAATGAACAGACAGAGAATATGAAGCAGATTCAAGAGGCCTTGGCAACACCTATTGGTGCAGCTGCAGATTTTGACGAGGTATGTGGAAACAAGAAATGAATTTAATTAATCTCTTAACTTATTGCCAGATTTCTTCAGAGTTCTTCAAATTTGTATTACTAAATGTTGGTCCTCTTGCAGGACGAACTGGAAGCTGAGCTGGAAGAATTGGAGGGAGCAGATTTG
Organism: Picea engelmannii; assembly: GCA_009831015.1. Taxonomy (NCBI): domain Eukaryota; kingdom Viridiplantae; phylum Streptophyta; class Pinopsida; order Pinales; family Pinaceae; genus Picea; species Picea engelmannii. Next base: position 430,089 of record ML797646.1, read on the forward strand.
GAGGAGCAACTTCTCCAGCCTGCAGTTACTGCCCCAGCAGTGCAATATACTCCAGCTAGTCAACAACTCGCACGGCCAACACGCCAGCAGGCACGTGAAGAAGATGAGCTTGCTGCACTGCAGGCAGAGATGGCATTGTAAAGGGATTTGTGCATCTTATCAAGCTGGTACTATAAATATTGCTGTGTAATCTCTGTTTCTAGTGCTGTTTTTGGCCAGCTGTCTTGGCTATGCATGAAAAGGATTAAATGTCCAATAATTGTTGCAGCTTGTTCTCATTAATCGATGATTATTCATAAAACAGAAGGACCTTTTATCTGTAATAGATTGTGATCGACATTAAGGATAGATGTTTGCATCGCAAGGGGTTAATTATGTATGCTAATATTTATGTGCTAGATTTCTATTTTAGATTTTGATCATGGTGCAATGGAGTTGCTGTGGAAGGTCCTGTATGGTGGAAGTTTTCACAATTTAACTGTTTGGTCAGGCCCAAGATTCTCAAAGTGCCATCCTGTAAGGCTATGGATCCATATGAAGGAATACTCATTGTTCTATCATGTCCTTTTATGAATTTGATTTTGTAGTGCTGAGATTCTGCAATGCATCTTGGCATTTGTGTTACTGTATAATAATATCAACTGTCACTGCTTTTTGTGTGAAAGTCTTTGACAGCCTGTGTTTCTATTCTTATATTAGAAGAAAGATTCTTTTGGTTGTTTTATGGCTCTTCCATTTATGATCTCATTAATAATATTTATTATTTGAGATTTACAATCAATTCTTTCGTTTTAATTTTTGTTTTTGTTGTGGTAATACTGAAATGAGTTATATGGAGGATTTCTCTTTTGGACTCTTTTCAATGTTAGAGGAAATTTCAGAAAGCTTGGAATTTTATGGCTTTGCTGTATCCATGACTGGTTTTTTCTGCATGAGGCTTTACAGAGGCAATGATTGTACTTGTTAATGAATTCAACAAGTAAGAAAGTGGATTTTTCTTTGCCAACTAATTCATTCGTGTAATAAATAAAGAATATAATTTGGTGTATCAAATTGGTATTTTGGGCCTTTGTTTAAAAAGTATTAAACATATATTCTGTACCATTCTCTATATAATAGTGATCATGATGTTTACTAGTCTCTTAAGCCGGAATATTACATGATAATGATCCATGGTGATATTCAGTGCTTTTAGTTGATGGGAAAAACCAAAACTTCCAACGTTAGGGGTATAATTGGCAGCATTTGGCAATTGAATGCATCAGGTTAGCAAGTTG
>ML797647.1:48221-62231 GCA_009831015.1 Picea engelmannii
ACCCGTAACATTAATAACTTGAAAACCCATATAACTATAAGGACCCCTACACCACTAATTCTTATAACCCCACTCAAAACTTGTAACCAGTATAGTCATTTATCACTGCAACATTTATATCCCTTAACCCATTAATTTAATACTTAAGTATTATAATGCAAACCTATATAAATCATAGTCATTTAGCTTGTATAATCCCTAATACTAATCACTTATCATTTAAATTAATGTTTTAAGGGATATAAATGTTGTAGTGATAAATGACTATAAGGACCCCTACACCACTAATCCTTATAACCCTAGTCAATATAACTTCTAAGCCTTATACTCATTTATCACTACAAAATTTATATCCCTTACCCCATTAATTTAATACCTAAGTCTTCTAATGCAAACCTATATAAATCACAATCATTTATCTTATATAATCTCTAATACTAATTAACTATCATACATAGCCACTAATCATTATAATTTCGATATCCGCTAACCCATATAATTCATATCATCCTTATCATTCTAAACAATTATAATCATTATCATGGCTAATCTATAATATCCATAACCCCTACCAACTGCATATTTTATTCACCCTAACTCTACAACCCCTAAATGTTATTACAACTATCACCCCTAACTCTTAAAATATCTAACCCAGAATTAGTATAAGCTCTAACCATTAAGAATTTTAACCTTTAAAACCCTTATAATAACACATAAAACTTAAGTATGTCAATTATCATCTTCAGTTATAACTCACCTATCCCGTGGCTGAGAACGGATCAGAAAATGAAGGCTCTGGGCTCCTATAACAGTGTGGACTTTGGGAGAAAGGAGCTATATATGGTTGGTGGGCCCACAATGCCACCTCATTTGTACCTGTCACCATAACTGAATTGATGAGAGTCTGTTGAGGAGATTTAGAGATTGCGAGAGCATGAGGCTATCGATTCGGGAGTGGCGAGAGACAGGTTAGTGTTTCTATCCTCCTGCATCATGTGAAATTTGTAGAATGTAGGTAGGGGTTGCACGAAGGGCCTTACAGGGGATTTTTTGGGTAGGGGCCCACCAATGCGCTAGAAAAAGAGGAATACACACGCACATGTGCACGGGTATAATCCCTTTTCTAGCGCATAGTGTGCGACTGTACTTGACGCAGCCATGCATGTTGGCACCGGGAAGGAAAATAAAAGTGATGCAGGAGCATCGCCAACTCAGCAAGCGAGCCAACACATCAAACGGAGATCAGCTGGGAAAACAACCCCAAAATTTTGAAAAGTGCTTTGGGATTGTTACGCATGTTTGCAATGAATTATTAAGAGGTGGCGCACTTGTATTGTAAAGGGGACCTCGAGCCTTTAATCTCTCATCCTTAGTAGATAGGAAGGCATTTAATAGATTTAATGCAGGTAGATAGATATTTAAGTCTAGATTAGACAGTTTCAGTTTTGAGAGGGAAAACGGATATAGACACCCTCCTTTGTACATTGTATTATTATCATTCATTCAAGAGAAAGAAGATAAGAGAAAGCAGAGAATTTGTGAAGAACACCCATGCGTGGATGTTTTTGAATTAATAGAAGAGAGTCTTTGATTCAATTTCATGGTTGGTGTTGTTGTTTCTCTGTGAATGTTGTTTAGCTACTCATGAATGTTTGCTTCCTGGTCATGCATTTGCTTTGAATATGCTGTGCATGTGATTTCAGGTTTTTAACCGAGGTCTGAGAGAGAGAGAAGAGAATAAGTTCCAATTGTTTCTCTATCTGAACCAGGAGATTCCTGCAAAGAGTGCAGTCGAATTCATCCACATAGAGTGCGTTGATGAGGGTTCAGTAGTTTAAAACTTATTCTCACTCGCCCAAAAGTTGATTTGAGGTGTTAGAGCCATGCAAAGGAAGTGCAGGCTGAACTAGAAGTCTCAGTTGTTGATCTGAGCAAAAGAAGGCAGAGATTGTTGTTGTCAGAGGTACACAGAGTCTGAAAGACTCAACACTGGGGAAGTTGTTGAAGGTCGAGCATGAGAAGTGTGCGCAAATTCTCTGAAGGAATCAGAGTTGACAAGTTCAGGAGGGATAGTTCCTTCGTGATACCGTGGAGAAGGATCCAGGAGAAAGTTCGAGCAGGAAAGAGTGTTAGATCGGGAGAAATCCTTGAGGAGGAGGAATCAACGGCCAGGTTTCACAGAGGAGCCTCGCGAAATCCCGTCGACCGTCAGATATTGAGGAGATGCACACAGATTAAACTTAAGCGTGTAGAGGAGGAGCCCAAGAGCCATCGGGATTCGACCCATTGGGGTTTGCGGAGACAGGTGGTTGTTGCCTGTTGAAATCGCGATTAGCGATTCCCCGACACAGCTGGAGCCGTTGATCGCTACTCGGACATATGGCGCGAGATCCCTAGGAGTCAGGGTTCGGCATTCGGGACTTTCCCCTGCAAAGGAATCGCTACAGTGGAAATAGCGATCACGTGATAACCAATCACACGAGAGGAAGTGGTGACGTGGAAGGCTAGTCCTCACGTGCATCGGGGATAGGATTTTTGGGGTTTTCATTGTTGCAAGATTTACTGCCAGAGGAACTGCGAAACCCCGAACTGCGACAGGTCCCACAGTGATAGCGTTTGTTGTTAAAAGGTGTCACCCACATTGGAGTTCGGTAGTCGGGGATTCGTGGTGCTAGTGAACCACAACATCATGTATGCTGATTTCCCGATAGGGAAATCCCCGACAGGAACGAAAAGCATTTGCATTGAGACCCATTGGGTTTCAGGGTTTTGGAATGCACAAGAAACGTGTTCATGAGGTTCGCGATAACGCGAAACCCAATTTCCTGATAAGACAAAAGGGAAATCACAGGAAGAGAGAGTTCTATGGGTATTGAGAACTCCCGACAGGGGGTTGAACAGTAATTTAACTCTTCGGGCCTAAGTGAAGGAAGATCCTGGTGAGCATAGACGTGCCCTGGAGAAGCGTCTGTGCCAGAGTGGTATCAGAGCGAGAACATATTTTCTTTCTGAAGCAGAGAAGAGGAATTCATCATGCCACCCAGGAGAGAAAGGTAATCACCTGGTCTAGAGGACAGGGATGCGCGAAAAAGAGGCAGGCCGGCAGGAAATATAGAAATGGAGCGACAGATGAGAGATCTCCAAGAAAGACTTGAAGAGATGGAGACAGCTCAGAGATGTGGAGTTGGTGCAGGGGATCTTAGTGATTCTGAAGTTGAAGAGGAAGTTGGACATGAAGAAGAGGTCACAGCAGAGGATGCATCAACTGAGCGATTGATTAAAGCTATTGCCAGGATGAGTTCAAATATGAAAATGGACATACCATCTTATGAAGGAAGCCTGGATGCAGAAGAGTTGCTGGATTGGATCAGGGATCTTGACACCTACTTCGATTATGAGGATATTGAAGAAGATAAAAAGTTAAGGCATGTTGTTACCAAGTTGAAGGGACATGCAACATTGTCGTGGGATGAGCTACAGGCAGATAGACATTCCAAAGGAAAACAAAAGATTAAAAGCTGGGATCAAATGATTTCAAAGATGAAAGAGAAGTTCATCCCAAGGGATTATCAATTCACACTGTTCAGGCGAATGCAGAACTTGAGACAGAAGTTGATGATGGTGAAGGAGTACACTGAAGAATTTTACAAGCTTAATATCTGAGCAGGTCATCGGGAGAGCGATGATGAAAAAGTCGCTAGATATCTGAATGGTCTGAGATATGACATTAAGGATGAATTAATAATGGCAACCATTAAAATGGTTGAGGATTCTTACCAGATGGCTCTAAAAGCCGAGGAGAAGCTGAGCCATAAGCAAGGTTAGAGAGGGCGAGGCAGAAGTCAGCCCAGGAGAAATATCAGAAGCCTAAGGAGGAATGGAAAAAACCTCAGGGTAAGATTGAGAGAGGTGGAACCTCACAGCGAGGACAACAATATGATGAGCCGAGGAGACAACATACAGAGCAGGGTGGCGGGTATGCTGATGCAAATACTTTTTCTCGTACTAGAGGAAGAGGAAGAGGCCATGGAGGAATCATCACATGTTTTACATGTGGGAAGGATGGACATAAAATCGTTGATTGTCCAGACAAGAAAACGAACAGAGGACAAGCTCATATCGCTGAGGCGCAGAGGCGTGATGTTGAGAATGAAGACACCGGAAGTGGGAAGTCACTGACGGTGCATAAATTTCTTTTGACACCTGAGAAAGAGGTAGAGGACACAGCTCAGAGGACCAGACTTTTCAGAACCACATGCAAGAGCAAGGGCTGGAAATGCAAGGTTATTGTGGACAATGGAAGCACCGACAATCTCGTTTCAGCTGAGATGGTGGAGAAACTAGCACTGGACACAACTAATCACCCGAGTCCATACAAAGTCTCATGGCTATAGAAGGGTCATCAAGTGAGTGTCACTAAACAATTCTTAGTTGAATTTAAAATTGGGGGATACAATGATAAGGTCTTGTGTGATGTCATTCCCATGGATGTGTGTCATTTGTTACTGGGGAGGCCATGGCAATATGACCGAAATGTGGTTCATGATGGGAGAATGAACACATACACTTTGGAGAAGGATGGGAGGACACACAGATTGCTTCCGAAAAAGGATGAGGAGGTGAAACCAGAAGTAAGTAACACCATACTTCTCATGAGTGGGAAGGAGCTTCTCACCAAAATGGAGAAGAAGGAAGATCCACAATTCTTTGTAGTCAGGAAACTGAGAATTGTCATGACTAGCACAAGAGTGGATGATCTACCAGATGAGATTCAGGAGCTACTGCGGGAGTTCACTAACATCATCATGGACGAACTACCTCGTTCGTTGCCACCAATAAGAAGTGTGAGTCATCGCATTGATCTCATTCCCGGAGCCAGTTTGCCGAATAAAGCTGCGTATAGATTGATGTCACAGGCAAATGAGGAGGTCAAGAGGTAGGTACAGGAGCTGCTGGATAAAGGACTGATCAGGGAGAGTCTAAGTTCGTGTGTTGTTCCAGCAGTTCTTAGTCCGAAGAAGGATGGAGGTTGGAGAATGTGTACTGATTCAAGAGCGATTAACAAAATTACCATCAGGTACAGATTTCCACTGCCGAGAATGGATGATCTGATGGATTGCCTGAGTGGGGCAAATTATTTTTCAAAAATTGACCTGAAGAGCAAATATCATCAGATTCGCATGAGGGAAGGTGATGAATGGAAGACATCATTCAAGACAAACAAAGGTTTGTACGAATGGCTGATCATGCCATTTGGCTTAACAAACTTGCCGAGCACATTCATGAGGCTGATGAATGAAGTCCTGAAGGAATTCATCGGGAAGTTTGTAGTTGTATATCTGGATGATATATTGATTTTCAGCAAGACAAAGGCTGAACATTTGAGGCATTTGGCCATTGTGATGAGGAAGCTACAGCAGGAGAACTTGTTGATCAACATGAAGAAGTCCTCATTTATGCAGCCAAAGCTCATTTATTTAGGTTTTGTCATTTCAGCGAATGAGTTGAAAATGGATCTGAGTAAGGTGGAAGTGATCAAGAATTGGCCATCACCGAGAAATGTTTTCAAGGTGAGGAGTTTCCATGGACTGGCAAGTTTCTACAGAAAATTCATTAGGAACTTCAGTGGAATTAGCGCCGCAATGATGGACACAGTCAAGAAAAGACACAAGTATTTTCATTGGATAGCAGAGGCTGAGAAAAGATTCAATCTGTTGAAGCAGAAGATCACAGAGCGACCAGTGTTAGTGTTGCCAGACTTTTAGAAAACATTTCAAGTGAAATGTGATGTGAGCGGATATGCCATAGGAGAGGTCTTGAGTCAGGAGGACAGGCCAGTTGCATATTTCAGTGAGAAGTTGGACGACACAAAACTGAAATACTCCACGTATGATAAGGAGTTTTATGCCATCATACAAGCATTAAAGAAGTGGAGGCATTACTTGATCCCAAAGGAATTTGTATTATATAGTGATAATCATGCATTGTAGTTTGTGAGTTTATAGGAGAAGTTGAACCAGAAGCATAAAAAATTGGTAGAGTACATGCAGAATTTCACGTTTGTGATCAAACATATTTCAAGGACTACTAACAAAGTGGCTGATGCTTTGAGCAGGAAATGTTTGTTGCTATAGGAGTTCAGAATCGAAACATTGGGTTTTGAGAATCTCAGGGACATGTACACTGGAGATGCAGACTTCGGAGAAGCATATGAAGCAGCTGAGAATCCATTTCTATGAGACAGAAGCCCATGGATAGACTACATGATCCAGGAGGGATCACTTTTCAGAGGCAATCAATTGTGTATTCCAAATTGCTCCATGTGGGAGAACTTGGTGAAAGAGAAACACAATGGAGGTTTAGCAGGTCACTTTGGTCATGACAAAACATTCGCAAAGCTGAGCGAATCGTATTTTTGGCCAGGCATGCGAGTAGATGTTAAAAGGTTTGTTGAAAGGTGTCGAATTTGTCATCATTCGAAGGGCTGGAAGCAGAACGCCGGTTTTTATCAGCCATTACCCATATTGGAAAAGCCGTGGGAGGCAATAATAATGGATTTTGTTCTGGGTTTGCCGAGGATGCAAAGAGGGGTTGATTCCATCTTTGTGGTGGTGGATAGGTTTTCAAATATGGCACATTTTATTCCATGTCAGAAGACCAGCGATGCGACCCACATCGCCAACCTATTTTTCAAGGAAATTGTTAGACTTCATGGATTGCCAAGAAGTATAGTATCAGACAGGGATACCAAATTCATAGGGCATTTTTGGAGGAACTTATGGAAGAAGCTAGGAACTAACTTGGCATTTAGTTCAGCTTACCATCCGCAGACAGATGAACAGACAGAAGTGGTCAACAGGAGTCTGGGATACTTGATGAGAAGCTTGGTGACAGAGCACCATAGCAGCTGGAACAACATATTGCCACAGGCAGAGTTTTCTTACAACGATTCTATGAATCAGAGTACATGCAAAAGTCCATTTCAGATTGTGTATGGGACACAACCGAGGGGACTTTCTGAACTCAGGGAGTCAGAACAGGCCGCAACTAGTAGTGCTAGTGCAGAGGAATTTACTGAAGCGATGATGGAACTTCACAGCAAGGTGAAGTAGCGACTGATAGACTCAAATCGGGAGTACAAACGCAGAGCAGATCAGCGTCGGAGACAGCTTCAGTTCGAAGTTGGGGATCTTGTTCTAGCACATTTGAGGAAGGAAAGGTTCCCAAGGGGAACACACAACAAGCTCAAAATGAAAAATATTGGGCCATGCAAGGTCCTGAAGAAATTTGGAGAGAATGCTTATGAAATCGAATTGTCGGATGGGATCGGGATATCTCTGATTTTTAATGTTTCGGATTTATACCCATACAGGGCTAGATAAGAAGAGACTAGAACTGAGGAAGCAATGATCCAGTGGCAGAAGCAATTACCAATTGCAGAGAAGCCACAGATGGAGTGCATACTGGACAAGTGAGTGGGAAAGAAGACCAGGCGGAAGCAGTACTTCGAGTACCTGGTGAAATGGAAGAATCACCTAGTCAAAGATGCTAGCTGGGAAAATGAAGCAGTGATACAGAAGCATGGACAAACTGTGCAGGATATCATGGACAGGAGCCCATGAAAATTTTCAAGCCAAGGAGTATGATGCAATAGCATTTCCAACTCAGCAAGCAAGATAGCACATCAAACGGAGATCAGCTGGGAAAACAACCCCAAAATTTTGAAAAGTGCTTTGGGATTGTTGCGCAAGTCTACAATGAATTATTAAGAGGTGGCGCACTTGTATTGTAAAGGGGACCTCGAGCCTTTAAGCTCTTGTCCTTAGTAGATAGGAAAGCAATTAATAGATTTAATGCAGGTAGATAGATGTTTAAGTCTAGATTAGACAGTTTCAGTTTCGAGAGGGAAAACGAATATAGACACCCTCCTTTGTACATTGTATTATTATCATTCATTCAGGAGCAAGAAGATAAGAGCAAGAAGAGAATTTGTGAAGAACACCCATGTGCAAATTTTTTTGAATTAATAGAAGAGAGTCTTTGATTCAATTTCATGGATGGTGTTGTTGTTTCTCTGTGAATGTTGTTTAGATTCTCATGAATGTTTGCTTCCTAGTCATGCATTTGCTTTGAATATGTTGTGCATGTGATTTCAGGTTTTTAACCAAGGTCTGAGAGAGAGAGAAGAGAATAAGTTCCAATTGTTTCTCTATCTAAACTAGGAGATTCCTGCAAAGAGTGCAGTCGAATTCATCCACATAGAGTGCGTTGATGAGGGTTTAGTAGTTTAACACTTATTCTCACTCACCCAGAAGTTGATTTGAGGTGTTAGATTTGTGCAAGGGAGGTGCAGGTTGAACTAGAAGTCTTAGTTGTTGATATGAGCAAAAGAAGGCAGAGATTGTTGTTGTCGGAGGTACACAGAGTCTGAAAGACTCAACACTGGGGAAGTTGTTGAAGGTCGAGCATGAGAAGTGTGCACAAATTCTCTGAAGGAATCAGAGTTGACAAGTTGAGGAGGGATAGTTCCTTCGTGATACCATGGATAAGGATCCAGGAGAAAGTTCGAGCAGGAAAGAGTGTTAGATTGGGAGAAATCCTTGAGGAGGAGGAATCAACGACCAGGTTTCGTAGAGGAGCCTTTCGAAATCCCGTTGACCGTTAGATCTCGAGGAGATGCACACGGATTAAACTTAAGTGCGCAGAGGAGGATCCCAAGAGCCATAGGGATTCGACCCATCGGGGTTTGCAGAGACAGGTGGTTGTTGCCTATTGAAATCGCGATTAGCGATTCCCCGACGCAGCTGGAGCCATTGATCATTGCTGGGAAATTTGGCACGAGATCCCTAGGATTCGGGGTTCACCATTCGAGACTTTCCCCTGCAAGTGAATTGCTACAGTGGAAATAGCGATCACATGATAACCGATCACACGAGAGGAAGTGGTGATGTGGAAGGCTAGTCCTCACGTGCATCAGGGATCGGCTTTTCGGGGTTTTCATTGTTGTGAGATTTACTATCAGAGGAACTGTGAAACCCCAAACTGCGATGGGTCCCACAGTGATAGCATTTGGTGTTAATAGGTGTCGACCACATAGGAGTTCGAGAGTCAGGGATTCGTGGTGCTAGTGAACCACAACATCATGTATGCCGACTTCCTGACAGGGAAATCCCCGACATGAACAAAAAGTATTTGCATTGAGACCCATCGAGTTTTGGGGTTTTGGATAGCACAAGAAACGTGTTCACGAGGTTTGCGATAACACGAAACCCGATTTCCCGATAAGACAAAAGGGAAATCACAGGAAGAGAGAGTTATGTGGGCATTGAGAACCCCCGACAGGGGCTTGAAGAGTAATTTAACTCTTCGGGCCTAAGTGAAGGAAGATCCTGGTAGGCGTAGATGCACCCTAGAGAAGCGTCTGCGCTAAAAAGCGCACATTAGATGCACGCCAATCTCACTGATAGTTGTGAACTGATGCACGACTATTTCTTAGAAAGTTGTGCATCAATGGACATCTGCGCAAAGAACGAGCAGGCACATGTGCACATCTGTTTGGGTGACAGCTACACATGTGATGCACGATTGTTTCTCATACAGCTGCACAATGGTGAAAATAACAAGCACACATATGTGGGCTCCTGTCTGGGTGAAATCTGTGCACTGGAGACAAGGCTAAGGGGTTTGAAATTTGTGAATTTTTTATGCTTTTTATGGATTATGAGGCTGATCAAGTGTTTTTGTGTGAATGCAGGTCATCGACCTACTCCAGATATTATGATGCTAGTGCATTGGAGATAGTGCGACTGGGACTATTTATGGGAGGCGATGAGAGAGCAGTTGGGCATGCGAAGACACTTGGTAACCTACAGTTGGCTTAGGTTCTTCAACTTTCCATTGATGCAATCGTAGTATTTCGTGCTTCAATATCTGATTGCGACGTGGAGCACTGATCTACAGTGTTTCAATGTGAGAGGACAACAATTGACATTCTCGGTCGTCGAGGATGTGTATTTTTTTATGGGGCTCCCATTGCATGGGATGGCCCTTCCTATTGACCCCCTGCTCTCGGGGGACGAGTGAGTGGGTGACTTGGGGATTCACCACTGCTCAGGACCGAACCTAATGTTTGGTTCGTTCATCCGGATTGAGGCGCTCGATGACCTTCTAACGGAGTGCATCACCGCTATGGTGGTGAGGATGTATGGATCCTTAGGAACTTAATGGATCACTGGAGGTCAGTTGAGGATAGTGGAGTGGCTCCTGCATTAACCCCTTTTTTCCTGGGGTCTACTTCTTCCCACACAGATGATGGCATAGGTGAACCGGTGTCAATGATCAAAATTCAGAGACTTTGCTTTTGGGTCCATTCTGGTGGCCTTGTTTCTAGAGAACGTGCCTCTGTTGCACCCAAGGATTTTGTTGTAGCCCTTGGGGCCATGAGAGCCATGATTGATGTGGTCATCCCATGTGCTGGTCTGACACAACGGTGGAGAGGGTGGCCACTATTGCACGACCACAGCGGCATGCATGTGGCAGCAAATTCCACAGGTGATACTGAGGTATCCATACATTAGTATGGACTACCAACATGACCTAGATATGACGATGCCTCCATGGGAGGATTGTGATCAGAGGTATGTTTTTATATTATGTTTTGTGATTTTGATAGCTAGCATTTGATTATATCTGTGTATATGGATGCTGACACTATCTTTGGTGTTGTTTTGCAGATGTGGAACCCCAAGAATGAGAGGTAGAGATGGTCAGGGATCCAGCTCGTCGGGGACCATTGCGACCTTCGCATATAGAGACGAGGGTTGGAGAGAGGCAGAGACGAGATGACGTTGGTGTTGGATCAGCACATGAGCCATAGGAAGAGGCCAAAGGGATGCCAGAGGAGCCACATCGCTGCTTCAATCGGGTGTTGCAGGGCATACAACAGGGAATATGGGCCCATATAGAGGACGAGGAGGTCCTAGAGTAGTGAATGGGTGTACCAGCAGAGTGGCAGACTCTGATTCACCAAGCAGTAATAGCGCGACGAGTGATGACTGGTCGGCTGCCTCTTAGACCTGGAGGGCCTCTAGTTGGTGGGGCGCCTCCAGATGACAGAGGACTTGGGGGGAGCTTTGGGGGAACCATGAGTGTCAGGTTTTCTATAGATGGGTTGGAGAGCCCATTTTGTATAGGGTAGTTGATACCCATTTTGTATAGGTTAGTGGATACCCACTTTTGTACCTATAGTGTGGGGTGACTCATTGGCGCACGAACAATGTATATGTACTGATTTGTAAACACTGTTGACACTGTGATTATATATATATATATATATATATATTCTGGATCATTTAGATCTTCATGTGTTATTTTTTTATGCTTATGATGTATTTTCTATGTGTTGTGAAAAATTTATGATGCTTATGTATAAAATGTTGTTTAATGTGATAAATACCAATCTAATACTAGGTTAGCCATGTTATCTTCTATTTGATTAAATTGTCTTGGAATATCTTTAAATGTGATTGAATCAAAGTTGTGAAATAATAGTCTAACTTGCAGTTATTTCGGAAAGAGGTAAGGATCGTGAATGTGATATACATTGTTGAGCTGCAGGATGACAAGTTGGGAATCTAATAGAACTCTAACGTGAGGAATGTGGCAATGACTGACCTCGGTGAGGAGACAAATGACGATTTTGTATTCAACTTGGTTGTTGGCGGCCGAGACCAGACATATGCCACTAGAGTGGAGCAGTACATGTGGAGGGGTATAGAGAGACCAAGCGACCGAAGAAAGATTTTGGGTCCAGTGGATGGCATCGTCAATTTAACCAATGTGGTAGCCTTATGGATGATGCATCTGTCTATAACATGAATGATAGATCATACATGAGGAATGGTGGTGGAAAAGAAGACTAAAAAACTCTGCAAATGTGTACAAAGAAAAACCTAACGTAGGGGGGCTATGCTTAGGCACAAAACTTGTTTAAGTACAACCCGTTAACGGGTTCTTTGAGAGGATATCCTTATGAAGAGGCAAGGGTGTATACGCCCTTTGTGAGGTAGTTTTTGACAATGTAGGGTCCATGCTATAATGGTTCCAATTTCCTATGGTTGAGAGTATCGTGGGGGATTTCGTAGGCTAAAACGAGATGGCCATCGTTAAATGAGCGAAGGTTGACATGGCGGTCGAAGGTGGCTTTGGATGATTTTTTAGCTGTCTCCTTGTGTTTAAATGAAGATCGACGATCTTCATCAATCGACTCTAAGGTCAACAAGCATTGCTCCATTGGAGCAGTGTCGGGTAATAGCTCAATGGTAGTGAGTAACGTGGGGATTTCACAGTCAATAGGGAGGGTGGCTTCGATCCCATGGATGAGGTGGAACATTGTAAAACCTGTGGCATTTACGGGTGACGTGCGATAATCTAATAATGCGGAAAACAACATATGATGCTAGTTGGTCTTATGTTTGTTGACGGTAGGTTGTAGCACGATTTTGATGACTTTTTTGACAACCTCAACCTGTCCATTGGACTGAAGGTAGTATGGGGAGGTGAACTTCTGGGAGAAGCCTAGTTTTGAAGAAATGTCCACAAAGATCTCGTTCACAAATTGTTTACCGTTATCAAACACTAACAAATGTCCACAAAGATCTCGTTCTCAAATTGTTTTGAAACTGGGTATAGCTTCGACCCATTTGGTAAAGTAATATACTTCCACGACAATGTACTTGTGTCCATTACTAGATGCAGGATGACAAGTCATGAAGTCTATGTCCCATTTGTAGAAGGGTCGACAGTGTTGATTGGATGAAAAAGAGTTGGGGGTGCTCATGTTTTTTTTTCTCAAAGATGACATTTGTCGCATGTTTAACAATGTGGATGCAATCATGAAACAACGTGGGCTAGAAGTACCTTGTCGAATGACTTTTTCGTGAGAGGACATACCTAAGAGGTGACAACTGCAAGCATAGATATGATAATCATTCAAGAATATTTCTCCTTTGTTGATGATCAGACATCGACGAAGAATGATGTTGACCCAACGTCGATAGAGAACGACTCTGATGAGGAGGTATTGAGGGGCCTTATGGCGAATGCATCGACGATCGTACCATTTCCATTCCATAAGTATATCATACCATAAAATGAAATTTTTTAATTGTAATTATTATAATAATTATAAAATATACTTACAGAATATAAAATAATATTTATTCAAAAGATTAAACGATTAGTATGTTCAAAATATAATATATTTAAATTAATTAGTTTAAAATAACTGAGATAATTAAATATTATATAAAATGAAAGTTAAATCATATTTTATTTTATTACGATTTATTATTATTTGATTTCGATAAAAGTTTTATTTTATAGTACTTATAATAACAATAATAATAATCTATTTTATTTGTGGGACAAGGAGCATATTAGAATATAAAATCTAAAATACAGTTATAATAATATATTAAGTTTAAAATATAAAATTATTATAACAATACATAAGATATAAGTGTAATATTTATATAAAATATAAAATGCTATATGATTAAAAAAATTATTATATTATGTTTAAAATATAATTTAATTAGTTTATAATAATGGAGATAATTAAATATTATATAAAAGGAAAGTTAAAGAAGATTTTGAATTTTTATTACTTGAAAAAATGAATGTAGAAGACAAATSACATACTTTTCTAAGTTATGATCTAGCTATGAAATTTGGTAATCATTACAAAGATGTTGTAGGTCAAAAATGACTATCCTCTGCTTCTATTAGATGATTATTATTCAAAGAAACCTAAGAAACCTAAGGATTTATCATATACTCATTTGGAAGGGGAGAAACCTAAGAGTATTCAAAGATGAATTCCTCACTACCTAACATATGGTTAAGAGCTCAAAGGGAAATCAAAGAGACTCGTCAAGATTTTCCAAAGGTGAACTAGAACTAATGTGAAGACTTGACTTTAAACATTCTCAACCTTCAGTGTTCAAA
>ML797647.1:129646-142377 GCA_009831015.1 Picea engelmannii
TGTACCTTTCACCATAACTAAATTGATGAGAGTCTGCTGAGGAGATTTAGAGATTGCGAGAGCATGACACTATCGATCCCAGAGTGGCGAGAGACAGGTTAGCGTTTCTATCCTCCTGCATCGTATGAAATTTGTAGAATGTAGGTAGGGGCTGCAGGAAAGGCCTTACACGGGATATTTTGGGTAGGGGCCCACCAATGCGCGAGAGAAGGAGGAATACATGCGCACATGTGCATGGGTATAATCCCTTTTCCAGCGCATAGCGTGCGACTGTGCTTGACACAGTCGTGCATGTTGGCACCGAGAAGGAAAATAAAAGCACATGTTAGATGCATGCCTATCTCACTGACAGTTCTAAACTGATGCACGACTGTTTCTCATAAAGTTGTGCATCAGTGCACAGCTATGCAAAGAACGAGCACGCACATGTGCACATATGTTTGGGTGACAACTGCACATGTGATGCACGATTGTTTCTCAGACAGTTGTGCAACGGTGAAAAGAACAAACACACATATGTGCGCTCCTGTCTGGGTGAAATCTATGCACTAGAGACAAGGCTAAGGGGTTTGAAATTTGTGAATTTTTTATGCTTTTTATGGATTATGAGGCTGATCAAGTGTTTTTGTGTGAATGTAGGTCATTGACATACTCTAAATATTACGATGCTAGTGCATTGAAGAGAGTGTGAATGGGGCCATTTATGGGAGGCGATGAGAGAGCAGTTGGGCATGCGAAGACACTTGGTAGCCTGCGGTTGGCTCAGGTTCTTCGACTTTTCATTGAGGAAGTCGTAGGATTTCATGCTTCAGTATCTGATTGTGACGTGGAGCACTGATCTGCAGTGTTTCAATGTGAGAGGACAACAATTGACATTCTTGGTCGTCGAGGATGTGTATTTTTTTATGGGGCTCCCATTGCATGGGATGGCCCTTCCTATTGATCCCCTTCTCTCAGGGGACGAGTGAGTGGGTGACTTGGGGATTCACCACTGCTCAAGACTGAACCTAATGTCGGGTTCGTTCATCCGTATTGAGGCACTCGATGACCTTCTGACGGAGTGCATCGCCACTATGGTGGTGAGGATGTATGTATCCTTGGGAACTTAATGGATCACTATAGGTCAGTTGAGGATAGTGGATTGGCTCCTCGATTAACCTCTTTTTTCTTGGGGTCTACTTCTTCCCACCCGGATGATGGGATAGGTGAACCGGTGTCGAAGATCAAAATCCAGTGACTTTGTTTTTGGGTCCATTCTCATGGCCTGGTTTCTAGAGAAGGTGCCTCTATTGCACCCAAGGATTCTGTTGGAGCCCTTGGGGACATGAGAGCCACAAGTGATGTGGTCGTCCCATGTGTTGTTCTGACACAGCGGTGGAGAGGGTGGCCACTATTGCACGACCACGACGGCGCGAGTGTGGCAACAAATTCCACAGGTGATACTGAGGTATCCATACACTGGTATGGACTACCAACATGACCCGGATATGACGATGCCTCCATGGGAGAATTATGATCAGACGTATGTTTTTATATTATGTTTTTTTTATTTTGATAGCTAGAATTTGATTATATATGTGTATATGGATGTTGACACTATCTTTGGTGTTGTTTTGCAGATGTGGGACCCCAAGGATGAGAGGTGAAGATGGTCGGGGATCCAGCTTGTCGGGGACCATTGCGACCTTCGCGTGTAGAGACGAGGGTTGGAGAGAGGCGGAGATGAGATGATGTTGGTGTTTGACCAACACATGAACCATAGGCAGAGGCCAAAGGGATTCTAGAGGAGCCACGTCGCTGCTTCAATTGGGTGTTGCATGGCATACATCAAGGAATATGGGCCCATATAGAGGACGAGGAGGTCCTAGAGTAGTGAATGGGTGTACTAGCAGAGTGGCGGACTCTGATTCACTGAGAGGCAATAGCACGACGAGTGATGACTGGTCGGCTGCATCTTGGACCTAGAGGGCCCCTAGTTGGTGGGGCACCTCTAGATGACAGAGGACTTGGGGGGAGCTATGGGGGAACCATGAGTGTCAGGTTTTCTATATATAGGCTCGAGAGCCCATTTTGTATAGGGTAGTTGATACCCATTTTGTATAGGTTAGTGGATACCCACTTTTGTACCTATAGGGTGGGGGGACTCACTGGGCCTCGAACGATGTATATGTACTAATTTGTAAACACTAATGACACTGTGATTATATATATATATATATATATAGATATAGATATATATATATTCTGGATCACTCAGATCTTCCTGTGTTATTTTTTTAAGCTTATGATGTATTTTCTATGTGTTGTGACAGATTTATGATGCTTATGTATAAAATGTTGTTTAATGTGATAAATACCAATCTAATACTAGGTTAGCCAAGTTATCTTCTATTTGATTAAATTGTCTTGGAATATCTTTAAATGTGACTGAATCAAAGTTGTGAGATAATAGTCTAACTTGCAATTATTTGGGAAAGAGGTATGGATCGTGAATGTTATATACATTGTTGAGCTACAGGATGACAAGTTGGGAATCTAATGGAACTCTAACGTCCAGAATTTGGCAATGACTGACCTCGGTGAGGAGACGAATGACGACGTTGTATTCAACTTGGTTGTTGGTGGTCGATCCCAGACATATGCCACTAGAGTGGAGCAATACATGTGAGGGGGTAGAGAGAGATCAAGTGACCCAAGCAATATTATGGGTCTAGGGGATGCCATCGTCAACGTAACCAATGTGGTAGCCTTATGGATGATGCATCTGTCTATAACATGAATGATAGATCATACATGAGGAATGGTGGTGGAAAACAAGACTAAAAAACTCTGCAAATGTATACAAAGAAAAACCTAACATAGGGGGGCTATGCTTAGGCACAAAACTAGTTTAAGTACAACCCATTAAGGGGTTCTTTGACAGGGTATCCCTCTGAAAAGGCAAGGATGTATACGCCCTTTGTGAGGCAGTTTTGGACAATGTAGGGTCCATGCTATAATGGTTCGAATTTCCTGTGGTTGAGAGTATCGTGGGCGATATCGTAGGCTAAAATGAGATGGCCATCGTTAAATGAGCGAAGGTTGACATGGCGGTCGAAGGTGGATTTGGACGATTTTTTAGCTGTCTCCTTGTGTTTAAATGAAGATCAACGATATTCATCAAGTGACTCTAAGGTTAACAAGCACTTCTCCATTGGAGCAGTGTCAGGTAATAGCTCAATGGTAGTGAGTAACGTGGGTATTTCACACTCAATAGGGAGGGTGGCTTCTATCCCATGGATGAGGTGGAACATTGTAAAACCTGTGGCATTTATGGGTGACGTATGATAATCTCATAATGCAGAAAACAACATATGATGTTAGTTGGTCTTATGTTTGTCGAAGGTAGGTTGTAGCATGGTTTTAAGGACTTTTTTGACAACCTCGACCTGCCCGTTGGACTGAAGGTAGTACGGGGAGGCGAAGTTCTGGGAGAAGCCTAATTTTGAAGAAATTTCTGCAAAGATCTTGTTCTCAAATTGTTTACCGTTATCAAACACTAACTGCAGTGGGACTCGGAATCAGGTAATGACATGGTTGAAGACAAAATGCGTTGTCGTGTCAGCGTTAGTTTTGAAACTGGGTATAGATTCGACCCATTTGGTAAAGTAATAAACTTCCACGACAATGTACTTGTGTCCATTAATAGATGCAGGATGACAAGTCATGAAGTCTATGTCCCATTTGCAGAAGGATTGACAATGATGATTGGATGTAAAAGAGTTGGGGGTGCTCATGTTTTTTCTTCTCAAAGATGACATTTGTCGCATTTTTAACAGCGTGGATGTAGTCATGAAACAACGTGGTCTAGAAGTACCCTATCGAATGACATTTTCATCAGTGGACATACCTAAGAGGTGATAGCTGCAAGCATCGATATGATAATCATTCAAGAATATGTCTCCTTCATTRATGGTCAGACATCGGCGAAGAATGATGTCGACCCAACGTCGATAGAGAACAACTCCGATGAGGAGGTATTGAGGGGCCTGATGGCGAATGCATCGACGACCGTACCATTTCCATTCCAAAAGTATATCATACCATCAAATGAAATTTTTTAAATGTAATTATTATAATAATTATAAGATATACTTACAAAATATAAAATAATATATCATTCAAAAAACTAAACGATTAGTATGTTCAAAATATAATTTATTTATTTTAATTAGTTTAAAATAACTGAGATAGTTAAATATTATATAAAAGGAAAGTTAAATCATATTTTATTTTATTATGATTTATTATTAATTGATTTAGATAAAAGTTTTATTTTATAGTACTCATAATAATAATAATAATAATAATCTATTTTTACGTTCAACCCAAGCCCGATAAAGAAACCCCCTTATTTATGCGATAAGGAGCATATTAGAATATCAAATCTAAAATACAGTTATAATAATATATTAAGTTTAAACGCTCTACAACTAGGGTTTAGCGCCTCCCTGTAGCCCTGTTCTGCGACGCCATATCCTTCGCCCCGCTGGGGCTCATGAAACGCTCGGAGGGGGAACCATCGGGCGCCTCTTATAGCCAGATCACTACAAATGGTAGTCCTACCGAAGGCCCGAAGCGTCCATCCTTTGAGCCACCTCCAAACCTACGCGCGGAGCTCCTGGAGGAGGGAACCTTCAAAGACTGGGAAATGGACATAGATCCAGGGAAGGAGGCGGCCCAAGCTTGCGCGACAACACCATGGGTGTCGGGTAAGTGTATCCCACAAGCTCCACAGGCCCCAAAATATGTCATCAGCTCACCACGAATAGAAGAACATAAGCAATACATGAGGGACTACGCCCTGGTGGGAAAATTCCTAGGGCTATGGCCCTCGGAGTGAGATTTGATCAAATGGATACAACATTGGTGGAAGCCGAAAGGGAATTATGAACTGCAACTGGGATCCAAGGGCTTCTTCACCATTATCTTCCACAACTTGGAGGATCACAATCGCATCTTTGATGGCGGCCCGTATTTCTACAACTCGGCAGGACTTTTCTTAAGGTTTTGGACCAAGAAGTTCAGCCCTGAGAAGGAAGACTTTACCCATGCACCGGTCTGTCTCAGATTATACTCCCTGCCCCAGGAGTTCTAGTTAGAAGAAGTCTTGGCCGGCATTGGGAACACTATAGGCATTTATGTCAAATCCTCAGAGGCCACTAAGCAACGACACTACAAATCTTATGCAAGAATCTGTGTATCTAAACATTTCCAAGCCTCTCTTGGGGTCCATCACGTTGGAGTATCATGACGAGGATTGGTATCAAACCATTGACTACGAGCATATCCCATTCTGGTGCAGCAAATGCCATGAGCACGACCACCTCTTTAGAGAATGCCCACTCAACACGGTTCAAAAAGAAGGGAACCTTGAAGGCAGCAAAGACAAGGATGACTTCATACAACCAACGGGGAAAAGGCATCAAGCAGGAAGGAAACCACCGGCTTAGGTAAGAAAAGATCCCTCAACTAGTAATAAGTTTGCCATTTTGCAAGACCAAACAGAAAACCCCATAGATCCTGCAAACCCCAATGCACCCTCTCAGGGCAATGTACCTCAAACTATTAGTCAAGGAATAGAACAGCAGAGCCAAGGCAAGGAGCCTGACCTAGCCCACCCTGACACTGCTCTTGATTTGTAAGAGACAAAATAAGGGGAGGCAGACATGGAACTAGAAGAGAAAGACCTTGCTGGGGTGGATCTAGAGCACCTTGAACATGCCTATAGGCAACAAAAACTCTATACCATACCCAGAGATCAACTTTGAAAGGTCCACAAATTTTTCCTCAACTCCTCAGCTGGGTCCTCAGCTCGAGCCAGTAAAGGCCTAGGAATCCAGGGTTGTCAATCTAAAAACCCCGCAAAGACCCAGAAGGATGAAAAGAAAAGAGGCTGCAAGTCCACCAACAAACTCATACAAGAAATAGGGAACTTTATGGTAAACTCAGGTCAAATTAACCTGATTTCGGACAGCTTCCCTCCTCTCCCCACTCCCCCGTCATCATGAATATCATTACTTGGAACATCAAAGGCCTCAATGGACGTAGCAAACAAAAATTTCTACGGGATCTGATAATAGCAGAAAAACCAGAAATTGTACTCCTACAGGAAACAAAATGTACCTCAGAAGACGTTGACAAGATTCTACCCTACTGCTGGAAACAAGGGACGACAGTAGCTATAGACGCCACAGGAACAACTGGAGGTCTGGTTGTACTATGGAATACCAATGCAGTACTACTGGAAAATTTCATCACCACCAAATGGTCCATCATAGTTGATTACAGGCTTATAGGATCAAATAAGCTGGGACATCTAGCCAATGTCTATGACCCAGCCAGCCCAAGGGATAAGAAGGCCTTCCTTAAAAGCCTGCGTTATGTTGCTAGCCTAGCACGAAACAAAAGCTGGATAACTGGTGGAGATTTCAACATCATCCACAGCCTGGCGAAAAAAAGAGGAGGCTGAAGACGCCTGGACAAGGACTCCGGTGACTTCAATGCTCTCATAGATGAGCTTCGCTTAATTGATTTGGACACCAACAATGGTATGCACACTTGGACAAATAGGAGAATAGGCATACACCAAATTCCCTGTAAGCTGGACAAATTCCTGATATCAGAATCTCTTATGATGGAAGGCACCGCAGTGGAAGTGGATATCCTTAACTTCTCTGGGTCAGATCACTGGCCTTTACAATTCAGAATGGATATCCTAGCTACTCCCGGTAAGAAACCTTTTAGATTTGAGAAATTCTGGCTAGACCACTGAGATTTCCAAGGAAACATTCAGGCCTGGTGGAGGGAGGTAGAGGTTTCTGATGGCTCCAAAATGTACAAATTCCAGCAAAAGTTAAAGAATCTCAAACAAACTCTCAAGATCTGGAACCAGAATATGTTTGGCAACATTTTTTATGCCCTAAAATAGCTCTCGGCGCAATTGGAAGAGATTCAACATCAGATCAGAATGCAAGAATTCACAAGTGAGTTGAAGGCCCAGGAAAAAAATTTAAGTCAACAACTTGAAGTTAGAAGGAAGCAAGAAGAAATACTTTGGAAATAGAAGTTGAAGGTGCAGTGGCTAAAGGAAGGGGAGCGCAACACCAAATTCTTTCACAGGACTGTCATCCAAAGACGACACTCCAACAACATCGCACATCTTATCTCAGACAATGGGGATTTGATATAATCACATGGGGATATGGAAAAAACCTTGATAGGCCATTTTCAAAACCTTCTCAGAGAACCCCGAGTAGACAAACATGAAGTAATCGCAAAATTCACCTGGCATGTGCCATCCCTCATCACCCCGGAGCAAAATGCCTCCCTTCTCTAGCCAATAACAATAGAGGAAGTAGACCAGGCACTCTAGGAGACCCCTAAGGATAAGGCTCCAGGCTCAGATGGATTCACAAGTGACTTCTTCCACCATTGCTGGCCACTGATCATAACAGAAGTATGGGAAATTATAGAATATTCCCGAGCCACAGGCCAGATCCTCCAGGCTCTCAATGCCACCTTCATAACCTTAATTCCCAAAGAGGGGTAGGCACACCACCCCAAGCATTTCAGGCCGATAGCATTGTGCAACGTCATTTACAAGCTTCTGACAAAAGTGATAGCCAGGATACTCAAGCCCGTCTTACCTTCAATAATATCCCCAGAGCAATCAGGCTATGTTGAGGGAAGAAAAATCTTAGACACCATAATCCTTGCCCATGAGGTGATCCACTCTCTACAGAAGACCAAGACCCCAGGTATGCTCCTCAAATTAGACCTCTCTAAATCTTTCGACAAGATTACCTGGGAATACATGCGAGCAATGTTTCTAGATTTTGGCTTTGATCAACGCTGGGTAACCTGGATTATGAATCTGACTTCTTCAGCCTTCTTCTCTCTTCTCATCAATGGTGTCCCATCGAAGCCCTTCTCCCCCTCCAAAGGAATTAGGAAGGGAGATCCCCTCTCCCCTTTTCTATTCATTATTATGGATGAAGGCCTTAGTAGATCTATCCATGCAGCTATTGAAAGAAAAATTCTAATAGGTCTTCCCCTTCATGGCATCTCCCCTCCTATATCGCATAGCCAGTTTATTGATGACACCCTACTGATGGGTAGCCCCATGGTTAGGGAAGCTATCTCCCTTTCGGACATCCTTCAAACCTTTTCGGACGCTTCAGGGATGGATTGCAACAAGGATAAATCCCAAATATTCTTCTTTAACACTCCCATTCCGATCCAACACCACATCTCTAGCCTCCTTGGCTTCAACAGAAGCTCACTTCCGTCCAAATACCTTGGCATCCCCCTGATCAACAACACGCTCCAGAACTCCCCTTGAGAGCATCTCTTGTACTCCTTCTCCAAAAGGATTTCCTCTTGGACCTATCGAGCTCTAAACCTACCCAGTCACCTCATTCTGTTCCAAGCCATCCTCCAAGCCCTCCCGATCTATTCCTTCTCTGCTTTGGCTGCTCCGAGGTTTGTTCTTACCACTATTAAAAACCTGCAAAGAAACTTCATCTTGCAAGGCTTTAGCACAGGAAAGAAAATAGCATTGGTCAGTTGGGACAAACTTTGTCGACCTAAGGAGCAAGGCAGCTTGGGTTTGAGAGACCCCTTCATCATGAACAAGGTGTTAAGTGCCAAAATTTGGTGGAGCTGGCTAAAAATCCCTAAGGACCTTTGGGCCCGACTCTGGAGGAAGAAATATGCTCCAAATGTGGTAGAAAACAACCTCATCTGCTGGAATGAGGATAACCCGGGCTCCTTAATATGGATAGTTGCCAGGCAGAATCGACAACTGGTAACTGAGCATGCCTTCTGGGAAATCAGGAATGGGAAAACGACCCTCTTCTAGCAAGATTCCTAGTAACAATGGTCGGTTCTGAGCAAGGAGGAATGGGCCCATGACATTTGTGCTCAAACCACATGGGCAGGCTTGACAAAAGTAGCTAACTATTGGTAGGACAACCCCCGGGAAGACACGTGGCACCAATGGCACATGGATAGGGAAAGCATCGAGCTGGAGCTAGGGGTGGATATAGCTCCTTGGCACGAAGAGACGACGAAATGGAAAATTCCCAAATCAGCAGGAGAGGACATCCTAAGGTGGGGACACAAAACACGAGGAACCTTCAGTACTCGGGAAGCTTACCAGCTCAAAGCACAAGCAAACCCTATCTCTAACACGAAAGTGTGGCGCAAGCTCTGGAACCTTAAGCACTGGCCAAAAATCACCCTTTTCCTCTGGCTAGTCACTCACTCCAGCATCCTAACCTGGGATAACCTTTCAAAAAGGGGATTCATTGGTCTCTCCATATGCTTACTCTGTGGAGAGGCAGAGGAAACAATAAACCATCTCCTCAACTCTTGCCATTATACTGGCCAAATATGGGATCAAGCGACACTTATTATGCGCACCTCAGATCGTAGCAGAGATAGCATTCTGGCGACCATTACTAACTATAGGGACCAAGCCTTCCATTCCCCCCTCCTCAATCATGTTTGGCAACTTCTACCGGGCTTTATTCTATGGAAAACCTGGAAAGAAAGGAATAGAAGGACTTTCAGAGGTCTGTCCCTCCCCTGGCAACACTGTTGGCATCAATACTATCGTAACATCATGGACACTCTCCATCTTCAGCCACGATCCAGTGAGGATGATAGCAGCACTCCAGACAAACTTCCCTTAATTTGGTTCTGGACTCCATCCCCTCCCCTACAGGCTCGACCTTCTCCTATCCAGCCCCTTCCCCCCAGCAGCCCTTCCTTCTGGTCCCCTCGCCCAGAAGGCTTCCTCAAGATTAACTTTGATGGGACCTCTAAGGGCAATCCAAGACCTGCTGGCTACAAAATTGTCCTTCGCGACACCCTTGGGCACATCCTCCTCATCAGTGCGGGTCCCATCGGCCACTCCACGAACAATGCAGCAGAACTGAGGGGTCTCACCAGGGGACTGCAAATCGCCATTCAAAACAACTTCACCAAGCTAGTCGTTGAAGGCGATTCTTTAATTATCATCAACCTGCTGAGGAAAATTATAAATGGAGCCAATCCAGATAAAATCTTGCCAAGCTAGAGACTCCTGCATGGGCTGTAGACCATCGTTTATTCACTACATCCAGGGCTGACCATCATCCCAACCCACGTCAGAAGGCGGGTGAATCAAGTGGTGGACGGTCTGGAAAATATAGGCATCAACTGGAGTGACTCGAAACTCCTCTGTAATTCAACCTTGGAACTTGATCATCCCATTCTAAAGCAATGCATTTGCCAAGCTAGAACAACGGATGCTCCCCCGGATGGGGTGTTATGGGAGACCCCCTGCCGCACAATAGAAGAGGGAACATGCCAACGGGGCACGGAGCCA
Organism: Picea engelmannii; assembly: GCA_009831015.1. Lineage (NCBI taxonomy): Eukaryota > Viridiplantae > Streptophyta > Pinopsida > Pinales > Pinaceae > Picea > Picea engelmannii. The sequence goes on from ML797647.1 coordinate 140,061, forward strand.
TGTGACGGGCTCGTGCCGTTGTCTGCCACCCCTTTGTAGCATTAATATGCCCTTATGGCGATGGGAAAGCACGTAAATGCCCTCACTTGGCCTCTGCACTGTATTATGGCACTGCTATTGGCTTTGTTTCATTGTCTCTGCGGCTGGTTTGTTTGGCTCTCCCTTCCACAGCCATGGCCATCCTTTGATTGCGCTTACTGGTCCTCGACGGATCCTCTCATCCCTCAACCCGACAACCACAACTGGGTGCGTCCCATGCCTAAACACAAAGAACATTTGAGAGGGAGGCCACGGCGGGGCTCTCCCTAGAGACCGCGTCGACCCTCCTTCTCTCTGCCTGCCTCGCCTCCCATTGATTCAACCATCCACCCCCAAGCCGAGACTCTTGACCCCACTTTTCTCAACCCACCGACTGTGAACTTCAATTGCCTGGAACTTGTTCCTTGGCTACCCAACTCGACTTTGCATCTCCTCCTCGCTCCACTAGTGACTGAACCAATCCATTCTCCAAGCTCGGTTTTTCCAAGAGATATAGGGGCTGACCAGCCTCCTCCTACATGGAAGCCTGGGTACTTTGGCACCCCCATCTCCGATTCCACCACAGACGACTAGCTGAAAGACAAGTTGGCCATTCTCTACGACCTTGTCTTCGAACTCCACCAGGGGGTAGAGGATTTACATTTTAGGCTGCAACTCACCAACGAAAAGGTGGAACAATTTCTCCAGCTCCTCTCCTCATTATATGAGACTGTGCTATCACCCCCGGAACCTGCAGCAGATGCAACCAAAGGAAAAGACCAGGTGGGCGTAATGACAACTGGGGATACCTCAATGCAGGATGCAGCTACGACAGGCGAGGATAAGGCAAGGCAGAGTGCAGCAGGGTCGGCTCTGGAACGAAGTGGGAATGAAACCAAGGAAACAAAGGACAACGCGAGGAATGGCCCAGGTGCTGCGACCACAGAGCAGTTCGAGATGCAGTGGGGAGACGGAATGACATGTGTCAAGGAGGAACCGTGGCCAGGGGATCTCAGCGCCACCTGGCCAGGCCACGCGTCCGGTGTCTAGTCTACTGATGTGTCAAGTTCTCCTTTTTATGGTCTGATGATGTCTCACTTTCTCCTTTTTATAGGTTACAGTTATGCATATGTTGACTAGGCTGTTGACTGGGCTGGTTTCCCCTCTATTGGGGCAGCCCAGTCATCACAGTAGGACAATCTATGTATTTTGGAACCTCTTTTGCCTCTAGTAGGAACTTAATATATTAAACCTCTTACTTACAAAAAAAAATATATATTAAGTTTAAAATATAAAATTATTATAACAATACATAAGATATAAGTGTAATAATTATATAAAATATAAAACGCTATACTATTAAAAAAATTATTATATTATGTTTAAAATATAATTTAATTAGTTTATAATAATGGAGATAATTAAATATTATATAAAAGGAAAGTTAAAGAAGATTTTGAATTTTTATTACTTGAAAAAATGAATGTAGAAGACAAATCACATACTTTTCTAAGTTATGATCWAGCTATGAAATTTGGTAATCATTACAAAGATRTTSTAGGTCAAAAATGACTATCCTCTGCTTCTATTAGATGATTATTATTCAAAGAAACCTAAGAAACCTAAGGATTTATCATATACTCATTGTGGAAGGCGAGAAACCTAAGAATATTCAAAGATGAATTCCTCACTACCTAACATGCGGTTAAGAGCTCAAAAGGAAATCAGAGAGACTCTTCAAGATTTTCCAAACGTGAACTAGAACTAATGTGAAAACTTGACTTTAAACATTCTCAACCTTCAGTGTTCAAATTGTGGGAACACGTTTAGTAATGGTGGTTGAAATTGAACATTGCTAAGGAATATAGAGGTAATCTAGGACTTGCAAATAAAAGAGTAGAAGATATGAAAGTTATTAAAGGTATTGACTTAGTTGTTCAACATTTGGGAATCTAGGGATTAATTATAGAGGGTCACTAAGAAATCCTCATAAACATGAAAAACAAAAAAACTTAAGAAAGACATGTAATATTGAGAACATGATCCTTTGATGCAAATCAACTATCGAATCATGCAACAAAGTTCAATTTTCTCATGTTTTTAGATCAGAAAATTTGGTAACAAACTTGCAAGAAAATCATGTTATTGACTCCAAAGAACAAGATTCAATGAACCTCCAAACAGAATGCATTTCAGAGAGTTGGGATGGGAGGAAGAGACTATAGATTGCATGAATGTTGGTATAAGTACACCAAATGACAAATAAGGAGGTGATAATGTGGAAATATCCATGTGTTAT
>ML797647.1:190143-204132 GCA_009831015.1 Picea engelmannii
TAGTCAATATAACTTGTAAGCCTTATACTCATTTATCACTACAACATTTATATCCCTTACCCCATTAATTTAATACCTAAGTATTCTAATGCAAACCTATATAAATCACAATCATTTATCTTATATAATCTCTAATACTAATTACTTATCATGCATAGCCACTAATCATTATAATTTCGTTATCCTCTRACCCATATAATTCATATCATCCTTATCATTCTAAACAATTATAATCATTATCATGGCTAATCTATAATATCCATAACCCCTACCAACTGCATATTTTATTCACCCTAACTCTACAACCCCTAAATGTTATTACAACTATCACCCCTAACTCTTAAAATATCTAACCCAGACTTAGTATAAGCTCTAACCATTAAGAATTTTAACCTTTAAAACCCTTATAATAACACATAAAACTTAAGTATGTCAATTATCATCTTCATTTATAACTCACCTATCCCGTGGCTGAGAACGGATCGGAAAATGAAGGCTCTGGGCTCCTATAATAGTGTGGACTTTGGGAGAAAGGGGCTATATATGGTTGGTGGGACCACAATGCCACCTCATTTGAGCCTGTCACCATAACTAAATTCATGAGAGTCTGCTGAGGAGATTTAGATATTGCGAGAGCATGAGGCTATCGATCTGGGAGTGGCGAGAGACAGGTTAGTGTTTCTATCGTCCTACATCGTGTGAAATTTGTAGAATGTAGGTAGGGGTTGCACGAAGGGCCTTACAGGGGATTTTTTGGGTAGGGGCTCACCAATGCACTAGAAAAAGAGGTATACATGTGCACATGTGCATGGGTATAATCCCTTTTCCAGCGCATAGTGTGTGACTGTGCTTGACGCAGCCGCGCATGTTGGCATCGGGAAGGAAAATAAAAGCGCACGTTAGATGCACACCTATCTCACTGACAATTATGAATTGATACACGAGTGTTTCTTAGAAAGTTGTGCATCAGTGCACAGCTGTGCAAAGAACGAGCACGCACATGTGCACATCTGTTTGGGTGACAACTGCACATGTGATGCACGATTGTTTCTCAGACAGCTGCGCAACGGTGAAAAGAACAAGCACACATATGTGCGCACCTGTCTGGGTGAAATCTGCGCACTGGAGACAAGGCTAAGGGGTTTGAAATTTGTGAATTTTTTATGCTTTGTATGGATTATGAGGCTGATCAAGTGTTTTTGTGTGAATACAGGTCATCGAAATACTCCAGATATTACAATGCTAGTGCATTGGAGAGAGTGCGACTGGGACCGTTTATGGGAGGCGATGAGAGAGTAATTGGGCATGCGAAGACACTTGGAAGCCTGCGGTTGGCTCAGGTTCTTCAAATTTTCATTGATGAATTTGTAGGATTTCGTGCTTCAATATCTGATTGCGACGTGGAGAACTAATCTACAGTGTTTCAATGTGAGAGGACAACAATTGACATTTTCAGTCGTCGAGGATGTGTATTTTTTTATGGGGCTCCCATTGCATGGGATGGCCCTTCCTATTTACCCCCCGTTCTCGGGGGACGAGTGAGTGGGTGACTTGGGGATTCACCACTGCTCAGGACCGAACTTAATGTCAGGTTCATTCATCGGGGATTGAGGCGCTCGATGACCTTCTGACAGAGTGCATCGCCGCTATTGTGGTGAGGATGTATGGATCTTTGGGAACTTAATGGATCACTGGAGGTCAGTCGAGGATAGTGGAGTGGCTCCTAGATTAACCCCTTTTTTTCTCGGGTCTACTTGTGCCCACCCAGATGATGGGATAGCTGAACCGGTGTCGACGATCAAAATCTGGTGACTTTGCTTTTGGGTACATTTTGGTGGCCTTGTTTCTACAGAAGGTGCCTTTGTTGCACCCAAGGATTGGATTGGAGCCCTTGGGGCCATGAGATCCATGATTAATGTGGTCGTCACATGTGCTGGTTTGACACAGCGGTGGAGAAGGTGGCCACTATTGCACGACCACGGCGGCACGCGTGTGGCAAAAAATTCCACATGTGATACTGAGGTATCCATACACTTGTATGGAATACCAACATGACCTGGATATGACGATGCCTCCATGGGAGGATTGTGATCAGAGGTATGTTTTTATATTATGTTTTGTGATTTTGATAGCTAGCATTTGATTATATATGTGTATATGGATGCTGACACTATCTTTGGTGTTGTTTTGTAGATGTGGGACCCCGAGGATGAGAGGTAGAGATGGTCATGGATCCAGCTCGTCGGGCACCATTGCAACCTTCGCATGTAGAGACAAGGGTTGGAGAGAGGCAGAGACGAGATGACGTTGGTGTTGGACCAACACATGAGCCATAGGCAGAGGCCGAAGGGATTCTAGAGCAGCCATGTCGCTGCTTCAATCAGGTGTTGCAGGGCATACAACAGGGAATATGGGCCTATATAGAGGACGAGGAGGTCCTAGAGTAGTGAGTGGGTGTACCAGCAGAGTGGCAGACTTCGATTCACCGAGCAGCAATAGCGCGATGAGCTATGACTGGTCGGTTGCCTCTTGGACCTAGACGACCTCTAGTTGGTGGGGTGCCTCCAGATGACAGAGGAATTGGGGGGATCTTTGGGGGAACCATGAGTGTCAGGTTTTATATATATAGGCTCAAGAGCCCATTTTGTATAGGGTAGTTGATACCCATTTTGTATAGGTTAGTGGATACCCACTTTTGTACCTATAGGGTGGGGGGACTCATTGGCCCACGAACAATGTATATGTACTGATTTGTAAACACTGATGACACTGTGATTATATATATATTCTGGATCATTCAGATCTTCATGTGTTATTTTTTTATGATTATGATGTATTTTCTATGTGTTGTGACAAATTTATGATGCTTATGTATAAAATGTTGTTTAATGTGATAAATACCAATCTAATACTAGGCTAGCCATGTTATCTTCTATTTGATTAAATTGTCTTGGAATATCTTTAAATGTGATTGAATCAAAGTTGTGAAATAATAGTCTAACTTGCAGTTATTTCTGAAAGAGGTAAGGATCGTGAATGTGATATACATTGTTGAGTTGCAGGATGACAAGTTGGCAATCTAATAGAACTCTAATGTGAGGAATGTGGCAATGACTGACCTCGGTGAGGAGACCAATGATGACATTGTATTCAACTTGGTTGTTGGTGGCCAAGCCCAGACATATGCCACTAGAGTGGAGCAGTACATGTGAGGGGGTATAGAGAGACCAAGTGACCGAAGAAAGATTCTGGGTCCAGCGGATGGCATCGTCAATGTAACCAATGTGGTAGCCTTATGGATGATGCATCTATCTATAACATGAATGATAAATCATACACGAGGAATGGTGGTGGAAAAGAAGACTAAAAAACTCTTGAAATGTGTCAAAAGAAAAACCTAACGTAGGGGGGCTATGCTTAGGCACAAAACTTGTTTAAGTACAACCTGTTAATGGGTTCTTTGAGAGGGTATCCTTCTGAAGAGGCAAGTATGTATACACCCTTTGTGAGGTAGTTTTGGACAATGTAGGGTCCATGCTATAATGGTTCAAATTTCATGTGGTTGAGAGTATCGTGGGCGATTTCATAGGCTAAAATGAGATGGCCATCGTTAAATGAGCGAAGGTTGACATGGCGGTCAAAGGTGGCTTTGGATGATTTTTTAGCTGTCTCCTTGTGTTTAAATGAAGATCGACGATCTTCATCAAGCAACTCTAAGGTCAACAAGCATTACTCCATTGGAGCAGTGTCGGGTAATAGCTCAATGGTAGTGAGTAACATGGGGATTTCACACTCGATAGGGAGGGTGGCTTCGATCCCATGGATGAGGTGGAACATTGTAAAACCTGTGGCATTTATGGGTGACGCGTGATAATCTCATAACGTGGAAAACAACATATGATTCTAGTTGATCTTATGTTTGTTGACGATAGGTTGTAGCACGGTTTTGAGGACTTTGTTGAAAACCTCGACCTATCCGTTGGACTGAAGGTAGTATGGGGAGGCGAACTTCTGGGAGAAGCCTAGTTTTGAAGAAATTTATACAAAGATCTTGTTCTCAAATTGTTTACCGTCATCAAACACTAACTGCAATGGGACTCAGAATCGGGTAATGACATGGTTGAAGACAAAATGTGTTTTTGTGTCAGCGGTAGTTTTGAAACTTGGTATAGCTTCGACCCATTTGGTAAAGTAATATACTTCCACGACAATGTACTTGTGCCCATTACTAGATGCAGGATGACAAGTCATGAATTCTATGTCCCATTTGTAGAAGGGTCGACAGTGATAATTGGATGTAAAAGAGTTGGGGGTGCTCATGTTTTTTTTTCTCAAAGATGACATTTGTCGCATGTTTAACAACGTGGATGCAGTCATGAAACAATGTGGGCTAGAAGTACCCTGTTGAATGACTTTTTCGTCAGAGGACATACCTAAGAGGTGACAACTGCAAGTGTCGATATGATAATCATTCAAGAATATGTCTCCTTTGTTGATGGTTAGACATCGACGAAGAATAATGTCGACCCAACGTCGAATGAGAGGGACTCTGATGAGGAGGTATCGAGGGGCCTGATGGCGAATGCATCGACTATCGTACCATTTCCATTCCAAAAGTATATCATACCATAAAATGAAAATTTTTAAATGTAATTATTATAATAATTATAAAATATACTTACACAATATAAAATAATATATTATTCAAAAGACTAAGTGATTAGTATGTTCAAAATATAATATATTTATTTTAATTAGTTTAAAATAACTAAGATAATTAAATATTATATAAAAGGAAAGTTAAATCATATTTTATTTTATTATGATTTATTATTATCTGATTTCGATAAAAGTTTTATTTTATAGTACTTATAATAATAATAATAATAATAATCTATTTTTAAGTTCACCCCAAGCGAGATAATGAAACCCCCTTATTTGTGGGACGAGGAGCATATTAGAATATCAAATCTAAAATACAGTTATAATAATATATAAAGTTTAAAATATAAAATTATTATAACAATACATAAGATATAAGTGTAATAATTATATAAAATATAAAATGCTATATGATTAAAAAAATTATTATATTATGTTTAAAATATAATTTAATTAGTTTATAATAATGGAGATAATTAAATATTATATAAAAGGAAAGTTAAAGAAGATTTTGAATTTTTATTACTTGAAAAAATGAATGTAGAAGACAAATCACATACTTTTCTAAGTTATGATCTAGCTATGAAATTCGGTAATCATTACAAAGATGTTGTAGGTCAAAAATGACTATCCTCTGCTTCTATTAGATGATTATTATTCAAAGAAAACTAAGAAACCTAAGGATTTATCATATACTCATTGTGGAAGGGGAGAAACCTAAGAATATTCAAAGATGAATTCCTCACTACCTAACATACGGTTAAGAGCTCAAAGGGAAATCAGAGAGACTCGTCAAGATTTTCCAAATGTGAACTAGAACTAATGTGAGGACTTGACTTTAAACATTCTCAACCTTTAGTGTTCAAATTGTGGGAAGACGTTTAGTAATGGTGGTTGAAATTGAACATTGCTAGGGAATCTAGAGGTAATCTAGGACTTGCAAATAAAAGAGTAGAAGATATGAAAGTTATTAAAGGTATTGACTTAGTTGTTCAACATTTGGGAATCTACGGATTAATTATAGAGGGTCACTAAGAAATCCTCATAAACATGAAAAACAAAAAAACTTAAGAAAGACATGTAATATTGAGAACATGATCCTTTGATGCAAATCAACTATCCGATCATGCAACAAAGTTCAATTTTCCCATGTTTTTAGATCAGAAAATTTGGTAACAAGCTTGCAAGAAAATCATGTTATTGACTCCAAGGAACAAGATTCAATGAACCTCCAAATAGAATGGATTTCAGAGAGTTGGGATGGGAGGAAGAGACTATAGATTTCATGAATGTTGGTATAAGTACACCAAATGACAAATAAGGAGGTGATAATGTGGAAATATCCATGTGTTATGATGACATTTTAGGCCCTTATGTTTAGTCCTACTATATTTCTATAGTTACTACAATTTGCCTTTCACTATTAGTATTTCTACAGTTACTACAAATTACTTTTAATGACATTGTCATGAATTTGACTACAACCTATGTAGTACACAAAACATCATCAAAATTCCAAGATTTAAGGTCATATTGTTCCTTCATTTTCAAAAAAATCTCTCCATCATAAATTTAACATTATTTCCACTATCACACTAGTTCAACTGGTAATTAACACTACCCTATTTGTATATTCAAATGGAAAATAAAAGTCAAAACATATCTTACCTCATTTAAATAATCACATACTTATAAATAGTTATTAATTATATCTCTTTAATTACTTCTCTAATATTTAAAATATAATTTATATATTACATAAAAATTCATTTAAAAATAATTATAAAATAATTTCATCTCCTTTTCATTATTCTTATGATTGATTTATATTATTAGTCCCTGCCAAAGGCTTGGGACTATAGCGATGAGTTGCTCATTGACTCTCTACTAGTTTATAGTTGACTTTAGATTTTTGTTTTATATCAAATGTGTAACATAGGAAATCAATATATATATATATTTTTAATAATAAAATAATATATTTTTCTAAAATTTGATTGGTTGATATGTTTGATGTGTTATTGGAGGCTTCACATCTTTCAATGTAAACACAATTAATAAATTTGACAATTTCACACAGCAGAGCAGGGAGGAAAGGACCAATTGTACTGTGGTCATAACATTCCTACACCTAAACACAACAACATGATCCATATTCGTGCCACCACCAAGTTGGCTGCCCAGGCTAAATCTTATCCTCTCCCGGAGTTATCGGTTATCCGAGTAAATTCATCTGGAAACTACCCAGTTAAATTCAGGGCGATTCTAAATTCGAACGTTGTTAGTCGTCCCGAGAAATAGCTACTTGTCCAAAACTGTTGAGGTACGGCATTTTCTTCTTCGAGAAGCTACCTGTGGAGGAGGCTGGAGAAGAGTATTCGGCCCCTCTAGATAGCAGAGTATCCACCTGGATCGTCCTTATTTTAGGTTTCTGGAGCTAGCAGAAGAAAAAACTCATCTGGGTCCTTGTTGTAAGGTAGTATACATATTTAGAAAGAGCTCAGAAGGTTCACACCCTGTTCCATCACAAGAAGTTTACAGAGGGTTTTCTTTTCATGGGTTCTTGTATCTGAGATAGTTTAAGGAGGGAATTGAGTTGGGTCTCTGTTTTGAGGGCAGTACATGGTGTTGAGAAGACCATCGGGGGCTTAAACATCATAAAGCCATTTGGGTCGGAGTCAAGATAAGGTCCAGGGTGGGGTTTTGTATCAGAGAATGCATTTGGGGTCCTTATTGTTGGGGTTGTAGAGGCTTGAGAAGGAGCTTTGAAGATTTTTGTTGCAGCTTAAGCTATTTTAGTTCTTCTAGGACTTATTGGGTTGAGTTTGGAAGGAAAACTGTGAAAAGACAGTGGTCTTGAAGTGGATCATTTGTTGAATTTGTGTAAGGCCATGGCTGTGAGGGTGGTTAATCAGGCCTAAGAGATGGGACTAGGGCCAGGTGTTGTCCAGGTAGAGGCATGGGAGCAGGTGGGCAATTCCAGTCGGGTCAGCGGCCGACGAAAAAAGGATGAAGTCGAGGTGTGGGGATGCTAGCATGGTCTGAACTTTGGGCTCATGAGCAGCTGCATCTCCTCCAGATCCAAAGTAGATAACTCCATCAGCAGCACTACTATCCATTCTGGTATCTATCTGGTATCTATCTCTCCTGGAAATTTTCGTTGAGTGTCTAGTTTAGTTGGGTCATTTATAAGCCCTCTCTTTTAATCTTTTATAGAATAGTGGTTAGGATGAATGGTTTATTGTGTTTTGTTTTTGGAATGCTTAAAGAAACATGACCCGAAGCCTGCACTGCAAAAAGTTGCAAAGAGTGGACCTCCTTTGGCCTAGTTGCAGGTCTGAGGGCTATTAATCTATTCTATTCTGCCAAAATTGCCAGGGACTTGCAGCCAGCCTCATTCCTTTGAAATTTTTGCCTTAGCTTATGAGTGAGGCAGAGCACGGCGGGAATGGAACCCCAATGGACGGCTTAAAACTCCGTTGACGTCACCAGTGAACCAACACCTGTTGGCTCGTGTATAGTTTATTGTAATCTGTGACTGTATGTTTTTGCATTTAGGGAAATCAAGAAACTTGTGTTCTCTACATGTATGACGTAATCCCTTCCTATCCATTCACAGAAGCATTCCTGTAAGGTTGTAGTGATGAATACATTTTTAGCATGATGATAAATGAATTTGTATTAACGGGATTGTTAAATGGTCCCTTGGTTAGGGAACACAATGGACTGGTTAAGGAATCTAATGGACATGTGCTTCTCTGTTTCCCTATTTTGTTCAAATGAATGACTCTAGAAGTTTCTGAGGTATATGCCAATAGCTTTCTTGTAAAACTGGTATGACTGCACCCGGGGTCAATGGGACAGTTATGAGTGAGAAAACAACTAGACTGATTGAAGGCTGTCAAGCGGCTGATGCAGGCCTCCCAATCCATGGTGAGAGGTCAGTGTCAAATAAGCATAGAGTTATGTTGGAGCCCTGAGCTTTACCAAATCAATATCAAATTCTTTTTCTTATAATCTTGGAGTTTGGTATGCTACGGGCATCAGGCTATGTTCATCCCCAGTGCATAATCAATTTTGTATAAATGGGTACATGTATTTTTCATGTTATTCTGTTTTCTGCAGCGCAGGACATAATTGCTTTAATAATATATATGCCATGTGTGCACTTTTACATCCTTTTGATTTAACCCATATAAATGAATTCGGTAGATTTGAAATTGTTTACATATGTTTCTTGAAGGAAATCAGTGATCATGTGTGTTGTCTGTTTTTTTTATTATTTTTTATAATCTTTTTGTTGCTGATGTCGGTTTTATATCTTCCAAGATGTTTAGATGCTTTAGTCCTTTGGTTCTGTAATCTGTAATGCAGCTGGTATTACCTTTTATTCAACTAATGTATACCCTGTGTATAGTTTCTCTTTTTCAGTGAAATGTTGCTAGGAAAGCATGCATCATATGATTATGTGGTCTGCATGTATGATATGTAGTCCTCATTCGTCTTCTTGAAATAATTTAGTAGATTATGCCTGTTTTGTTGGCCAATTTTCATACAATTTTCTGTAATTTTGGTGTGTGGGGAAATCAGGGTCCACCTATACCATACAGACACTTGTTTGCATATGTACCTAGATGCTTATAGAGTGTACTGTAGCCCTTTTTTGTAACCTTGTCTACAGTAAATCTTTTATATTTTGCACACTTGTTGTGTAGGTGTACTTTTATCTAGTGATTATATAGGTGAACTAGAACCCAAGTTCATGGTATATCTGAGGATGGTGTCATGTTTTTATATTATTCTATCTTGTGATAAAATTCCTAGATAAGATAACATATGTATATTAATGTCCAACAAATGACCAAAAATAGATCATTGGGATAAAATTCGTAGATAAGGATAACATATGTATATTAATGTCCAACAAATAACCAAAAATAGGTCATTGGGACTGTTCAACACAAAAGTGTCGATACACAGTGGGATTGATACGTCTGGTTTCTTTGATATGTTCTTTGATTTGTGTGTATATCAGGTTTCATGGGCATTTTGTATGTATATTTAATACCGATTTTTTAACTTGTTAAGTGAATTGTTAATTTTTGTATAGTTGTGAACTGCTTCTGGTTGTGTACGAGAAACAGGACTCATATATTATTTAGTGCAAATGTGTTAAAAATGACGCATTTCAAAAATTTATTAGAGCAAAATTGTAAGAAACAAATGAAAATCTAGCTGTCTAGATTTTGTTCTATATGACTTTATGAATCATCTCTAAAATTTTTATAATCGTTGGTGACTATGGTAGGCTATGATGTTCATGACTAACAAATGCAATGACTGGACTGTCTGGATTGCATTTATTACAGCTGAAACTAAATCTCCAAATGATAGTAGCAAAGAGTCGCCTGTCGCTCAGACAGTGTCTTCCACAAGTACTAGTAATACAGGAAGCAATCCATCCACTCCCAAAGTAGGGGATGAATTGAAAGTTGCATCCTAGTTGCAGAAATTCACTTTTAATGACTTGAAGTATGCAACCAGAAACTTCAGGCCGGAAAGTCTTCTTAGTGAAGGTGGCTTTGGTTGTGTTTTCAAAGGTTGGATAGAAGAGAATGGCACTGCTCCTGTCAAGCCTGGTACTGGTCTCACTGTAGTAGTAAAAACACTCAACCATGATGGACTGCAAGGTCACAAGGAATGGCTGGTAATAAATTGATTAAACTTTTGAAGGTCAGATGGTGCAGAATGCATTCTTTTTTAAGTTGGGTTTGGGATTTGGAGTTATCTGAGGTTAACACTAGTCGGTTTGTGTAATAGTGTTTGAATGCTGCTTTCCTTTTTTGTTTTCTTAAATTCATTGTGCAGGCAGAAGTCAATTTTCTTGGGGACCTTATCCATCCTAATCTGGTTAAACTCATTGGGTATTTGCATAGAAGATGATCAGAGGCTACTTGTGTATGAGTTTATGCCTCGAGGTAGCCTGAAAAATCATCTCTTTAGAAGTAAGTAATATAAATTTTGAGATTTTGCTGTGCATATAATGATATTGGGGGTGTTGTTTAGGATAATTTATCTTGTTTTTGTGATGGTGGTATCAGATCTTGTTCGAAATTTTGTTATCCCTAATTATGGAGCTTCAGATTGGCAACATAGGGGTTAAAAGTTGATTCATATGACTGAAACTGAATGTAAATTGGTTGTCCAAATTAATGCTCATTTTCACTAACAAAAGTTTGTATGGATATTCAAGAACTGGAGTTATTACATTTTCTCATGCCATCGTTATATCAATCTGTGTTGGAATCACCATACAAGTAATTGATCCTACTGTTGGCCAACATAGAATTGTGAATTTTTTGTTGGTGGCCTTCCACCAGTCATAATTTATAAACTCACAAGTTTCGTTTCTTTATTTTGAGGAACATAACATCTAAAACACTGATAGCTTCGCAAGGTTTTAGTATGGAGAAGAATTGCAGTTGAAATAAAAAAAAATGTGTCTAACTGTGCCTACCAGAAATTTAGATTAAGACCTACCAGTATCCACTTGTCTTTAATGATTAACATTAATTTTGTCCTTTTTCTTTTCTTTCACTAGAAAAATGTGAAAACAAAAATCAGATGAAAGTGTCTAGAGGGATAGGGACTAGAGTCTTTACTCATTTATTTTGGTTTCTTTTAAAATATGATTTTTTCACGATCTAAAACACACTTTTGGGGCTTTGTTTTTGTGTTTGTTAATGCAGTGGCAAGTGTAAGGAGAACAATGCATGATAAAGGGGCATTCATTATAGTACTTACATATGAGTAATCTACATTAGAAAACAATGCATTTTGTTGTCTTAGCAATAATGCAGGCTGGGTGCATTCTCTTTCATGTCAATTGCCAACAACTATATTTCTTTTTTTTAATAAGAATAATGATATTCACGAATTTATCAGGAAGTCTCTGTTTGGGATAATATATTACTGTTCTTAACATTAACATGAAATATGTTCATATTTCTTTGCACTATCTTCGTGTTTTCTATTATTTTTCTTCATTGTTTTATGTATATATGAATGCAAAATGAAATTTAAGAAAGTAGGAAATGTACATGAGGTATGCAGAATTTTTAAAAGCAGAGAGCTTAAATCGATTGATTTATTGTACTACATCCTTATAATGGATACCTGCCCTAACAGAGCTTGCCTGAAAAAGGAGGATGAGTGGTCCTGAAAGTCCTAATTTCTTTGCTTTTCTAATCAATGAACAGACAACGCTGGTAAAACTAACAGACATTATCCATACAACGCTGGTAAAACTAACCTTTATTATCAAGTGATGAGTATTGAGATTATCAAGAGATGAATGAACAGGCAACAGGTCCTAAATATTGATAGAATAGCAGTAGAAAAATGACTTTCAATTGAGGTTGGTAGTCCCTAGTGTTTTCTCCCTTAGTGATCACCTAAGTCACTTGTTTTGAGTTAGGCAACCTTGAAATTCAACAAAAAGTCGACAGTGAAAAATTAGGTGATAAAATTCAACATAAAGTTTGGCATTAAGTTCAAGATACTATAAAATTCAAAATTTATAAAGTAAAAAAAATAGATATAATAAAATTTATGTGCGCGAGGGTTGAGGCCATTGCTATAGCCTACAACAAACTCAATTCATTGTAATAAAATATATAATATATATTTTTAATAAAAATATAAAAAAATTAATGTAATAAAAATATATTAAAAATATAACAAATTCTTTGTAATAAAAAATATAATAAAGATATAGCACTTCAATGTAATAAAAATTATATATAGAATAAAGTTGAGGGTCGAGGTTGTTGGTCGTCATCTAAGTATGTGGTTGCTGTCAGAGCCCGTAGTTGTTGCTAGCCTATGATGGCAGTTTGTTTTCAATTTATTTTAAAAATCAATTTTTTTTTATAAATTTTGTTAATTTATTGATTTTTTTAAATATACTTTTAAAAAATAAAATTCTCTATTTTTAAATTTAGTAGTAATTAATGAATGTTATTAATATAAGTTTTATTTTTATAGTAATTATTTATTAATTTTTAATAGATTTATTGTATTCTCTTTTAGGCTTTATATTTTTTAAATATAATTGGTATGAATTTTTTAATTGTTAATATATTATTTAATTGTATTCTCTTTTAGGCTTTATATTTTTTAAATATAATTGGTATGAATTTTTTAATTGTTAATATATTATTTTATTTAAATATTGTTTTTAAAATCATTAAATATATTTAAAATTGAGAAACATTTCACCCATAACATATAAAATAACAAAATAAAAATTCTTGTAACTATGCTTTATTATTCACAATAAACATATATTTATATAAATTATGAAATACATGCAACATTCATATTCTCATATGAAAATCCATCTCAATTACAAATAAACCAAAAAAATCCACTTATATGCCCCCTATATTATATGGGTGTATATAATACTTAYTGTTTATTCATCATAGACARMTCTTTTAARATGATRARAATGATCTTAYATTTCTCCTTGGAACAATTTACTTTGATAAATTATTTTCTTTCAAATTACCTTCCATAAACTATGCACATAATTTATGGTCCAATTAAATGTTCCAAATTATTTTCACTACCAATGATATATATATCATTAAACATTAATCAATACTTTATATATTTATTTATATCATGAAATGTATGTTGAAATATTTACAATTCAAACTTACTTGCTCTTATCATTTCCATGTTATTTCATTCACTAGCATAAAAAAATATAGTTTATTCTTTTATCTTCTTCACAATGTTAAATATACTTTATATAAATTCAAATATTCCTTTAATATCTTTTGTTTTATTTTGTTAAATGTTGATATGTTAAAATTTCTTATATTATTTTTATATATGTTTAATCTATATTTTGTTCTTTTTTTTCAAACTCTTCAATATTTCCTAAATCAACATAGAACCTAATCATATACATTATTATACATCTTAGGTTATATATTTTAATAAATTATATCACATTGAATATTTATAAATATTACCAACAATATTAGTTTATTCTTTATCTTTTAGGAAATATATAAATATTTATTCCACTCCATCTCAACTTCACTCCATCATATTTCAATTTACAGATTAATTATTTCCATTTTTCTATTTACACATTAATTATTTCCCATACTCTTTTTTGTTTTGCTGGAAATTGTTTATATTCTTCTTTAATTCTAGAGTGTAAAATCACATTTTCTACATTTCCAAGCAAAAACTAACTATGATGTTTATATTCTCTTGAGAATATTTCAGATAGACATCTTCTCATTGCAA
>ML797648.1:45256-66959 GCA_009831015.1 Picea engelmannii
ATTGATCCAGGTGGATATCGGTGGCCACCCACCTTTTCCGACTGGCTCAAAACAATTTTCTAGCAATTTTGGCAATTTACTATTTTTAGCAGGTTTTAACTTCCGGGGCCATTTTGAGGGCCTAAATGAAGGTTTTTTGAGATGGAGGTTCTCAATGATAGCCGAAGGCATGATTGGGCCCCCAAAATGAATCTCATCAATGATACCTTTCCAACGAGCTATCACACGCCTAAAATGGAGATCGTATGCAAAAGTTACGACCTCGGGAAGTTGGTGTACTAACTTACCCAAACGGGGCCCACATGACTTTTGGCACTTCATCTCGTAGAGTTAGGTTTTTGGATGTTTATGAATTTTGGCATTCTCATCTATTGTAAAAAGGCCTCTAGAGGCTCATTGTAATCATCTTCTCACAGATGCGAGTAGCAGCCACATCTCTTCTCAGAGATAAGCTACTAGCGCCCTAGCTAGTTTATTTCCATTCTGCCTGTAAGCATATTTCAGTCATTTGTTATTAATGAAATGAAGTCTTATTTCCGCTGCATCTTTGCGTTTATGTGTATTTCTGTATTTCATTGTGTTCCTACATAAATCTGGATCATCAGAAAGTTCGACTAATCAGCCAATAAAGAAGTGTATGCCCAAATGAGAACACCTGCCCAGAACAAGACAATAGCAAATAATATATGCAGGCTATAATTCAGTGGGTTAGTACTTCATGTGACTATCTAACAATAATATATAAGCAATGTGAAACAACAGATATTAATGAGATGAACGTTTTGTCAATATAGCAATGGAGAAGTATCAATTCATCAATAACTACTGAGATGATGTAATCACCAATGTACCTAACCAATCTTTATTCAATAAATGCTTTCAATCATCATCTAATTTCTTATCATCAAAAGTTGTTGCGTTAAGATGGAATAACCAAGTGTGATGTCAGCCTAGTTAGGGTTTCAAAGTTTAAAGTTTTGAGAGTTGGTTTGAGCACTATCACTTCAATGTTGTGTGTCTAAGATTAGTGCCTAAGGGTAGATGGATTCATTTAAGGAGAGGATGCAAAGTTGAAGGAATAGTAGGCTAAAGACAAGAGGGAAGGGTTCTAGAGTGCTGCAATGGTAGGGCCCTAGAATAAAACCCTAGGGGAAAGAGGCTCACTCCGGTGTTTCTTAAGCAAGGCCTCGAGCTCTTTCCTCCTTCTTTAGGTCAAAATTGGCAAAACAACTAGCATATGAGAAGAGTTAAAACAAGAGGATCAGGTGAGGGAGAGTGTTGCAATGGCAAGGCTCTATCAGTAAAACCCTAGAAGATGGACGACCCTAGGTGTAGATAACCTAGGCTTGGGACGTCACCTCCTTCTTATCCTTTAAAAATCAAAGCTATCTTAAGGGAATAAGTGGGAAGAGTGTAGCAAAGGCTAGGCTCTTTCTTCCTTCTTCAACGTCTGAAAATTTCTCTCTAAGGGGACATGAAACAAGGACCTACTTGTGTGCTTGTCACCCAGGGTTTTAAAATCAATAAATTTATAAGTAAATGCAAGAATATAAACCTACAACCATTCAATTAAGAAGTTTTGCAAGAAAAACACTTACATATGATGATGAAAAGCATATGCAAACCCTAGTTGTAAACCTTCCTTCAAGAGAAATGCCAAACATGCCAAGAAAATCTTTCCATCGACAAGTGCGCCTCACTTTAAAAGACCAAATACCCAAGTAGGGTGCAAAAGTCAGACCTCAGAAGAGAGTGAGTTGTGTGTTATGTTCAAATGAGGGAAAAACATCCTCAATATATAGTGTATCATGACCTATAATTAAAATTAGGTCATTAAAAATAACCGACAAGGCTACAAACCAAAATCATACTGTTTTTACATTAAATGCTAAGTAAAAGACATAAACGAACAAAAAGTGAGACGTAAAGACCCTTTGATGGAGACGTTAGGCCCCTTTAGGGCTAGTCCAACATCTAAAGTCAGAGGTTAGCCCTTTTCGGGCCTCTCCAAGCTGCCACACGTGCCAGCCGTCCTGTCAAACTGCCACACTCTCAAGGTGATGTCAATGGCTCGTGGGTGACGTCCTGAACATCAAAATGAAAACATTCCATATGAAGTGGGTCAACCCCCCTGGGCTGGGCTCAACCACAATGTCCTGGGTGGAATGTCCTTCTTCTTCTCATGTGCAAAGGCTCAACCAATCACTGTCCCGTCTCTATCCCTGATGGGGTCCCAATAACCATCTGATGGGCTCTTCAGCCCCATGGAGGTCCGAACTAATCATCTCCCCATGTGTACCGGTCCAACTGGTACCTGTCCATCAAGCATGGTCCTGCACATCAAAAAATTTTCCCTCCATGGGCTCATTAGTCACAGGGATCATAACAATTTCAATCACGTTTCATCATTAATTTTATCAAATACATGCGTAAAACCCCTGATATATCATTCAATAGCTCAAAGATATTACAATGATCTACAATACAAAGCTGAAGAAAAATACAAAATACTCTATTGGGCCAGCATCCATAAGAAAAGGAAAGTCTCCAGAGGGTATCATCCATGATCAAAATCTGGACCAGGGGTCAAATTTTAGCCCAAAAATCAAAGTTCTCGGAATTTCCTCAAAACAAATGGGTTTGTATCCCTCGTCGTCACAAACCCAACGCAATTCGTTTCGTCTCAAACGGACGTCGGGAGCGAGAGATATGGCGATTTGTTCGTCAAGTCAAACAGGTAAAAAAATGATGCTGACTGTACCAGTCCGTATAGTGCGTAAAGTCTGACGTGGCAGGGCCGTACGACTATACGCTGACATGGTAGAGTTGACATGGCAATCCGTTATTGGCATATGTGGGCGAATTATTTGTTGACACGTGGCATTTATTGGCCGAATGGTAAGGTGCCACGTGGCCCAATCATGGGCTGCCACGTGGCACCCCTTTATTGTCTATGGTTTGTTAGTTCAAAAATTTGTGGAGTCCATGGGGATTGAACCTCGGACCTCTCCCTTTACCAAAGTTTTCGCAAATTCCACCTTGCCAACACACCATAAGGTTGACCTTGTTTAAAGTTTGGTTTTAATTTTATTTAAATTACATTTAAATGTGGCCCTTTTTATATGAGAGCGCGGTCGTATGGAGGATCCATGTGACCTTGGCCTTGGCAGTTAGGGGCTGGGCACGCCTAACGGTTCGACAGTTTGATTCATTTTTCGGTTATGCTCGGTGCCAAGTTTTTGCGCTTAAATAAGCGTGTGTTCTGGGTTCGTGCACACAAAGGTGCGTTTTGGCGAACCAGTTTCAGAAAGCTCGAAGGAGGAAAATGGAGGAGGCCTAACTTCTTCATCTTTTGGCCGATTGAGGTGCCGTAAAAGCCCAGATAGGGGTTTTTGGACGTCCTGGATCCATTGGCACTATCATCAAGGCCATTTGAAGACTTCTTCTGCAAGTTTTTCACCATTGAAGTTTCAGCAAGCTCCAGGGAGCTTGAAGCCCTCATTGATCGAGGACATGGTTTGGTGAGCCTATATTTGTTTTCTGTGATTGAATAATCATTTTTGGCTAATTAATATGTTCTGAACACATTGGGACAGGTTTCAGAGGCTTTTGAGGACTTTTAATGGTGTTTTTTCCAAAGATAAGTTCAGGAAAGCTTATGGCCACATGTAGAAGAGGTCATGCCCGGATGAGCCATGATCCGTTTTCAGAGTTCTATTAGTCATTTTTGGGGTTTTTATGTGTTATGATATCAATGGTATAGTTTGTTTTTCCATTGGAGTTGAGAAGCAGCTTGTAAAAGAACTTTTTACTAATTAATCCCAGAGAGCCAAGTCCATTGATGGAGGCTCAAGGAGATGTAGCCAGGAGGGGAGTGAACTCCTTTATCATGTTGTGATTGTTCTAAGTTTGATGGTTTATTTGCTGCAAGTTCTGTTGCTGTGTATTTATTGAAAGTACATATATAACCACTTAAAAGAACAGATCCTCACACATAAGCATTTACAAGAAGATACATGAACTTAACACATAAGTTTATCTTGCATATTTTTAACACATGAAGCAAGGTCCTGTAAAGTTTATTTTAATGAAGTAGAGGGTGCTTTCATAGCATAACAAGTCAGCCTTCTATTTTCAGATCAATCCAAGCCATGTAAAACAAGGTGATGTGGTCAAGGGATGTCCAAACATACGGGTAGAGTGAAAGACAGGGGTGTACGATATTACCTGTGGGTGCCTTTGTAGAAGGCGAGCTGTACTTGTCATGGATGCAATTCTTTCCAAGCCCTTTATTGCCTTTATTCTTTCTTTTCTTTATTTTTTTTTCTTATTTATTTTATTTCAAGGTCTAACTAGAGGACACTGCCTTGGCGTGGTGACCAGAGTTGACAGTGTTACCCACAAATACTTTCACAGAGATGATAAGGCTGGCTTATGATGAGACCCCCTTTCCCTTGGCCATGCAACCAAAGGTCACTGCCCTAGAGTGGTAACCAGATAATGGCAATGTCATACTGCTAGGTACCCATGAACATAATAGGTTGGCTCGTGATGAGACCCCCTATCCTCTTGGCTAGGTCTTGCTTTGTTATTTTTCCTCGGGTCCTTCTTATTTCTTGCTGAGAGGATTTTTATTGCCTTCTCGGGAATCCCTGGGCGAGACATCTCTAGGTTTCATTTTATGGCTTTTAACTTTTACCAGTTGCTTTTACCTTCTGAGCCTTTAGCCCCTTCTTCCCATGAGATAAGGTGTAACCCCACAAACAAATCATCCTAATGCTCGGACTAGGGGAATGGGGCAGATGAGTGGGAGATAAGATGTAAAAGTGATGATCTGATGGGAGCGGACAATGGCCCTTTAGAAATCCCCCCGGTGGAAAACCAAAACCTATGGGTACAATCTTGCTAGGATACCTTGTCAATCTCCCCAACCATGGTCAAGTGGGTTAATGTAAGATCCAAGCAGTCATTAGAAATAAAAGGAGTTTGATGCATATATCTAAAGGTCATAATGATAAAAAATGACACATACCATGATACCTGGACCAATTACCTCATGGAGCAAGAGCCTTCTCCGATACAAGTCCAAGCCGAAGGTGATGGATGCTGCTACTGCTGACAAGACAAGTCTGATGAAAGAGAAGTAAGATGGGCCCTCCAGGGCCATGCTCAGGTCAATCCTGCTCTCGATACTCCATGTCTAGGACCTGTGGGCCTTGAGACATGATCTCTTAGTTATCCCTAGAAATCGAGGATAACAGGGCCTTTTAATACTTCTTAGCTGGGTTCTTATTTGGTGCTTGTTCTTGTTTGGCTAGGGTTTTCAAATGTTGGTATGCTTCATCTACGGTTGGATCTTTCGTCGCATTTTGTTTTTCACTGCAGTTTGCATAGAATACTATTAAGATAAAATAACAGACTAAAGAATTGCAGGTGGTGTAAATTGCATCTGTTACGTGTTGAAGCAAAGTTTGTTGGCCTCAAAATATATTTCATGGTTGTCGATGATTTTTACATGGATTTTGTGTTGTTAAGGTTTTATAGTTATGACAATGGCTTTTTTTGTGTGGGAGATATAGTTGTTCTCTCCCTTTTACTTTCCTGTTGTAAACTGTGTTTGACTTTAGTTTTTCACGTTTATGTGGTCATTCCGAGTGACTGTCGTTCTATTGCATAGTTGGCCACTTTTGTGGACGCGGCTTCGCGAATAGGTTCTATCGGACTATGACAGGTTGTGTTCGGTGTATACATTAGCTTTCCTGAATTAGTTTTCTTTAAAATAATCTTGGGCAGAAGAGAATCCAATTTATGAAATTATAGGTTTCCTGGACCGTGGAGCTGTCATCCCACACTTAGCCAGTTTTTGCATCGCGGGTTGATGGCGTAGGCGGTTGAAAATTGACAATCGAAGAGTTTCGCCATATAGAAATTGAGAATCGGTCAACAACGAGAGTTTCACGATCATTCCGACCGACCGCAGTTGGGTTCCATACTTAGCCAGTATTATGGATGCTCCTTCGCGGATAGGTTGTATCGAACTATGGTGTATACATTAGAATTTCCGAATTAGTTTTCTTTAATAGTAGGGCTCCTGGATAGAAAACATTAAAATTTATCAAATTATAGGTTTCCTGGACAACATAGATTAAACATAGGAAATATGTAATTTTATAAAGTAGATATATACAGCCTGCACGGAGCCATCATCCCATACTCAATCAGTTTTTGGATCGCGTGTTGTCAGGGTAGGCGGCTGAAAATTGACAATCGGAGACTTCGGCGATATAGGAATTGACAATCGGAATTGCAGACTATTTGAATTTGAAGGCCGTCATGTCCAAAAAAGTTAACATTGTCGAAATAGTTTACTTTACGTGTGTTTTACATACCTTGGTGGACAAAAAAGACAAAAAAAAATAGTGAGCATTTTTTGGATCGCGGGTTCTTGGGATGGCAGGCTCTAGGTTCGGTCCTTGTATTTCCGTGTCCTACAAATAGCATGGACAGTTCCGCGATATACAAAATGAAAATCGGGCTTGCTTGTGCACTATTTGAATTTCAAGGGCTCTAGGTTTGGTCCCTGTTGTTCCGTGTCCTACAAATAGCACGAACAGTTCCGCGATATACAAAATGAAAATCGGGCTTGCACACTATTTGAATTTGAAGGGCTTCTGCAAAAAACTATCATTCTCAAATTACTTTTCTTTGCGTATGTTTTACATATGCTCATGAACAAAAACAAAACAATAGTAGCAACGTCTGTTACATAGGGCTCCATCCCCACTACCTTCTGCGCTTCCCAATACACATTAAATATGCTTTGGAAAGTTAGAACCAAGCAGATAGGTTCGAAAAGATGGGATTTAATAACTGGAAAGCTCAAGGACATCTCTAATTAAAATGAATAGACAGGCAAATATTATGGGATTTGGTAATTTGTTTTTGCGTGCATTTTAAATTTGCGAAATTATTATTTTTATTTTTTTTCCTTCTGCAGTGTTAGTTTTGTTCAAAGCTTCAACATAGTTCACGAGCGTGTCGGTGATAGAGACCTTCATGTCATGTGCCTCTTTAATATTGTGCATTTTGAAATAATGGGCTTTAATAAGTGGAGGACATCTCCCATTAAAATGAATATACAAATGAATATTATGGGATCTGGTAATTTTTTTTTGCCTGCATTTTGAATTTGCAAAATACTTTTTATTTTATTTTTTGCTTGTGCAGTTTTAGTTTTCTTAAAAGCTTCGGCAAATTTCACGAGCGTGTCAGCCACAGAGGCCTTGACGTCATGTCCCTCTTTAATATTGTGCATATCTTAGATGTCATATTTTAGAATCTGCTCAGATATGAGAATTTTAATATGTGCTGGTGGTCACTATTGAGCGTACATATTAAAAAAGATTGGCATTAATAAGTGAAAATATCGAGAACATCTGTCATTAAAATGAATCAACACAAAATCTACGATAGAAAATCCAACCTTGCTTTTAAATACTTATTTCCATTCCTCTTTATGATCAAAGAGTTATGCTTTAGGGTGCCTTCGTTCTAATGTTCTTGGTCATGCACATGTAAGACAATTTAGAGATGCGATGGACAAGTAGATGAAAGAATAGAGCATGGTTTTATGTGACATGAGCTTTGAGTAAAAACAAAACTCTGTTATACAAAGAGAAACTTAGAGAGGACGAAAAAAATAGAACAAGTATGTTCTGGTTGGTGTTCTCCCTGTGTTCGATGCTTTGGTTCGTTGAAAATGCTGGCTGGAGATTTGTTGGTTGAACTTCTTTGTTTTATTGCTGGGAATTGTAATGGATTTTGAGGTTGGGTGCAAAATAGTTCTTCGTTTAAGTATATATATTCTTCCAACAACACATATTTGGAAAGTGTATCAAGTTGTACAGATTACACAAGTATTTGTCTACCTCGGAGGCGGGTAGCAAAAACTATATGGGTGGATAAAATGACATGTTATCACTGCAAAAGTTTCTATTTCATAGTATGGTGACTTGCATGTGGGTCTAGTAGCCGACTTGATAGAAAGCTATGTTCTTTGTGAAAGTTTGTTCAGTTTCCTCTGGATGTAGTTGCAAACTCTACATATTTGGCGTCACCTCTGAACATTCCAGACCTTTCTGTGGGCCACCATATCTCCATAGCTATGAAGAAAGATATATTTTGATGCCATCAAAAACATTTGATTCACTTGCCACACTTGTTCTGGTGCATTCTGCAGCATTTGATGCACTTTCCACACCTCTATTGCTCGAAGAAGTTATGTACCTCAACATAATTTCTTTTTGCATCTGGGTTGGACGTTCCTTCCAATTTATTGTAATAAAGAAAAGAAGTTCCACATACAAATCCTTAGGAAGGCTTCCCAACCAAACAGATGATCGAATATAGGGAGAATACCAGTCACTACGTATTTGAATTATTTTCCGCTTCTTTAGCTGTTGTGACATAGAATGACTCCTTCCACTTTGAAATCAGCCTGAATGGAATTTGTAAGTTGTCTTGGATGTCAAGGGTCAGGAACATTGCAAGCAAATCACCTTAAACCCCAACTTTTCAACAATAGAGGGACATTAATACTTGACAAAGAATGGAATGTTGAATAAACAGGCATTGCAAGTAGGCCATATCTGGAAGAGAGAAGATATTCAAAAAAGTGGGATAGATATACTTGGCAGCACCGATTAAGTACAAAACTGTGAAGAAGCTTCATCAATGTACATATTTTAAATTGGTCGACGACAGGAAAAATCGCAATCGTTGTCGAAAATAGCCTCGGCTGTATTTTGTAACCCACCTTATTTGAATATAGAATAATTTTGGTTTATTTTTTAACAGTATTTTCCAATTTCTAGTATTTGTTTTAATTGTATTTTCTACCTTCTTCCCCTTTGTGGTTAAACATGAAACAAAAGGTTTTGTTTCTGCTTCCCAGTACTTCAATCTAAATAAAACCTGCCCTGTTCTTTGTTTACATTTTACATGTAAGAATAATATTTCATAGGCCATACTTATGTGGCGGCGACGCTGTATTTAAAGAAAGAAATGGGAGGACCCGTGCTTCTCCCATTCTTCGGGTTTCGTGGATAGAATTAATAATGAGTAATGACAAGGCGGCTGAAATGTTGACACAATGTTGCTGTATACAAGTTTGTTGGATACATTGCAGGTTCTTCTATTTGATAATATCCGTGCATATACACTAATATCAGTAGTATTGGAATAAATACAAAAAAACTTCCTCTTCGGCAAAGCTTAGGCAATTATGTTTGGGTTTGTGGTATTCAACAACTATGTCCATTGTTCGGTCATATACATCTTCCAACCTAAGAACTTCCGTAATTTGCAATTTATGCTGTAATTACTTAAAAGTCACACCAAATTTTGATTGCATTTAATTTAATTTAGATATTGATGTTTATGGAGAGCCAACGTTTGCTGATCTAATTGAAACAAATACAAGATGAATATATGATAAGGAGTTTATGCCGTTGAGACCACAATGCAAATTCATGTTTCTTGTTGCGCTATGTACATGTTGCAGTCAAAATTTTTGAGGTTCTAGTGAAATTTGCAAGCCGAGAAGCATCTTGCATATTGGGAGATCACTTGCATTTGAAACATCCAATCCATTAATATACATTGCTATGAATACTATTAAGATAAATATGAAAACTTTGTTCATTGATAGATGCTAGTATGAAAAATATTGAAATAGATATCATAACTTTGTCTTGGCCAATACTTGCCCAGTTATCTGGGCACCAGGCCCCGGGTTCACGGTACCCAACACCTATGTCCCCTATTTTGTCATATACATGTTGCAGCGAAACAACGTCAGTGATTTGTTCCTTTCCATACTTGGCCAATTTTATGCCCACCACTGCGGGGTCAGCGCTTGCGAACCCAGCTGCCTATCATTCCACAATATACATCTTGCACTGAAAAGATATGTGATCTACAATTTCACCGCGGGTTCCTCATACACATTGACTTCGTTCAAAGTATCTGTTGCTGCTTTCCATCCCTAGAAACTTCGCATCCTTCCTGATATACATCAACAATGCTCTTACTAGTGACAAGTGGAGAAAGTGGTACGGAATATACCTCCATCATATGCAATTCATGCTTTAACATCTTCATCTATATCCTCACACGACGGATCTGACCGAGCGCTGTTCCTTTCCATACTTAGCCAATTTTGTGACCGCCGCTGTGGGGCCGACGCTTGCGAACCTTGATGTTCTTCTGCGAGATACTTAACGCTGTGGGGTCAATGCTTGCGAACCCAACTGCTTATCGTTCTGCAATATACATCTTGTACTAAAAATATCCATGATCTACAATTTCACCGCAGGTTCCTTGTACACATTGACTTCGTTCAAAGTATCTATTGCTGCTTTCCATCCCTAGAAACTTTGCATCCTTCCTGATATACATCAACAATGCTCTTACTAGTGACAAGTGGAGAAAGTGGTATGAAAGATACCTCCGTGATCTGAAATTCATGCTTTAACATCTTCATCTATATCCTCGCATGACGGATCCGACCGAGCACTGTTCCTTTCCATACTTAGCCAATTTTATGCCCACTGCCGCGGGGCCGACGCTTGGGAACCCTGATGTTCTTCTACGAGATACTTAGTTCTTTTTCCATTCTCTTGTTCCCGTATATTATCTACAATTCCACTGCCAACACCTCCATCCTTTTTCCCTTATTTTATTCCCATGTATTATGGGACTATAAAATATGGACATGATATTCTATAAAGAACGCACAAATTCCACATTCCATACCTTGCGACATTTTCGATCGCGGGTTCTTGGGCGCGTAGGCGAGCTCAAAAATGGGGCTCCATTGTTACGTAGCCTACAAATAGCACCCAGAATTCCATGATATACAAATTGACAAGCGAATCCGTGGATTGGATGAATCCACATTTCACTTCTATTGTTCCCTGTCCTCCAAACAACACTCCCAGTTCCGCGATATAGAAATTGACACATGGAATGCAGAAATGGAGGAGTGCAAATTGCCATTGTTTACGGATGTCAATCCCTGTGAAGTATCTAACAATATCTAAAAATTTATTTAGAATACTAAATTATCACTTATTAGTGACAACTAGACACAGAGCTACGAAACAGTTGGAATTGCAGTCTCCGCAATATACAAATTGACTATCGGACATTGTCCGCTCTTCCATCTTACAGATTATGCATTCAAATGTTCAGAGCAATACAATTAGAAGGTCCGGGCCTCGCCTCCTCTGTGGATACCTTCTCAGCCTATTTTGGATCCTCCTTTTGGCAGGTTCACGAAATATGCAGCTCCAGCGTTGGCGGGTTGGCATATCTTTATTTCCATCTATACAATCGGACAACAAATCCGACCGACTGCTGTTGCTTTCGATACTTGGCCAATTTTATGTCCAAAGTTGCCATGTTGGGACTAATTTCAGTTCCATCTATATCCTCGCATGGAGAATTGAACTGGCAACTGTTCCTTTTCATACCTACCAACATTTCTAATCATGGGTTCTCAGGCGGGCGGGCTCAAAATTGGCCCTCCATTGTTGCGTGTGTTACAAATAGCACCCAAAATTCCACGATATACAAATTGAGAAGCGAAGTTGCGGATTGGCTGAATCAACATTGCACTTCTATTGTTCCGTGTCCTCCAAATAGTCCTCCAAGTTCCGCGATATACAAATTCACACATGGAATGCAAGGCTGGCGGGGTGGAGATTGCCATTGTTTATGGATACTAATCCCTATGAAGTATTTAACAGAATCTAAAATATTATTTTCAATACTAAATTACCTCTCAGTACTGACAACTGGACACAGGTGCGGGTCCGACATCATCCGCTCTTCTGTGTTACAAATTATGCATTCAAATTATTTACTCCAGTCCTCCACAATATACAAATTGACTACCGGGTTCACATCTTGTATTGAAAATTTCCTTGATCTACAATTCCACCGCCGACTCCTTTCTCCTTTTTCCCTTTTGTTCTTCCCCTATATTATGGCTCTCATTATCTCCATGTATATAATCACACCTTAGGAAATTTTATGTCCACGGTTGTTGGGTTGGCAATCTACAATTCTATCGTGTGCTTCTCGAACTCGCAATATTCACTGTACCATGGTTGACAAATGTGCTTCCTAATAAACATTTGCTATGATCTTACTAATGACTCTTACAAGTGACAACTGCACACAACAATACAAAATAGTTCACATCCATCCATTTGCAACATAGAAATTGACTACCGGGTTCCGACATTGTCCCCTCTTCCTTGTTACAGATTGTGCATTCAAATGTTCCGAATAATACAATTTGACCATCCGGACCTCTAACCCTATTTTGGATCCTCCTGTTCACGAATTCACGAAATCTCAAATTCTTAGTTAGTGTTTCATATTAACGCATTCGAAGTCTGCTGCTTCTTCTTCCCTGATATGCATATTGCACTCAAAATTTCCGTGATTTACATTTCCACCGTGGACTCATTGGTCCTTTTTCCCTTTTCTTCTTCCCTTGTATTATCACTTTTTGGTTATATACATAGTCACCTTTCTATAAACACATGTTATAGCATTGGCGGGTTGAGATATCTTTATCTCCATCTATATAATCACACAAATCCTCCGATCGACCGCTATTGCTCTCCATACTTAGCCAATTTTATCGCCACGATTGGCGGTTTACGCGTATTGCAATCAAAAAGTTCTGAGACATACAATTTGACCTTGGCACCCTCACCTTCAATAGTTGTACCTTGCAACCCTATTTTGCAACGGTTTTTTTCCCTTGCCCGCCACCTCCATACTTTCTTGCTATGCAATTAGAAACCTTTTATGCTAACAGGTCACCATGTAGGAACCGTCAACATTGTCATTAATGGGCGAAAAAATTGAGGATATATCCCATTATTAAGCATTAAACCAAGATGTGTAGAAACTTATTTTGTCCCTTCCGATTGTTCATCTCCAACACGCGTCATCGTGTTGGGCCGCTCAAGAAATCTGCAATGCTTAATCGCTCATTGCAATATCCACCATGTTTTCATTTCTATATATGCAATTAGTAGTGTTTAATGTTAATAGTGCATCATGCAACAACCATCCAAATTGCCATTAATCAATGAAAGTCTTGAGGACATCTCCCATTCACATGCTTTCGACCAAAATTTGTGCAAGGTTATATTATCCCTTCCAACCTTTCATTTCATTCATCGTCTGGAACAAATAAATGTCTTTGTAGACCTATGATAGCGGGTTGAAAACAATTTTGTGGAGATACAATAAATATGTTTGCAGAAGAGGACCAAAGGTTCCAGTGGTCTAGGGAATACGTTTACTATTCATCTCGTTCCGCCCAGAACAAAGTGATTTGGACCTCCTGAATCGCTTGTGCAGGCTGCATCCCTGAGGTTTTTGACTGTAAGGAGGTGGTCTCTTCGTGCGCCAAAAAATATATTCTAGGCCAAAAAATTATTCCACTGCGCGACCATTCTCCTGTTTCTTTGTCACCTCAGCTCTTTCGCGAGATGTTGAAATTACCGAAACCAACATTAACATTCAGAGGACAAGACTGCAAGTAGTTTCTAGAAAAACATCATAACGGGTTGGAAATCTTAGCTGACTTCCTCGAAGACCCGACAACAATTCCTGAAGATATCACAAGGCTGTAGGTAAGTTCCTTTAGAAATCCATTCAGGAAAATTGCTTGGCTGTTTACAAGAATAACGAGACATGCATTCACAACAAGCATTTCCCATATAATTATTTATACTTTGTATTTCACAGTCAAGGAACAATACATTTTCGATTGGGGAAATCTAATCTCCATTGAAATCTGTTCCCAGTTGTCACGATTCAAAGAATCGAATAAATTTTATATGTCATCCTACTTGATTTTCACAATTGTGTATTGCTGCCCGATTCCAAAACTTTCTCTTTCCAATAAAATAAATTGTGGATTCGACCCAATAACATTTTGGCATGACGCCCTGTGGAGACACAAGGCCTCCCATTGTTTTTATGAAGTTTTTAATGGCTTTGTCTCAGTTTTCAAAGATTTACAGTTAGGCAAGGATGCTCCGCAGATGTCTGGCCGCGCAAGTAAGTTTTTGAACAAGTAGGGCACACTTGAGTAAAAGGAAAATCACAGTCTCCTCATGGTCTTTGGCTCTAAGGAAAATCCTTCCTTCCTTCCATGCCACATCACAGACAAGATGTTTGTTGCAGAAATAGAAAGGCAATACAACCACTGGTTGCATTTTTTCCATGACAAGAAAAAAAACCAGTTCATTGCTCTGCCCTGGAAAGTCAGAGACTTCGTGTACAGAAACATCAACAAGACTGATGAGTTTGTTGCCCATTTCAAGAAATTGAACGTAACGTAAGCTGAAAGGATAAAAGGCTTCTACCCCAATGGAATTTTTGGAGAACATTTACTGGGTGTTGGGTTTAACACCTCTTTTATCCATAGACACCTGACCCAAGACAGGGATAGTGTCGACACCAATCATGCTTCTGCCCATTGCGACGCAGAGACATTGCAAAGCACAACTGAATTGTGCAGACAACATGGTAAAGTATCCGGTGAGAAGAGTACCCAACCCCTCGCCAACACTCCCAAGAGCATGACACCACGGAGCGTCGCTTCGACGATCCATCCCAATAAGAAAGAAACCCATAAATATTCAAATGGAGGAGGATATAAGAACCCTCCTCACATAAATATTGATAGTTCTCACAAAGTTCCACTGGAGAAGAAGAGAAAAAACAATGTAGGGCACGCGGAGGAACTCGAAATTGATAGTGAAAAAATGCAAATTGAAATTGAAGTTGAGAAAATGCAAAAAATTGGGTTGTGCTCGATGGACATATCTGACACCGAATTTTTTGACATATATGAATCCTTCGTAATCCAGAGCGCTATTTTTGACAGCCAATCTAAAAGTATGGTCATTGAAAAGAGAGATGTAACAAACAAGAATGGGAAATCTCGAACATAGATTGACTTTAGAAAAATGACCCCATCCAAAATCTGCTCGTTTCACCAGGTAACTGGTGATGCTCTTTGTGATTCCATTGGAGGAATGGAGACGGATTATGGAAATCTAAAACACCACCTCAACGAATTTGAACAGGCTTTCATTGCAACACTAGAATTTTCTAGTCCTTTGGCAAAAATCGTGCCTTATACCACTATAGCGAAGATGAAAGTATCCTCTACCCTCCTTGCATGCTCCAGATCCCTTGTAGAGAACAACATCAAAAAAATAATGCAACTAGTTACTAAAGCCTGGGAAACATTGCAAAATTTAGTTTCCTTCGAAAAGAAGGCCAATGATTTTCTTGAACATTTGGAGGCAAATTTAAAAAATGAACAACTTTTCTGTCATCAGGTGCTGGACCCTTTTTCCAACTATGCCCTAAACACATTGGAACTAAAAAGAAGACAAGAGAAACTCCCCTCCCCAAAGCGCACCAAAAAAGCAAAAGCATGCTCGCAAAAAAAAATTGAGAACCTGCACCTCATTGTCAAATCATGTAAACAAGTCATATCAGAAAAGGAAAATTTATTCACAAGCCTTCTCTAGATGGACTTAGCCGGAACTACCAATGAGGTTGAAGATCCAAACTTAATTCTCAAATCCTTGTCAGTCACCAAAGAAGCGTTCCATGAACAAGTTGATATTTTAAATGGGTTGTCTTTTGAAAAGTTTTACGACATACTTGAATATCGTCTAGATGAGCACTAGCGCTGGGTACAGGACTATGCCTCACACAATGAAGAAATTGAACAGAGTCTGCATAGTATTTCAATGGATCTAAGAAAATTATAAAACGACCTTTACAACATAGAGATCCGGGATGAAATCAACACAACTCCCATGAAAAGCTACATCGAAGAATGGTTCCAACTCATAATGGAAAGCCTCATCCAGGAAGGGCAACAACCGATCAACAAGATTCCACTGCCCATCGACGACAACAACAAAAACGCATTGGCTTCATAGTAAGGCTATATTTCCATCTTGTTTTGTTTATCATTCTAGTTTAAGTCTATGTTGTCATCTTCTTTTCTTTATCAATCCACTTATGTCCTCTTTAAATAGAAAACTGTAACAAAATACTCATAAGTTCCAATTTCTTCTTTTCAGGTCTTCTTGTCTACCATCGCACACTTCTTTCGACGTTCCTAGTTCTTGTACTTATTTCTTTTTATGGTCCACAGGAGCCCCAATCCTAGTCTATATGACAAACGCATTTAAATTTCCACAAACATGTAACATACATCATTAATTTTTGTTAAATTTCAAAGAAAATTGATTCGAAAATGTCCTTATTCTATATTAAACTTTGGGTTTCCAGGAACCTTCTTGTTTGTTCCAAAGACAACTAATTCAGATATGCTACATTTCTTCTCTCCTATTGTATGCTAAATTTTGGGTCTTCAATGACGTTGATGTAATTTCTTGATATATG
Organism: Picea engelmannii; assembly: GCA_009831015.1. Classification (NCBI taxonomy): domain Eukaryota; kingdom Viridiplantae; phylum Streptophyta; class Pinopsida; order Pinales; family Pinaceae; genus Picea; species Picea engelmannii. The sequence continues at coordinate 61,784 of ML797648.1, forward strand.
TAACAACCATTATTTATTTTATAATAAGTTTCTATAGTTTGCAAGCTCGCTTCTCAATTTGTATATTGCGGAACTGTCGATGGATTTTGTAGGACACGGAACGATAGAGGCCCATTTTTGAAACCGCCGGCCCGACAACCTGCGATCCAAAGACTTGCTAATTATGGAATGAGCAGTCCATCCATGCTCTATAAAACATGTGCAAAGAAAACTAATTTGGCAATGTTATATCTTTTTTTTCCAAAAAAAAAGCCTTAGTTTTAAAGAAAAGTAATCCGATGCAACAGATGTTATTACTATTCTATTATATAACAAACATTATTAATTTCTGGTAAATTTCTATAGTCCGCAACTACACCTCTCATTTTCTATATCGTAGAACTATCGGTGCTATTTGTAGACCACGAAACATCAGACACCCAATTTTCAGCGCGCTATCCCGAGAACCCGCTATACAAAAACTGCCTACGTATGCAATGAGGGCTACAAATTTTGTATCTATAAAACTAAAAATTTACTTTATACAAATGCATATTTCGTATGTATAATTTATTTGATAAACATCTACTTTATACAAATACATTGTTCGTATGTATAATTTATTTACTAAATATCTACTTTATACAAATACACATTTCGTATGTATAATTTATTTATTTATGATGACTTTCTATGTCCTAGTTTTAAAAATAACCAATTCGGTAATGCTAAATTTTTTGTGTCCAACAACCATTCAAACATTGATAATTTTTGATATTTTTCAAGAATAACCAATTCGGGAATACCAAGTTCTGCACGCAAACCACATGTATTTCAACTTTCTAGCCACCTGCCTGTACTAGGTCACATTTACTCCCATACCAACTTGGCAGGGACTACGCTGCCATGCAACACTTATTATTTGGTTGGTCGTGACCTTTATTTCCTTTGATTACAAGATCGATATTCCTGCAATGCCAATTAATATCGTATGGATGCAATTAATACATAAGTCGCAACGTACGAATGAACACCAATATGATTGTTGTTGGTACGGTTTAGAATTGTCTTGCTGCGTGGATCTCTTCTGGTTGACTAACACCTTGCACATGTGTGTTAGTTTTATTTTCGTGTTTCCTTAATTCACTGACATGGAATTGGTTAACTGCCATTGGAATTGGATATTCACTCAGATATCAGATTTTTTTTTTTTTTTTTTTTCCAATAGAAAAATTATCTCAATTATATTAAGAAAATATAATTTTTTCCTAGTTTCAACCTTTCAAAAAAGTGCTAGGATACAAAGGATCATTACATTCATAGAAAAATAATTCAATTTTATCTTGCCCATCATGGCAGATAACTGATCACTATAAAACAGGGATCCCGAAAACTGAGATACATAACTGGAAAAAAAGATAAATCCACAGCCATGCTGTACACCATTATAACATAACAAAAAATAAGAAGTAAAAAAGAAATCCGAGGCAAGTTAATAGATGTTTAAAAGAGATTTCCCCCCCACTGTGCCATTATTCCAAGGGAAATAAATAATGGCACCTTCAAGAACACCAAGCGCTTGTTTGGATAGAATATCAACATCAGAGTTTAAGTCCCTAGGAATGTGTTCATAACTGATATAATCAAACCAACAGACCATGACTTTGATTCTAGCTTTCCATCCTTCCATTGTGCAAACACGAAGACTGCCCTTTTCTTTAGCCAATCGATCACTACTTTAGAATCACCCAACAACTGTAGATGCTTAATGGAAAAATGGAAATCCAACCTCAGAGTTGCCCAAGCTCCCATCAACTTTGCTTTGTTATTAGTCCCATGGCGACAATGAAATGTCCAACCAATGACAGTAGAATCTGGAAGTTTTAAAATACCACCCACTCCGTAGCAAAGGCCATCCAATTGTGTAGCCCCATCAAAGTAAGCTACTATAGAATTTGATGGAAAAGGGATCAGGATACTTCTCAGAATTTTATCCTTTAATTTTGTTTCTTTACCCCTCGGATATGCTAAGGCTTTATAATAAACCACCAGAACAGAAGGGACTTTGTCTTCAAATATGGTTGTATTCCTCTCAAGCCAGATAAACCAACATATCTGAGCCGCAAGCACCGATGGGACAGTTCTATCTTTGATCCAAGTTTTGAAACAATCAGTGAAAGTGAAACCATCCCATAATACTGTAATACCTGTAGAGAGTCTTACCTTTTCCCACACCATCTTGGTGAATGAACAATGAATTAGAATATGACCGGCATATTCAGTATCGTTTTTGCATAAATAACAAAGGCTTGGACCATGTATGCCTTTTGAATGTAGGGAATCCCAAGTGAGGATCTTCCCTACCACCGCTATCCAAATAAATAATTTGATTTTTAGTTGAGTGTTCCAACGCCATAGTGCTCGCTGCCACCCAGACTAAATGCTCAATTGTTTAGTAGAGATAATAGCCAAATAATTTTTTTTAACACTAGGCATGCCAGTTTTGTTTCCACCAGTCCAAATTAAAGTGTCTTCTAGATTCTGAAGAAGAGCTCCTGAGTCAATCAAAGCCTTATGATAAGAATCCCATTCAGTAGCAAGAGCTTCCGAGAGGCCAATTTCATAACTGTTGAGCCAAGGGACAAAGGTAAGTGGATTATCAATAGGCTTCCAAGATTGGGCCAAAGAGTTGATATTCCTGGAGTGGAGAGTTGAGATCAAGGAACTTGAAAGAAAGGATTTATTTCCCATGCCAAGAATTCTATCCTCCCCTGGAGTGATCAGATGGCTCGAGCTCGGGTTCCAACTCAGCCAATGATGGATAATATGTAAAAATTTTAAAATCCCACCCCAGATATTTGAAGTAGAATTTTGTTTAGGAGTAGTTGAACGGAACCAACTGATGATAGAAGTATGAAACACGTACTTATATTTAATAACACAGTGCCAAATACTAGAACTGAAAAGGAGCCTCCATAGTTGGTTTGCGGCCAAAGCATGTTTGAAATCCTTGATATTTCTGAGGCCCCAACCCCCAAAGATTTTTGGCAAGGTGATCAAATCCCACTTACAAAGATGGTAATGATGGGTATCCCTGTTTCCATTCCAAAGAAAATTTACCATCACTTTTCTCAAAATATTCAAGATTGAGCAAGGGATGACTGCTAAAGATAACCAATAAACTGGCTGGCTCTCTAAAACAACTTTAAGTAAAGTGAGTCTGCCCCCCAGAGATAACCACATGTAGCACCAATTATCTATTTTATTTTCCACTTTTTGAATCAACCAAAGCCAATCCATAGCACGCTGAGGTCCAAATTTCATAAAAAAATCCCAAATATTTAAAATCCAAGGACAAATCAATAAAATTAAAAGGAAACAATGCCTTGAAAGGAAAATTTTCCTGCTCCGATAAACCTTCTTGATGGAAGGTAGATTTAACAACGTTTATCACTAATCTTGAAGCTTGGAAAAATAAATTTAATAGTTTATCTATCTCACACCATTCCTTCAAAGTCGCTTGAGACATAATGATAACATCATCAACAAATAAAATATGAAGGATTTTTATTGTTTTTGAGACATTTATACCTGTCAACTTCCCTTCTCTTTGGCTATGCTTTAATAAGATTCTCAATCCTTCCATCACCAGAATAAATAGTAAAGGGGATAGTGGACACCCTTGCCTCAATCCTCTTCCACTTTTGAAAAAATTTGTTGCTTCACTGTTTATTAGGATAGCAAAAGAAGTAGAGTCGACACAACTCATGATCCATCTAGTCATCTCGTGTCCCATACCAATTTTTATAAGGATCATCCTCAAAATATCCCAGCTGACACAGTCATAGGATTTTTGTAGATCCAACTTTGATACTAAGGATTTTAACTTTTTGTTTTTTATACTGTGTAAACATTCCTGCACTGTGCCTATAGCATCCTGAATCTGACGTCCCTTTAAAAAGCCAAGTTGCTACTCCAAAAGTGAATTGGACATAAAAGGCTTGATTCCGTTCGAAATGACTTTTGAAATAGTTTTGTAACACATGTTACAAAGAGAAATCGACCTGAAATCCCTGAAAGAAAGTGGCCTATTTACTTTGGGAATTAGTGCGATGAAAGTTGAATTAATATCGCCTAAGAGTTTTCCTTTCAACCTCGATTCTTCAATAATGTTTAGTAAATCCTCCCCAACCAAATCAAAGAAGTGCACAAAAAACTCCACCGTCCATCCATCAGGTCCAGGGCTCTTGCCAATCTTGAAAAGTTTCAGAATATCCCTTATTTCTTCAAGCTTTATTGGTGCGAAAATGATTTCCGCATCTTCATCTGTCAACATTCTAGGAAATTTCTCTACGTCTTTACCTGTTCAAAGATGGAAAGATTCTCGTTCAACTTGAAAAAAGTTTTAAAATAGTTTGAGGTAATATCTTTAATATTCTGCTAACCAGTATGAATATGTCCCTCTACATCTTTAATCTCCCATATAAACTTTTTATTTCGCCTGAAACTGGCGAAATTGTGAAAGAATTTAGTGTTTTGGTCTCTGCTTCAAATCCAAATGGCTCGATTGCGTTCGCACCAAAGTTCTTCACCCTCATTTAACAAACTATTTCTTTCTTGTTCCTTTGATTTAAGTAAAGATTCCTTTGCAATGGTAAAGCTAGGACCCGTGGACTCTAGTAATAGTGAGTTAATCTCCAACTCCAAATCCTTTAGTTTTGCATTGGACTGATTATATCTTAGTTTCTTCCAGGATTTAGTCTTTTCCTTTATGTGATAGCCGGATTAAATTTTACATCAATTTATTTTGATAACTAACTAATTTCATAACACAGTAATGAAATAACAGTAACTTCCGTAATATTCAAGAAATTTTACTAATTTAACTCATTTGCATGCAATTTTCGTCAATATAATAAGATTTAATAACAAATTAATTCCAAACAATGCATAATTCTTACCTGAACATGATGCTACTGTTTGCTCGCCGCTTGATTCCTTCCCGCTCCTTTAGAACACAACCCAAAACTGACCTCCCTGCCGACTAGTTAGCTCCTAGCCCTAGGATATCAACGGATATCCTAGCCCTCTGAGCCCAAAACCCCCAGCAACCCCCGATGCACTGTGTAAATTCCACTCCAAGTTTCACTCTGGTAATTCTCCGCTCTCCCCCCAATTCATCCCCAACTCCCGTAAC
>ML797648.1:77964-101504 GCA_009831015.1 Picea engelmannii
AGCTCGCGGAGAGTAACCAGGGGCACGATGCGCATGGAGACGACTGGATTCTGGACGACGCGAAAGCGCCTGGACTTGGAGATCCCCCTGCCACTTCGCCAAGTGGCCAGCCAGGTGTCTAGATGTTATATTGTCTAAGTGTCATATGTATTTTGGTTTTAGTGTCCAGGTGTCGTAGGTATGGCGTTGGTTTTAAGTCTAAGTATTTTGTATGTATGGCATAGCCAGACTCTGCTCCTTACAGCTACTCGCTCTTGATTGGAAAAACCTTCGGTTAGCGGGCCGGCTGGACTGGTTTCCTCCGAGATGGGGCAGTCCAGTAATTACGGCCCGGCTCAACCAGACTCTTGACTCTGTTAGTTTTTTTTGAAGCTTAATATAATCTTACTGTATTTACAAAAAAAATATTATATAAGAAACAATTTTTAGGATTATATTATTAATTAATTATAATTAATAATCAAGGGTCGTTACACTTTAGGTCTTTCAACTTCCATAGAAGTCTCTTTTTCTTATCTTCCTCCTCAAGATACTTACTGCTGAGCCAAAGTGTTTGTACCAAAGGGTGGAATTCCTGAACCTTAAGCCAGTGTGGATTGAACTTAAAGGGAAATACTTTGTACCTCGGTGACAACTCCAATTGAATTAGAATCGGGGCATAGTCTAAAATAAAAGGGTATTCAACCCAAGACCTATAAACACCAATCCCTAAAAGAAGCTCCTTGACAATAGAAAATCTGTCAAGTCTTTTTGAAATTCGGTTTGCCCCGGACCTTCCATTTCACCATGTCGGAACGACCTTATCCAGAATCAAATCAATCAAGTGTTTCTCTTGAAAGAAATCCTTGTAAAAACCAATAGAATAAACATCAGAATTACCCATAATAGACTTGCCACCCCAGACCTCTTATGAAGACAGGGTCAGGTTAAGATCCCCAGCCAAGATGAGATTTTCTTTAGACAATAAGCCTGAGTCCACCACCTGGTTCGAAAAGATCTTTCTCTTCAAGCAAGGACCATACACATTCAAAAAAGAGACTTCCCTTTTGTTGGCTAATATGATCCCTGTCAACAGAATCCCGCCACATATGAGAGTTACATTTAAATAAAAAATGTTAGGATCCCAAGAAACTAATAATCCTCCGGAAGTGCCGACAGAGCTAACAACACAATAATGCCAACAAGGCCTTAGGGAACTCATGAAAGACCAATCTTTTTTAGATAGTACCATGGTTTCTTGATGAAATACAATATCCGAATGAGATTTATCAAGGACACTTTTCAGGGCAGCAGTTTTAAGGATGCCACCAGTCCCTCTAATATTAAGTGAGAGACAAATCATTACTTAGAACGAGCCTGGGCTTTCATTTCTCTAAGTGCCCCACCCTCCGAAATGGCAGGTGAAATAGTATCTTGTGATGCCGCGACAACAATTTTTTTTCTTGCGCTTTTAGTTTTTAAAGGCGAAAGCTTAAGACCCAACCCATGAGACTAAGAAAAGTATTTTCTGGGTCCAGTAGTGGATGAGCGCAAAGTACTAGCCTCCCCCGTAGCTGAGGATGAGTTTTAAACAAACTTGACTAAGAACACCGGTAAGTTAACAACTGAATCCTTGTCCCAGATAAAAGGTAAATACGAATCTGAGACGATAGATAAGGAAGATTCGTCATCCTCCAGTTCCTGATAACCAGGTAGAATGGTAGGGGTAATTGATAGAGGGGGTTGGGTCCCCGAGAAAGGTTATGAGGATGAAGAGTCCAAAGGATCAGAAGGGAAAACCATCTGGGGATCAACAACAAACTCTTCCACGCAGGGAGTAGGTAAAATAGTGTCACCACCCTGGGTATCCACTGAGGGTTGAGGCATAACAGTAGGACCCCCAACCACAGGTGAAGGAGAAGCACGAGCCCCCTCCTTTCGCTCCGAAGAATAGGAAACAATGGACATCGAAGAACTCAGCCAAACAAAGGAGTTTAATGCATCACGTTCCAAAATAGACAACATGGAAAATAGAGTAGGACAAAACGTTTTAACTTACCCACTGTCGATTTAGTAGAGTTTGAGATGCTGCCATTCTCCTGCTCCAAGTGAAAAGGACCAGGACCATAGAAGCCTGCATCTAGGGAGGGATCATCCTCGGTGTAATCAGGAGAAAAGTCATCAATATCCACCTTTGAGTCCACAAGGCCAGTGCAATCACACCTTAAGTGAGCAGTGCTTCTGCAAACACTGCACCTAAATGAAATCCCCAAATAGTCAATGCGTTGAATAAGTCTAGGACCTCTCCATTCAATCTCCAAGTTCTCCAGTAACCCCTGGTGAATATCCATTGCGACCAATACCTTACCTATTTTTCTTGAACTCGCCGCAAGTGACTCCAAATCAACATCAATAAAAACCCCGAGAGAATTACCGATGGCTTGTAGTGCATCTACATTCCAGAAGTGCTAGGGTAAGCCTGACAGTAAAACCTAAAAATGTCGATTAGAAAAATACTCAGTGTCGGGGTTAAATGCTATGCACCATCTTTTGATCATTAAGATGCTCCCACCATTGATTCAATTCTTATCTAAGAGTAACAAAGCATCTTTTGGAGTTCTGTAGAGAAACCCTAATCACCCTTTGGTCAAGTGAAAGACTTTAGGGACCTAACCTAAAATAGGTGACCAATATATTACTGTTGTAAGAGATGGCGAGTTCCAACAATTATCCCTTTAAAAATAATTTCATATCAACAACATTTTGTGTCAGCGTATCGTTGTTCTCTTTGAATTTTGCAGCGGACGGTAAAATTCAAGCTGTAAGTGGACAAGGGCCAATTTGTGGTCAAAGACTCACACCAATTTAGAATGGCCAAGGGCCAATGGTTTTGGTCAAAGACTAGAACTTCAGAAAAAATGTGAAAATTTTCCTTGTGGCTAAAACCCTATATGGACGATGGCCAAGATCAACAACGAAGCTCTGATACCAATGTAATGAAAAAAATACTATTCATACAAAAAATATCCAAAATAGAAAGGATATAACACAATAATCCATGTAGGACTGTAAACTATATTATAAAAGAATGTATAAAAGATAGATTGATAGATGGTGAATGAATATAATGAAATGGTCAATATATATAAACCTAAGAGCAATTATAGAAACTATTCAAGAAGGCATGTGTCACTTAGTGTTCCTTAATTAACTATTATTATTATTATTATGTTATAGGCTCAATTTGAGTGTGGGAGGACTCTTTCAATGGAGATGGAATGTGAAGAGCTATATCAATGGTGGCCAATGGCTGGAACCCCAAGCACACCTGAAAATGGTTGTGGCCAATAGAGTTGTGGATGGATCTGTTATAGCTATGTTGAAAATATGGAAGGTTTTCATCTGATGTACATGGATTCTTGGAGTTGTACATGTGAAGAATATGCATAATCATCATATCAACCACTTCCATTTGTCCATCCGTTTGTGGGTGAAAGACAATTAATTTGGTGAGCTTGGTGTCCATCAAAGACCATAGGTTGGACCAAAAGGAACTGAACAATATGCTATCCCTATCTGAAATAATGGTCCTTGGTGGCCCAAAATAAACCCAAACATGCTAAAATAAGAGCCTAGTAGTGGCATTGACTGTGATACTCTTTTTACATTGTACCAAAATGTCCATCTTAGAGAACTGATCGAAAACCACAAAGACACAATCATGACTATGTTTGGTGGAGGGAAAACCTAACATGTAATCCATGGAGATTGAATCCTAGGGATTGTCTAGGCTAGGGAGAAAAGTGTACAACCCTTGATTCTTGATGGACAGGTTAGTGATGGCACAAGTAGTGCACAACCTAATATACTTGGTGACATCATGTCAAATATTTTTCTAGTAGAAATAATTTTGAAGTACTACTACTATCTACTCCACACCAAAGTGCTTTGCCACCTCACTGTAATGTGTCTTCCAAATTAACTTTGCATGTTCCCTTGAAGGAACACAAAGATGGCCTATATAACATGAGAGTGCATCCTTGAGGTGGAAGTCCATGACTTGCTTTCCTGCACTCAGTGTATGATAAGTAGCACTGAACTTAGAGTCAATGTTGTATAATTTTATCTACACGTATGTCTCATTTCCATAAGAGTTAAGAATTGTGGTTAGCGCCATAACCGAGGGCCGACTGAGGAACTATGCAACACGGTTGGTGCTTCCCTTAATGTTTAAGTGGAATTGTTGTAGGTATGTGGACCATTTTTTATGTCGTTCATTCTATAACTTTCCTTTTGTTTGCATGAATTATAAAGGCTTATGACTAGTGCAGATGATCATTTCCTTTCTCAGAATATAATGCTTCCAATGTCAACATGCTTGCACAATGGAGTACATCTCCTTGTTATAGGTGGGATATCTTCAAAATTAGATAGAATTTAAGTATGATAGGCTGTGAATGTCCCTATTGAGTGAGGTCTACACCGATGGCATAGTTGGAGGCATTTGTATCAGTATCAAATGATTGTTACAAGTTTGGCAATGTGAGGACCGGTGTAGAGCATAGGTGATGTTTCATATTTTGGAATGATTTTTGCAGTGATTCATACCATATAAACTTGGGTTTATCTCCGCCCTTGGTAGCTTGAATTAAGGGCCAAATGATATGAGAGAACCTCAACACAAACCTACAGTATAAGTTGGGAAGGCCCAAGAAGCCGCAGAGCTCTGTTAGAGTCGTCAGGGTTGGCCACTTGTGAATGAATTGAATCTTGGCTAGGTCCACATGCACCCCATGTTCATCCATGATGTATCCTAAGTATTGATTTCTCTGCACATCGAATGAAAATTTTGTATATTGGAATATAACTTTTGTTGTTGCCGATTCTCAGACTTGTTGAATGTCTACAAATGTTCAACCCAGGTCCGACTAAAGATGATGATGTCATCCAAATATGAAAACACAAACGAGTTTGTGAATGGCCACAAGATATCATCCATCATCCTCATGAATGTCATTGGAGCATTAGACAATCCAAAAGGCATGACCAACCACTCAAAAATTCCTTTAGATTAGAATGTTGTCTTTCATACATCAATTTAGTTCTATTAGAACCTAGTGGTAGATTGACTTTATATCAATCTTACTAAAGAGATTGGCACCCTTAAGCCGATCAAGAAGATAATCTATCTTGAGGATTAGGTATCGGGTCTTGACAATGAATTTTTTTTGGTATTTATAATCAATACAGAGTCACCATGTCCCATCCTTATTTTGTGCCAACATAATTGGGATCCCACAAGGTGAGGAGCTTAGAAAAATGTGTCCCTTTCAGATGGGCTCATAAAATTGATGCTTTATTTCTTCAGTCTCTAGAAGGGAGTGTTTGTATATTGGAACATTAGGTAATGGAGCACCATGTATCAATTCAATGGGGTGTTTTCCTTGACAATGCAGAGGCACCCCTATAGGTGAAATAAAGACATATCTATATCCCTCTTTAACCTTGTCCACCTTCTTTTGCTGTGTAGAGAGACCATATGATGAATCTATGGTAGTCATAGTGACCTTTCATTCACCTTTTGACTGAATGATCCAGGTGGATCTAAGAACACTAAAAAATTTGATAGTTTGAAATGTTGATGAAAATGACTCCATTGCGTAGAGCTCAATGAGATATTTCCCACACAACTTGAATGGGCTCAAACGAACGTCATATGATAAATATATGGCCTTTTGAAGTTTTGGAAAAACATGTAAAAATGAAAGTGCCACGTGACATAACTAGAAGGATGACACGTGGAACTATACAGACAAACACGTGGACAATACGAAAATGATGTGGTAGGTGACAGGTGGCAGTGTGGTGGTGATGTGGCATGCTGACATGGAAATTGAATGGATGTATGGTCAGGTGACGTGGTCCATTTAGAAGCTACCATGTGGCACCCTCTTATTTGCCAATGTCATTTAAGGGCATAAAAATTAGTTTAGATTGATGGAATTGAACTTGAGACCTTTGGTTTAACAATCTAACAGTCTAACCACTATGGCGTGCATGAAATTCAATAACCATATGGGCATATTCTATATTTAAATTTTCTTGTTATTACGAAACTTTTGTAATAGGCATCGACCAGGGTCAACCCCGCGACCACTAGATCGATGACCTTATCCAATAACCAACTATGCTAAATGCACCATTGAATATGCCAACCAAAGGTTTAATATTTAAAGTCTTCTTGTTAGTAATATGTCATATATGGGTGTGTCGGCCAGGGTCGACCTTGTGACCTCCGTGTCGATGCACCAATGACCCAACGAATGCGTCAACAAACCCATTTGTTAAATCCCGCCAATGAATATACATTCAAGTTATGGATTACGTGCTAAAAAGAGAATATAGTGGGTCAGGTGGGGATTAAGTTCCCGACCATTGCACTAGACGAAGCTATGTTTCCTAGAACTCACAGCGAGTTCCTTTTGTCATGTTGTAGTTTTCTGCCATTGGGAATTTTTGGGGAGATATAATGTTTATAGTCAAAAGTTTTGATTTTTTGAGGCAACGCTGATTTTGACAGTCACACCAGAGTTTTTGTAGCAGATCAGAAGGTCATGTTAGAAACATAAGTTGAAGTTGTCATTGTATCAAGCATTTTTGAGCATTAATAGAGTGGTCTCTCATTTGGAAGTGGACCTGAAGATGTAGTCCAAGATGGGTGAACTCCATTATCAACTTGTGTAATGTGCATTGTTATTTTCTATTTCTCTTTCTCTCAATTTCAACATTTTAACTTCCGCAAGTTATTTATTAGTTAATGAAATTTGGATAAGTAAGGGGGTTCACATGTTAATTTGCAAATAGTCAATACAATCATAATTTTTGAATAAGGTTGGATGTTAATGTATGCTTAAGAATTCATTTGACATCTAAGGATTTTCTGATCAAGTTGGTATCAAAGAAGGTTTGACAGGTATTTTCAAGTGAATGATTATGAGGTCCAAATCCAAGCGAGGTGAGGGCATGCTTGAAGAATTCAACCCATAAATTCAAAGAGAATTTAAAAAACGATGAATGGAATCCGAAGGAGGAGAAGATCCTATAATGAGCTTCGAGGCTATGAAAGAGGAATTTATCAAGATAAATAAAATGGTGGAAGAACTGCACCATAGCGATCAAGGAGCAAAAAACATCAGTAAAAGATGAAGGAGAAGGAGGATGTGAAGAACCTCCAGAGCCTCCTTCACCCCCATCATCATCATCATCTTCTGATGAAAGTGAGAATTATTCTCATAAGAAGAAGACTTCTCATTCCCATGCTCATGATTTTCCTTTGTTAAAGTTAGCTGTAAAGTTTGATTTGTTGATTTATGATGGATAATTGAATGCAAAAAAGTTGGATAATTGGATCAAATATCTTGAAGTATATTGTGGGGTACAAAAATCATGAATGAAACTGCATACATTTGTCTACTCTTTTTCTGTGTGACACAAATTTGATATGGTGGGAGAGTAAGACACAAACTAATCTCATCCAACATGGTAAAATAATTTCTTCTTGGGATGGATTTACTATTGCATTAATATTTTTTTTTATCCATTAGCTTATATGCAAACAACAATAATTGATTAAAAGCATCTAAGACAAGGAGAAGGGAAAAATTTTCAAGTATATACACATGAATTTAAGAAGAAAGCATTGTCTTCAGGAATTCCATTATATACTTATGAAACTCCTCTAAAATATGTTGGTTGTATGCATTCATATCTTTGACATACTATATTAATATTTAATCCTACTAATATTGACGAAGTGTCAGTACAAGTTGCTCATCTTGAAGCTAGCAAGGGAAATCATGTGTTTGAGGATAAGAAGCCACATAAATTTGAGAAGCAGTTGAAGGGAAAAGGGAAGAGTAAGAAGTAAGCTACAGTGAAAAAAGATGAAGAGAAGCCTACATGTTCTCATTGAAAGAATAAAGGACATGAGGAGGCAAAGTGTTGGAAGCTGCATCCAAAGTTGCTACCAAAGAAATTCAAATACAAAGGGAAATAAAAGACTGTTGCAACAACTCAACAAGATGTGGGATCATATTCAAGAAATGAAACATATATCATAGCAACGGGAAGAAAAAGCACATCTACTACTATTTCTATTTATTTAGTCCAATCTTCTAAATTGGAAAGTGTTTTTAATCACAAGAAACAAAGTGATCTTTTTCATATAAGGGTCATAGAAAACATACACAGATAGATACTTTGTTTGATAGTGGATCTCAAGTTAATTTAATTTATGAAGCAATTGTTAAGAATTTGGGTTTAAAGACCACACCTCATGTTAAACCATATCCATTGGGTTGGGTGTGTGAAGATGTTGAGTTTCAAGTAACTAAACCATGTAAAATCAAATTTGCAATTACTTCCAATTTCATTGATGAGGTTGAGTTGGATGCAGTGCCACTTGAAATTTGTGGTATTGTCTTGGTTAGTCCATGCTTATAGAACAAGAAAGCCATATTCTATCAAGAAGAGAACAAGTATCACATTTTCAAAGACGAGATTGAATATATTGTTAGAGATCACCATATTAAAACTAATGTTTTGTTAGTAAGAACATGACAAATGAAAAGACTTGTAAATGCTAGTAAATATTTTGTTCTCATGATGGTGAAGCAAAAAGAGAAAGATGTATCAGATTTTTTTTTAGGTTGTGATCCAGGCCATAAGTAGGAATTAGTAAAGATTATTTCTAACTATAATGAGCTATTTTAGGAACCTACAGGGTTGCCTCCCAAGAGGGGGGTTGAAAATGAAATTTATTTGTAGCAGGATGACCCTCTTCCTAATATTGGTATGTTTAGGTCACCAATGATATAGAGTGAAGAGATCAAGAAACAAGTTCATGATTTGCTCGATAAGGGAATCATAAGGTCAATTTCCTCTCTGTGTGGATATCCTATTGTGTTTCTTCCAAAGCAAGATGATACCTGGGGGATGTGTATTGACTTTCGGTCACTGAACAAGATCAATTGAAAAATGTTGTCTATTTCACTAAGTTAGATTTGAGAAGTGGTTACCATCAAATTAGGATTGCAGAAAGTGATGTGTGGAAAATTGCTTTCAAGACAAAACATGGATTGTTTGAATGGTTGGTTATGCCATTTGGTTTATGAAATGCACCCACAACATTTATGAGGGTAATGAATGATGTATTCATGCCTTTTATAGATGATTTTTTTGTTGTCTACTTAGATTATATTTTGGCCTTTAGTTGAACATTGGAAGATCATGTAATGCATGTTGGGAAAGTATTTGAACTTTTGAAAAGGGAGAAGTTGTATGTAAAGATGTCTAAATGTGAATTTGGAAAAACCTCTCTAGTGTACTTTGGTTATATTGTAGGGAATGGTCAGATGAAGATATATCCCTCTAAGGTGGAAGTCATCATGAATTGGCCCAAGCCAAACATTGCCATGAAAGTCAGGAGATTCTTAGGGGAAGTACAGTACTGGAGGCAGTTTATTGTTAATTTCTCTTTCATTGCAACTCCTTTGCATGCATTAAGAAGTGTGAAATAGGTATTTCAGTGGGGAGGCAAAAAAAAAATCCTTTGATAAATTTAAAGAGAAAATAAGTATTGTACCAGTTTTGGCTTTGTCGGATATGAAACAACCATTTGAAATAAAAATAGATGCAAGTGGATATGCCATGGGAGCAGTCTTGATGCAACGAGGTAAACCTGTTTGTTACCATTTTGAAAATTTTACTCAAGTAGTAATTAACTGTCCAACATATGATAAGGAATTGTATTCTTTGGTACAAAGTGTTAAAAAATGGAAGCATTACTTAATGGGGAAGGAAACAATAATTCACACAGATCATCAACCATTATAGTATTTCCAATAAAAAACCAAGCTACAACAATCACAACACTTTATATGGATGGATTTCTTACAACAACTTCATTTGGTGATTAAGTATAAGAAGGACATTTTTAACAAGGTTGCATATGTGTTATCAAGACCAATAATGAATGCATCTTCAATACTAAAGCATCATTATTTAGCTCATGAAAGTTTTGTTGAACAATATGCTAGAGATGATGACTTTAAATATGTGTATGAATATCTAAGTCATAGAAATCAAAATGAAGAATTGGATTGTCATGTGTATGATAATTTATTGTATCATATTGGAAATCTTTGTATACCCAAGGATGAAAGAGAAAATGTAATGAGGGAAGCCCATACATAACTCATTTCTTGTCACTTCGAGGTAGGAAAGACGATAAAACAGTTGCAAAGATATTTTTATTGGAATCAAATGAATGGAATACTTTCCAAGTATGAAAAAGGGTGTTTTTTCTGTGCCACAAGTAATCCTAGCAACAAAAATTTCAGGTTATATACATCACTTCCAATTCCTTCTCAACCATGGGAAAGTGTGTCCATGGATTTTGTGGGGGGTTTTCTGATGTATAGAACACGTCATGATTACTTGTATGCCATAATGGATAGGTTCATTAATATGTGTATCTTAATTCCTTGTAAGAAGCAAGTCACAATTGAACAAACAACACAATTGTTCTTTAATAGTGTTGGGGTTCATTTTGGGTTTCCTACATCTATTTTATCTGATCGAGACTCTCAATTCTTGGGTAATTTTTCTTCTAGTTTGTAGGAGTTGATGGACACTAAGTTAAATAAGAGCATCAATTTTCATCTGCAGACAGATGGACATACAAAGGTGGTGAGCGAGATGTTGGATTACTGAGAGGGGGGGGTGAATCAGTAATAGAGCAATTTAAACCTTTTCAACCATATAATGCAAGTGTTATATCAATGTAGCATCATAATCCAATAATTGTAGAGTAAATAAACAATGAAAAAATGAGAAATCATACACATAAACAGTACACCAGTGTTTTTACATGGAAACCCAAAGCGAGAGAAAACCACATAATGCATTTTCTTATATGTCTTGAAGAATTACATTCATTGGAAGCACCAACTTCCTTTTTTTTCCAGCAGCAACTGGAAGGAGGCTCCAACCCCCTAGTTTCTCAAGATACAAACTGAGGGAAGCTCCAACTCCACAATTCTCTGGCTACAACCAGAAGGAGGCTACAACTCCCTATGTTCTTCGACTACAACCAGAAGGTGGCTACAACCACTTGTCTTTGCCCCGTCCAACTGCCCTGGCGTATAAGTAGAATGATGGAAACATTGTCACACTATCACTGTGATATATTCTACTGTAGACCTGTACCAATCAAATTGTAACAACTTGTACCAATAACAAGTGCCAACATGTACTATACATCAACCTATACCTCAACTTGTACCATAAACAAATGCATCAACCATCCACCAAACCTGTACCTCAACTTGTACCATCAACGAGTGCATCAACCACACACCAAATATGTACCAATCGTGCATCAAATACACATCAACTATGACTCATCAATATGTACCAACATTATCAAGTATACACCTCATGTATGTGCCAACTCATCAACTACTTGTCTAAACTACGTACCTCAACCATACACCAAGTACATATACCAAAATAACCATCAAAAGTTCTTTAGCAATACATCACACTATCCATAACCAAATACCATAAACCCTTACATCAAACCATGTGCCACAACCTCACTATTATGTAGCCTCAAGCTAAACCAACAACTTCAACAACACATCACAACCAAAAGACCAATACCCATATGCAAAATACCAACAAAAAAATACCAATTGTATCCCTCAACAAATTTGATATATGCAACACTACTAAACATCCAATACCATCTCAAGAGATAAACCCTAGCTCACAAAACACACCTCAAACAAGATGTGTAATATCTCTCATAAATAGACCCCAACCATGTTGCTGCCATGAATTTTCTGCCACGATTTTTCTGCCGTGATTTTTTTGACACACTTTTTTTGCTGTGATTTTTCTGCCGCACTTTTTATGCCACGATTTTTTTGTCGCACCTTTTCTGCCGCATTTTTCCTGCTGCACTTTTCCTGCTGCAATTTTTCTGCTACAATTTTTCTCTAACAAAAATACCTTCCCAAATAACCTTTCACAGAAATAGATATTCAATGATATTCAAGTGTGTTTTAAATGAGAGACCCTTGCCTCTTATTTATAATTTTATGTATCTTCCTCAAAAGGTTACCTTCTAACCATCTTAACCCACTTTCATTATTTTAGGGTTAACCCACTTATAACCACTTGTCCACTTAACTTAACCAATTTCCATAATTAGTAAGTTCTCCATTAACTTTATTATTTAAATAATTTATTTTGCATCCTCTTTGACTTATAGTACACTCATCATGTCACTTTATTATTTAAATAATTTCTTCTTTGCAAACAATTTGACTACTTTGACCTTTTGGGGATTCTAGATGAATCATGAGGGTTCTCCAACTTCACATGGCCGTAACTGTCTAATCGTGAGGAGTTATGTGACGTTCCATATACCACCAGAAATGGCATGAGATGTACTATCCATCTAGAATAGTTTACCTACAAATATATCAAAATTCTTACCATTATCCATCAAACAAACTTGGGTCCATTACCCAAACCTTTGAGCTACCAGAATTCGCTACCAGACTTTCTTCAAGGGTTGACATCAATGACAACCAACCCAATTAATCAACAATATCCCCCTTTGGCATTGATGACAACACTCTGATGCAATATTGAAGCCATATCACTCATGATCCCCTTGTGACCATCACTCCCCATGGAACCATGCCTCTGTGCTCTGCATTTGATAAATACCCCCCCCCCTTTGTCATCAATGGCAAAGGTATATTTCCATCCGGGGATGCTCCACCTAACTGAACTGTCCTTGGGGATACTCCCCTTGACTAAACTCTTCCTGAAACTGATCTCCCAACCTGAAATTTCCTCTCTATGGTGCTTCCTCATGTAAATCTAAGACATATAAGATAAACATTCAAAAACATTCATTTTGGAGTAGAAAATACTTCGAGTCTTTGGCGAAGATACTCAAAGGCTTCTCTTGGAAGAAATTTTGTAAAGATATCTGCCACTTGTTCTTTTGTTCCCACATATTCAACTCCGATGTTCTTCTCTGCAACCTATTCCCTTAGAAAGTGATACTTGATTGGAATGTGCTTCATCTTGGAGTGCATCACTGGGTTCTTTGAGATATAGATGGTGCTTGTATTATCATAATAGATTGGAATGGGATCATCATACTCAACCTGTATATCTGTCAGAGTTTGTTTCATCCATAGAACCTGTGTACAACATGATGTTGCTGCAATATACTCTGCCTCAACTATAGATAAGGATACTGATGATTGTTTCTTGCTTAACCATGATACTAAACACTCACCCAAGTAGAACACTGCTCCACCGATGCTTCATCGATCATCAATGCAACCTGCCCAATCTGCATCTATGTAGGAAATAAGTGATAGATCCTTTCCATTTGGATACCATAATCCAAAATCTTCTATTCCTTTGAGATATTTGAAAATCTTCTTCACTATTAATACATGTGATTCCTTTGGTGTTGCTTGAAATCGTGCCACCTGTCCAACTGCCTGTATTACATCTGGTCTGGATGCTGTCACATATAGTAAGCTACCAATTATTGACTTGTATTGCCTCTGGTCTGTAAAATTTGTATCATCATTTTTTCTCAACTTGAAACTGGTTTGCATAGGAGTGGTAACTGGTTTGCAATCTTCTATTCCGAACCTCTTTAGCATTTCTCTGATATACTTAGTTTGAGAAATAAAAATTCCTTGCTTTCTTTAACGTATCTGAAGACCCATAAAGAAGGATAGTTCTCCAAGTAATGACATTGCAAATTCATTCTGCATATCCTTTGAAAATTTATGTCTTAACCTGTCATCAATACTTCCAAAAATAATGTCATCAACATAAACTTTAATTAATAAAATACTATCTTGAGTTACCTTGATGTAGAGGTTGCTATCTGCACTTCCTTTTCTGAACCCTCCTTGCTGTAAATATTTATCCAGTCTAGAGTACCATGCTCTAGGAGCCTATTTTAGACCATATAAGCCCTTCTCCAATTTACACACATAATCTACGTTCTCTGACAACTAAAATCCTTCTGGTTGTTAAATGTAGACTTCTTCTTCAAGTTCCCCATTTAGAAAATCTGATTTCATGTCCATATGATACACTTTAATATTCTTAGAGAATGCATAATCTAGGAGAAATTAGATTGCTTCCATTCTGGAAACTGGAGCAAATGTCTCTTCAAAGTCGATTCTTTCAACCTATGTGTATCCTTTACATACCAATATAGATTTTTTCCTTGTAACCTGTCCATATTCATTTAATTTATTTCTGAATACCCACTTTGTGCCAATCACATTCTTATTCTTTGGTCTTGGAACCAATTCCCAAGTGTCATTATTCTCTATTTGATCCAATTCTTCATCCATGGCCTTATTCCAAAATTCATCCTTGCTGGCCTCTTCAAAACTATTTGGTTCAATCTTAGATGAGAGTGCTAGGTGCGTTTGTTCTGGTGAACAGATTCTTCTTCTAGTCTCAACTCCTGCATCTTTTTTTTCGATAATCTAATCTGAAGGATGATTCTTCTGTACTTTTCTTATAGGTGTCTTTGGAGGCACTTTTTGAACTTTCTCTTCTACTTATGTCTAATCCTCTTCATCTTCCCCTTCTACTTCTTCTTCTTCTTCATAAAGTTGTTCCATTGATTCATTTTCTTCTTCCTTTAATTCTCGTCCACTTGTTTCATCAGTTGTTACATTGATGCTTTTCACAACTTTGTTCAACCTCAAATTGTAACACTTGTATTCTTTCCTTGTACTTGAGTAACCAACAAGTACTCCTTTGTCCACACGAGAGTCAAACTTTCCCATTCTTCCATCTTCTCTTTTGATGTAACATTTGCTTCCAAATAGTCTGAAGTGCTTCCCATTTGTTGGTCTTCCTTTCCATAGCTCGTAGGGAGTTTTGTCAATGGTGTTTCTGAGCATTACTCTGTTTTGAATGTGAACCGCTGTATGCACTACATGTGTCCAAAATATATCTGTCAATTTGGAATCCATTAACAGTGTTCGAGCCATTTCCTGTACTGTCCTATTCTTTCTTTCAACAACTCCATTCTGTTGATGTGTCTTAGAAATGAAGAATTACCTTTTTATTCCATGCCTACTGAAGTATTCCATAAATTCCTTTGAAGTGAACTCTCCCCCATTATCATATCTCAAACATTTTATTTTTGAATCCATTTCATTTTCAACCATTTCCTTGTAGACCCTGAAGTTTTCAAAAACTTCTGACTTATTCTTGAGAAAGCAAACTGCAGTCATTCTTGTATAATCATCAACTAATAACATAAAGTATTTCTCACCTTTTAAACCCTTTGTTGTAGTTGGTCCAACTAGATCAGTATGCACAATTTCCAGTGGTCTTGTTGTTGAATATTATTTTGATTTAAACCTGGTCTTTGTTTGTTTTCTTTGTTGACAATGCTTGCATAAAGTGTTGGTTGTTTTCGTAATCTGGGGCATTTCTCTAATTGCTTCCTTTTTGCTGACTTTGACAAGGTTATCAAAGTGTATGTGACCCATTCTTCTGTGCCATAGCCAACTTTCATCATCCTTCCTAGAAAACATTTTTCATTTCCAATTTCACTTAGTACATATATGTTGATTGAAGTTCTTGTAGCTATTGCAATCAATTTTCCTAAACCTTCTTTTCTTATCTCCCACTTTTTTGAATTGAAAATAACTTTATGACCTTGGTCACACATTTGAATCACACTTAGAAGATTATGTTTGATATATTCTACTAGTAGAACATTTTTTTCCTTGGTATTCTTGTTTCCAATTCTGACTGTGCCTTTTCCAATGATTTTAGTTGAATCATCATTTCCAAAGGAGATTGTTCCATCTCTTTCCTTTCTTATTGTAATAAACCTGTTTTTATCACCTGCCATTTGTTTTGAACAACCACTGTCAATATACCAACCACGCTTCTTCTTCTTAGCTTGTAGAGTGAGGGTGCATTCTTCATTGCTATACTGATTCTGCTTTCTTATCCATGTTCTCTTCTGAGGTTCTTGTCTGTGAATTTTGTTGTTTTGTTGTGGTTCTCTAGGAGGAAATTTCATTCTGCAATCTTTGGCCATGTGTCCAAAGTTGTTACACTTGTAGCAGTCCACTTCAGTACTCAATGATTCAAACTTGTTGTAACTTCTTCTCTGTGTTTCACTAGGCCTTATTGGATAACCATTTTGTGTATGACTTTCAAAGTTGTTTATGTTCTTGCAGTCAACTCTGCAATTCATAGATTTATGTCCAAAATATTACATGCATAACATTAACCAAAAAAGATAGTTTGATACTTGGGAGTTGAATATCTTCTGAAAGGAGTTGCTCTTTTGAATCCTTCTTCTTCCTGATGCCTATTTGTCGGTTGTTGATTCTG
Source organism: Picea engelmannii (assembly GCA_009831015.1). Taxonomy (NCBI): domain Eukaryota; kingdom Viridiplantae; phylum Streptophyta; class Pinopsida; order Pinales; family Pinaceae; genus Picea; species Picea engelmannii. Next base: position 94,432 of record ML797648.1, read on the forward strand.
AAATATGAATCTTCTTGGTGGAGTGTCCATGTAATCTTCCTTGTAGATATTCCTATCCCCTTTGATTTCTTCTGCATAGATTTTTGGTTATGTTTCTTGTTCTATTGTTTGGGAGCTTGATCCCTTTTCTTTCTGATTGTATCTAAGTCCAGACTTGTCATGATGAGGTTTTTGACTGCCAATAATGTCATCCAAAACTTGTGAGTTGTTTTTCATATTTTTCTTTTGAAGATCCTTTCTTAATGTCATAATCTTTGCTTCCAAATTTTCAATGATCCTATCTCTTTCTTCTAGCTATTCTTTGAGTGATTCTTAAATTATTTTATCTTCTTCTATTTGAACCTTCAAATTTGTGATCATTTTTTCTAGTTCCTGAGTGTCTTGTATATTGTCTAGTTCCGCTTGTAGCTTCTTGTTTTTCTTCTTCTCTCTTCTTATAACTTCTATGGCACACACCAATTCTTCTCGATAGTCAACTTTCACCTCTTCACATTCTTCTTCGAGCTCTTCATATTGTTCTTTTGTGTATTCTTTGTCAGAGTCTTCTATTGCCACGAATATAACTGTTTCTGTCTCACCGTCACCGAATTCATCTTCATCTGATGAGGAGATGTCTTCTTTGGTGCATAAGCTTTTCTTGAAATATTTCTTTGTGGTTCTTTTTCCTTTGTATGTTTTTTTTTTTTTTGAGTAATCTTCATCATTCCTCTTATTTTTCTTATGAGGACATTTGTTATCAAAATGACCAATACGATCATAATTAAAACAAATCAATGGAAAATTACCTTTGTATCTGTTGTTGGTTCCCTTATTCAATCTTCTGACAAAGTTGGTCATTTATTCATCATCTTTCGAGATGTCACTGCTGTTGCTATGTTCTTTTTATTTTTTCTTTCCCTTTTTCTTTGGAATTTTGGATGCTTTGAGAGCTGCTTTTTTAATATCTAGATTTTCTTGTTCAGTTCTCATTTCATATGCTGTGAAGATTCCATGTAGGTCATCCATGCTTATTGAGTCTAGATCTACTCTTTCTTCTAGTGTTGATATCTCAGGATTAAATCTCATAGGAAGAGATCTTAGTACCTTTTGAACAATTACAGATTCTTTAATTTCTTCTCCCAATCCTACGATTGCATTTACTATTTCATCGACTCGTAAGAAGTAAGATGCAATATTCTCATCTTATTCCATCTTTAGTTTTTCGAACTGATCTCTGTAAGTTTCAATCTTTGTTCCTTTGACTTTTGAATCTCCTTCATAAAAATTTTGGATCTTGTCCCAAATATCTTTAGCGGATTTACGATGTATAACTTTGGTGTATACTGATTCACAAAGACCATTCAAAAGTGCATTTGTGGCTTTGGAATTATTTTTCCCGAGTTTCATTGCTCTTTCATTTGTCGGCGGAACTGTTATTTCTTTGTATCCATCTACAATTGATTGCCAAATTTCAAATCCCTGTGCCTGTATATATGTTTTCATCCTTTTGCTCCAAAATGCATACTTTTGTCCATCAAATTATGATATTCCATTTTTATACATGTTGTTGCTCTCCATGATGTACCTTTTAGTGATTAAACTGATTTCTGAAGGAACTTTCTTTGATACCAATTGTTGGATTACTGAGAGAGGGGGCGAATCAGTAATAGAGCAATTTAAAACTTTTCAACCATATAATGCAAGTGTTATATCAGTGTAGAATTATCATCCAATAGATACAGAGTAAATAAACAATGAACAAATGAACAATCATACACATACACAGTACACCAATATTTTTACGTGGAAACCCAAAGCGAGAGAAAACCACATAATGTGTTTTCTTATATGTCTTGAAGAATTACATTCATTGGAAGCACCAAATTCCTTTGTTTTCCAGCTGCAATTGGAAGGTGGATCCAACCCCTTATTTTCTCAGGATACAACATGAGGGAATCTCCAACTCCCCAATTCTCTGGATACAACCAGAAGGAGGATACAACCCGAGGGAATCTCTAACTCTCCAATTCTTTGGATACAACCAGAAGGAGGATACAACCCCTTATGTTCTCTGGCTACAACCAGAAGGTAGCTACAACCACCTATCCTTGCTTCTTCCAACCGCCCTGACGTATAAGAAGAATGATGGAACCACTGTCACACTATCACTGTGAGATATACTGATGTAGACTTGTACCAATAAACCTGTAATCAACTTGTGACAACCTGTACCAATAGCCTGTGCCAACATGTACTATACATCAACCTGTACCTCAATTTGTACCATAAACAAATGCATCAACCATGCAACAAACCTGTACCTCAACCTGTACCATCAACGAGTGCATCAACCATGCACCAAATATGTACCAATCGTGCATCAAATACACATCAACTATGACTCATCAAGATGTACCAACATCATCAAGTATACACCTCATGTATGTGCCAACTCATCAACTACTTGTCTCAACCATGTACCTCAACCATACACCAAATAAATATACCAAAATAACCATCAAAAGTTCTTTAACAATACATCACACTATCCATAACCAAATACCATAAACCCTTACATCAAACCATGTGCCACAACCTCACTCTTATGTAGATGTACCAACATCATCAAGTATACACCTCATGTATGTGCCAACTCATCAACTACTTGTCTCAACCATGTACCTCAACCATACACCAAGTACATATACCAAAATAACCATCAAAAGTTCTTTAACAATACATCACACTATCCATAACCAAATACCATAAACCCTTACATCAAACCATGTGCCACAACCTCACTCTTATGTAGCCTCAAGCTAAACCAACAAATTCAACAACACATCACAACCAAAAGACCAATACCCATATGCCAAATACCAACAAGAAAATACCAACTGTATCCCTCAACAAATCTGGTATATGTAGCAATATTGAACATCCAATACCATCTCAAGAGCTAAATCCTAGCTCACAAAACATACCTCAAACAAGATGTGTCATATCTCTCATAAATAGACCCCAACCATGTTGCTGCCACAATTTTTCTGCCGCACTTTTTCTACTGTGATTTTTCTGCCGCAATTTTTCTGCCGTAGTTTTCTTGCTACACTTTTTCTGCTGCAATTTTTCTCTATCAATAATACCTTCCCAAATAACCTTTCAAAAAAAAAGATATTCAATGATATTCAAGTGTGTTTTAAATGAGAGACCCTTTCCTCTTATTTATAATTTTATGTATCTTCCTCAAGGGGTTAGCTTCTAACCATCTTAACCCACTTTCCTTATTTTAAGGTTAACCCACTTATAACCACTTGTCCACTTAACTTAAGCACTTTCCATAATTAGTAAGTTCTCTATTAACTTTATTATTTAAATAATTTATTTTGTATCCTCTTTGATTTATAGTACACTCATCACTTCACTTTATTATTTAAATAATTTCTTCTTTGCAAACACTTTGACTACTTTGACCTTTTGGGGCTTCTAGATGAATCATGAGGGTTCTCCAACTTCACATGGCCATAAATTTCTAATCGTGAGGAGTTATGTGACGTTCCATATACCACCGGAAATGGCATGACATGTACTATCCATCTAGAATAATTTTACCTGCAAATATATCAAAACTCATACCATTATCCATCAAACAAACTTGGTTCCATTACCCAAACCTTTGTGCTACTAGAATTCACTACCATACTTTCTTTAAGGGTTGACATCAATGACAACCAACTCAATTAATCGACACGAGACCATGGTACATTTTCTTTGAGGGTACTGCAGTAAACATCCTAAGTTGTGGGATGAACAATTGAACTATGTACAACATGCCTATAATCATGCCATGAATTATTCTACTCAAAGATATCATTTTGAAACATGTTTTGGATACTTTCCTAAATCACCTATGGATTTTTCTTTTGGGGAAACAAGTAAAGTAGATGGACAAGATGATTCCAACAAAGATAAGAGGTTCATTCAAAGTATCCAATAGGTACATCAGGTAGTACATGAACAATTGGAGAAGATCCAAGGAAAGTACAAGGTGAGGTATGACAAGCATCAGGTTGATCATCAGTTCCAAGTTGGTGATCAAGTGTAGTTACATATCAACAAAGAAAGAATGAAGAGTGAAGGTAAGAAGATCAAACTAATCAGGTATGGTCCATTTGAGATTTTGGAGAAGATTGGTACTAATGATTTCTATTTAGATTTTCCATCTTATATGAAAATGTATTCAATGGTGAATGTTGAGAATCTGAAACTTTATGAGCCTCCTATGATTATGGATAAAGATGAAGGTATTCAGGTTCCGATAGTTGATGATTTTACTCCTGAGTATTTAGATGAGCTGTAGGAAGATGTTATCCTTGAAAAATGAATAAGGACTTCATGATGAGGTGATGTGGAGTATCTTCCAGTTGGTCTTAAAGGGGTACATCCAATCAAAGCAAGATGGATAGATATTGGTAAAGAGAGGGAGCTTTATCTGAACTTAGTTGACGAGTAATCCATACTTTTGGTGGTCCAAAAGGCTTCTAGTGGGGAGGAATGATCTAGGTGGATATAAGAACTCTAAAAAATTTTCAATCTCACATCCCGATGAAAATGACTCCATTGCGTAGAGCTCGAAGAGATATTTCCAATGCAATTTGAACATGCTCAAATAGCCATTGAATGAGACAGATATGGTCTTTTGAAGTTTTGAAAAAATAAGTAAAAATGACAAGAGGCAGGTGCCACATGGCATCAATGGAAGGATGACACATAGAACTGTATGAACAAACACGTGGATAGTACGATGGTGACATGGCAGGTGACATGTGGAAGTATGATGGTGACATGGAATCTTGACAGGGAAACTGATTGGATGTAAGGGCATGTGACGTGGCCTAATCTGAAGTTGCCACGTGGCACCCTCCAATTTTCCAATGTGGCTTAAGGGAATTAAAATTGGTTGGGCTCAAAGAAATTGAACCTGAGACCTTCGGTTTAAGAAACCAACAGTTTAACCACTATGGCGCACATGAAATTCAATGACCATATGGGCACATTATATATTTAAATTTTATTGCTATTAAAAAACTGTTGTAACAAGCGTCGGTCATGGTCAACCCTGCAACCACTGGACCGATGACCTTATCCAATAACAAACTATGCTAATTGCACTATCGAATATGCCAATGGGAGTTTTAATATTTAAAGTATTGTTGTTATTAATATGCCATTTACAGGCATGTCGGTCTAGGTCGACCCCGTGACCTTAGCGTTGACGCAACAATGACCTAGCTAATGCGCCAACATCGCCATTTGTTAAATCCTACCAACAAATATACATTTGAGTTATGGATTATGTGCCAAAATGAGAATATAACGGGTCAGATGGGGTTCGACCTCCCCGACCTCTGCTATAAAAGTACAAGTGCCTCACCATTGCACCAACCAAATTTGTGTTGCCTAGAACTCAGAGGGAGTTCCTTTTGTCATGTTGTAGTTTTGTTTCATTAAGCATTTTTGGGGAGATATAAAGTGCTTATAGTCAAAAGTTTTAGTTTTTCGATGTGGAGCTGATTTTTACAGTCACACCGAAGTTTGTGCAACATAGTAGAAGGTCATGTTAGAAACCTAAGTTGAAGTTGTCATTGTATCAAGCATTTTTGAGCATTAATAGAGTGGTATATCTTTTGGAAACGGACTTGGAGACATAGCCCAAGATGGGTGAACTATTGGACACACCTACCACACTTAGAGGGGTGGTGAATGAGTGTGGGGATCTTTTTCCCAAAACTTCCCTCTTGTACAAAAACTCATCAATTAGCATTCAACATTTATTCATTACCCATTGTTGTCATTTATAACCAGTTAGATGTGAGCACATATCAACAATATATCATCAACAAGTCATCACCGCAATGAACAAAAAGAACACAAGATGTATGTACAATTTTCTTTTTATTACGGACTAAAATCCTTAGGGTTTATCAACAACAACTGAATATAGTACAACTCTGTAAGAGCACCTGCTCTATAATGAAAGACTCAACTTACACCATCAACACCAACTGAGATGAGGCAAGAATCCTCAACAGATATCAATCTGTCAATAGGTACACGACCTGTCAGTAGTACAGCCCGCGTGTGCATGTGCTTTGGCTCACTACAGCCTGTGTGTGAATGCGACCAATGTATAATGCAACAAGCGTATGCTTCTAAGCAACTAGGGTTTTGATTTTCTTCACATGCTCAAATCCTCTGCAACTTGCAATCACTTTCTCTTTTGTCTTCTACTGTCCAAACTGACCCACAACCAGTCACAACACATCCAAGCTCTCCAATATCTTGCTCATGCTCCACAAAAAATCAATATGAATTCTATCTCAATCATGTATAAATAACTAGTATACCATAGCAATCATGTCACTACTGAATCACAAGAGTGCTACTCACTCCATCAACCAAATCAACCAAACTGAGCCACATCATAGAAGCCATACCAAGAATTCCCTAACCATTCATAACATATCAAACAATAGTATCCATCAAGACAATAATATAACCATGCCAATGTCTCAGTGATAGATCTAAGGCCATAGAATGCAGATTTGGAACCTGCCTCATCATCCAAGAGCTTGGCACCAGCTCAAACACAAATCTCCATGATTTTATCAACTCCACGCTCCCTGTACACAATTATCCCATGTGTACACTCACCCTATACACAGCCAATCCGCGTGTACATGCACCCTATACATAGACAACCCGCGTGGACATCAGAAAATAGGGTTTTCTGTGAATACGAGACTTTTGTCGTCAAGATCTCCGACATTGCCGAAACTTTGATGCATCCATGAGATCCTTCTCTCGCTCTCTTACTCAGAATATATCTTCAATCATGCTCAAGAGATCCACATCAACAAGATGCTCTCACAAGAAGATCTCCATCAATACTCCAAAAGATATTCACAAGAAACTCTGCATTGATCCACAAAAAGGATTCTCACGAAATGTGCATTTTACAAGAGATCCTAGCTTCTTATTTATACTTTCATCTTCTAGGTCACTTAACCCATTTTTAGGTTACTTAACCCATT
>ML797648.1:110437-177168 GCA_009831015.1 Picea engelmannii
ATCAATTGGTTTCCACTTGGACATCTATCATTCTCATCAAGGGCATCATATCAATGATCCATCTTTATCAATTGGTTTCCACTTGGACATCTATCATTCTCATCAATGCATATTCATTGTTCATCAATCATCAATCAATCAATGACATCAATCAAACCAAACCATTTACATCAATGACATATGATCCAACAATCTCCCAAATAATCAAACCATTGACATCAATGACAACATGATCCAACATGAACTCCGTTATTAACTTGTGTAAAGTGCCTTGTTATTTTCTATTTCTATTTCTCTCAATTTCAACATTTTAACTTCCATAAGTTATTTATAAGTTAATGAAATTTGGATAAGTAAGGGGATTCACATGTTAATTTGTAAATAGTTAAGACCGTCATAATTTTCAAATCAGGTTGGATGTTTTTATTTTTAATTTTTTGACAAGAGTGGGTAATGGATTTTTCATTAAAGAAAAAAGTGGCAAGGCCACTGATATGGTTACAAAAGAACTGAGATTTGATTTACTTAAATGATTACACTACTTGGAGGCTATGCCTTCCTACCAGGCGAAGGAAAGAGAAAACTAACTGAATTATTTACTACAGAGGCCTCTATACAAAATGCTTGCTTCACTTTTGTGGTTTCAGATAAGCATTTCATGCTTCTGAACTAATGAGCAGATTACTTGGGGTCATCTTCCTTAGGTTGGTCCCTTTCGGTCTTCCATTCCTTATTCAACTGTTTCATTTTTCCTTCCAGCTTACTGAATCTATTTTCGAACTCTTGTTTGGGATCTCTGAGCTCCTTACGTAACTTCCCAAGCTCCTCTGTTAACCCGAATTTTGTTGTGGTGATATTGGATTCAAGCATTTCCAAGCGCCTTCCAACATCAATATCTAAGTTTTGGAGAAAATCTAGTTGATGATACAACACATTCTTGAGGCGTTGCAGGTCTTCGTCCAACACATTCAACCTTTCTTCAGTGGTGGGTTTGTTGCCTGAGTTGGATGCCATATTCTTCTCCTTCCTTGATGCTCCTGGACTGCTACAGCTATGCGCGTGCTTCTCTCTGGCTCTGCTTGACTATCTCTGTTGTCTTCGTAAGTTGTGGGAATGAGGAGGTCCTTCCTTGCTTCCCTTTTTATCTGCAACATCTTCCAGGTTCATCTCCCCTAAGCGATTCATGCGATATTGAATGATGGCTTTCCCTGAGAGTTCAACATCCAAATGATGTTTACATCCCTCCATTCTGACATTTTCTTTTTCTTTACCTACCTTGGTTTCTCCCCTATGTCTTTTCTCTTGTGCTTTGTGGCCTTTCCAGCTCATGCCCCTTTCAACTACCGGTCTTTTCCCCCAACTCTCAAGGAAGATCCATTCTAGTTGTGATTCTATTTATTTGTAAGGTTCCAATATGAGAGTTGGCTCCTTTGTTGGCCTCTTGTTTTGCTGATGCATTCAGTCTCTGGAGGACATGGTAAAGCTTGTAAGTACAAAGACTTCCAAGAAGGAGCTAGATTTTCTTTAGAAGGTGATGGAATTTTGCAGTTTTGACTCTGTTACGAAGGATTAAGGCTTGGATTACAATCCTGGAGTCCCTTATTATCACCAGATCTTGGACATTGTGGTTAATTGATTGAGTTAGTCCTTGCTAGAGGGCCAGTGCTTCTGCTATGTTGTTGGATTCTGTTCCAATTCCCCAGGCAAAGATGAGTTCCAGATGACTTGTTGGGCTTTCCAGGACTCCTCCACCCCCAACTGGGCCTAGGTTTCCTTTGGAGGCCCTGTCAAAGAACAAAATATGCATGTTTTCCTTTCTTGTCCAATCGTCAAAGTCTTACTTCTCCTTCCATATTTCCCATATTTCCTGGTGAAGGTTGCTGCCTGTTTTCTGTTGCTGATCTTTGAGTTTAAAGTGGTCAATCCACTGTTCCTCTTCTGGCTCCAGGGGCTTTGAGTTTTTAAGTTTGAAAAAGTATGGGGCTGACTCCCCAAAAGATGCCTTTATCTTGGTTGCAACTTGAGATGGACTGTTTTTGGTTTCCCTAAAAAGTCTGTTGTTTCACTTGAGCCAAATCTTCCGGAGTATAAATTTAGGGAGAGTTCTCCAAAGGGTGGAGATTTGGCCTTTTTTTGCTGTCTGGAAGGGACATAAGGAATTCCAGTTTTGGACCAGGATGTTGGCTTCTTGTGGGAGCTTGAGGGTGAAACCCAGAGCCAAATTCCAGACTTCCTTAGAGTAGACACAATTTAGGAGTAGATGGTCTGTGGTTTCCTCTTCTTGAAGGCAGAGGGGACATCTATGAGGATCTTCCCATCCTCTTCGTCTTAATTTTTCTCCACTGAGGATACCTCTATGAGACATGGTCCAAACACACATGTCTATCTTTGGGATAGATTTGGCTATCCATATTACTTTCCAAATTGATGGATCTGGGGGAACGTTTGGGACAGAGTCTATGTGTTGATACCCGAATGTTGTAGTTTAAATTCTTGAGCGTGTTCCCCAACCTCTCTTGTATTTTTTCCTTTCTTTTAGGGGGGATTTCCCTTGTAGGTAGAACTTCAGAGTGTTCCAATCCTCTTCTAAGTTTGGAGGTATGTTATCCATTCCCCAATTTTTCCAGGCTTTTGGTTCATCATTTCCCCAAATTGAAATATCCCACAAACTATTTAAATTCTGAGTTTTCATCCACACTTTGAGCTGGTTTAAATCTTGTCTCGAGCCTAGAGGAGGGTCTCCCATTATTGAGTCTTCCCAAACATTGATATTCCATTTCTTGGTATCCAAGTAAGATGGGGGATAAAGTGTTTCAAAGCCTTCTGACACAGAGAGAATATTGGGGATCCTTTCTCCATCACTGCTGGACAATCTAGAAACTTTTTCCTTGGACCCTTGAAAGTACTTCCTCCAAAGCACTTTTTTACTCCAGGAAGGGGTCCCTATGATTAGATTCCAAAGTATCTTTTCTCTTAATGCTAGTTTTTGTGCCTGGATGTTTTTAGAAGGAAGACCTCCTTCTAAGATAGGCTTGGAGATTTTTTCCCAACTTATTAGGTGCATTTTTTTCCCTGATTGCTTTCCTCCTTCCCAAAGAAATCTTCTGAACATAGTTTCAATTTTCTGGATCGTGGAAATAGGGGCAAGTAACATGGAGCTTTGGTAGATTAGAATGCTTGCTAGAACTGCTTTGATTAGGACCACTTTGCCTGCAAGATTTAGCCAGCTTGTTCTTGAGGAGTTTATTTTGTTTTTTAACTTGTCTATCAACAGGTTCCAGTGCGAAGCCTTTGGCTTGGATTTGAAGATTGGGACTCCCAGGTATTTAAAATCCTCCCAATTGGTGCAACCTTCCATTCCCAAAATTCTCGAGATGTCTAGCATTTCCCTTGTAGTGATGTTCCATCCAAAGATCTTGCTTTTAATCAGGCTTATGGTGCTGCTAGAGATTTCTGTGTAGGCATCTAATTCATTTTTGAATTTTCTTGCTATTTGCAAACTCTCCCCTCCCATCAACAACATGTCATCCACAAACTGGGCATGATTTATGTCCTTTACCCCGTGGGATATCTTCAGGCCTAGGAGGTTTTTATGCGTCTGATAGTGGTCTAATTGGAAGCTTAGCACCGAGTCCTGGATGTCATAAAGAAGAGGAGAGAGGGGGCTGCCTGAGTCCTCTGGAGGCTTGAAATAACTTAGTGGTCCTTCCATTCACTAGCGGTGCTATCTATGGGGAGCCAATGCATGCTTTTATCCAATTTATAAATGCTTGGGAAAATCCAAAATTTTCCATGACTCTGAACATGAAGTTATGTCTAACTTGGTCAAACACATTAGCAAGATCAAGCTTTATAATCATACCTTTCCTTCGGATGCTTGAGTGTAGAGATTCTTGAACTAGGATGATATTGTCCACTATATGCCTACCTTTTATAAACCCTCCTTGGTTTTCAGGGATGATTGCCGGGAGAATTTTTTTGATTCTGGTGGCTATTACTTTTGTGAGGATTCTGTAACTTGTGTTACAAAGGGAGATTGGCTGGAATCTACCAAAATTGACTTCTCATTTTTCTTTTTGGATAAGAGAAAGGAAAGATGAATTTGTTCCTCCTCCTAACTTGCTACATATTTGGGATTTCCAAATCAATTTTGTAAGGTCTGATTTGATTATATCCCAACTATGTTGAAAGAATTTGGTTGTGAAATTGTCCAGGCCTGGGGCTTTGTCTGGGTTCATTTGGTTAAGTGCCTCTTTTATTTTTTGCTGGGTTACTGCCTTTGTTAAACTTTTGTTGACATCCTCATTGATGAGAGAAGGGAAGAGTGAGAGGGGGTAAGCATTAGAGTCGATTGCATACCATTGAGTTTCTGTGTATAGAGCTTCAAAAGCGTCTGTTGCAACAACTTTTATACTTTCAAAATATGTTATTGTTTGGTCTTGCACCTAAATTTCCGTGAATTTCTTGTATTGCTTCCTTGCCTCAGCTTGTTTGTGAAAGTAGCTAGTGTTTTTATCTCCTGCTTCCAACCAGAGGCTTCTTGATTTCTGTCACCAATAATTTCCTCCTCTCAACATGCTTTGTACCAATTTCTTTGGAGTTGGTCTTCTTGGTGCAAAATTTCTTGGGTGATTTCCTTATTTTCCATTTGTAGCTGATGGTTCCCTAGTTTCTTTTGGGCTTCTTGGCGATTTGCAATTGGGTTTGAACGAGGTTTTACCCAAGATTTTAACGCTGTCTTTAGTCTCCTGAGATTTTCTTCCCAAACAAAGAAGGTTGAGCCTCTTACTGTGTCATTACAAATTTTGGTAACCAACTTATGGTAGCCTTCATCATGGATCAAAGCTGGATTGAATCTGAAAGGGATTGTACCTAGATTCTCGTCAGGAGAGAAATCTAAGAGGATTCATTTGTGGTCTAACACACCGTGCGGGAGGATCGAAAGGGAGGGTGTGAGGCTGAGAAGTAAGAAGGATCTTTGGACTAATAACCTGTCCAATCTAGCAACAATGTGCCTTGGGCCTACCCTCTTGTTTGACCACTTGTATTTACCTTTTGTTGGTTTGATGTCTTCCAGCTCCCGATCAGATATGATATCTTCTACCCATTCTCTTGCTGGGTCTCTCACAATGGAGCCACCTTATTTCTTGGTTAGAGATAGGGTCACATTTAGATCCCCTCCGATAATGATATTGTCTAGATCCTTTTGCTGTAGGTAATCTTTTAGAGACTCCCAACAAATTATTTTCTCCTCTATTAGAACTGGCACATAAAGATTGAAGAGACTTACATGTTGGCCTGTTTCTTTATGAAGGAGGCTGGTGTATATCCAGTGCCTTATTGCTTCAAAATTGACTAGGTCGAACTTCATAGTGTTCCAGAGGGTGCCAATACCTCCTGAGGCTCCTCTTGCGCTTTCAGCTATTCCTTGGATTATTTTCCAGATTGCTTTTGTTGTTTTGAGGAAGTCTTTCTCTTTCATCTTGGTCTCCTAGAGTAGTAGGATATTATACTTAGAGGTTTTTATGATATCTTTTAGTGCTTCTTCCTTCATTTTGCTGTCGAACCCCCTACAATTCCAAGATGATAGTTTCATGATTTACCTGGGGGGGATGCGTGGGCTCCTTGAAGAGCCTTGGAGTGATTCCTTGTCTATCTTACACTGATCAACTGTATGATTGTTGGTTGCGATCCATTCAGAACATCTTTGTATGTTTCTTTATCTCTTTCTTCTTTTTTTGATTTCCTTCCTCTTCCTGCTTTTTTTTGGGTGGCCAAGGTGTCACTTGCCCCTTCGTATTCACTTTCTGAGGAGACCTCTCCTTCCTCTATGTCCAGATCCATGTCCTTTCCTAATCTTGTCTTGGCTTTCTCTTCTTCTATCTCTGGGGCTGGTATCTCTCTGGTTTCTAGATTTGATTTCCCTTGTGGTTCTTCGACTGGTTGGCCTTCCTTGGGGGCTTCTCCTGTTGTTGTTTCTGCTTGATTTTGATCCAGCAGTCTGATATTGTTTTCTGTCCTTACTTCTAGTTGGTTTCCTTGATCCGTGGGCTGTGTGGGGACTACCTTATCATTCCTTGGTCCTTTTTCTCTGGATGAAGCTTTCCCTTTCCTTGGCTGTTGCCACCCTTCTCCATTTTCTTTCTCCTTGATTGGGATTTTAGGGTAGTTTCATTGGAAGTGGCTGTATTCATGGAATCCTCTGCATTTGAAAGGTAATTGTTCATAATCTAGCTTCTAAAAGTGATGCCATTCTCCAACCTTTATTTTGATTGCTTCTGGAAGGCCCACCTCTAGGTCCACTTCCACACAGATGCACGTGCAGGAGTATTGATCTTTGGGATCCGCTCTATCAATATATTGACCTAGTACATTCCTGATTGCTTGGAGCGAAGAAGGGTTTCAACAGTGAAGAGGGAGATTGGGGAGTCTGACCCAGACGGGGACGTCCTTGGGTACTTCGATCGTCGGGTCTAAGCTTGGTGTCCAACAATTCAGGTATAGCCCTTGTGTGCCCATGAAGTACGACCCATTTCTGAATATGAGGTCTCTGTCTTCCTGGGAGATTAATTCGAAGATGAAGAATCCTCTTCCCACTGCTTAGCAAGTTACACTTCTCTTGATCAACGGTCTCTAGTTTCTTTGGATCCAGTTATCAGTGGTTTGGATAGACGGCCAAAGCCCCATGAATTGTCCAAACAATCCTTGGTCTGAAAGTGAGATTGCTACACGCATTGGGTGATCCGGGGGTAGGTCAATTTCGGGGATTGAATCGAGCTTCTTGATGAAGCTTGGGGGTTCCACTGGGGGGAGCTTCTTGCTTTGGGAGGTGAGGATATTGCGGAAGGAGGTAGAAGGAGAAGGAGGGGGCAACGACTCTCCTCCGGGGGCTGCCATAGCAGCAGCAGGGGAACTTCAACAGCGAAAACCCTAGGCGGTTCTCAACAACAATTCCTCATTCTCACGAGCATTATGTTACTTGTCCTTTTTACACCAGACTTGTTACCTCATGAAGAAATACCCATTGTCCTCTGGGATCCAAACATGGTGCAGTGGATGTTTCTCTACTGCTGATGATGAGTGATTATGAAATCATGAACAGGAGAGGCCCTCCCAATCAGGTTGGATGTTAATGTATACTTAAGAACTAATTTTACATCTAAGGATTTTCAGATCACCGAACCATAAAGAGGAAAATTTTTATAGTATGAGAGATTACCTTTTGAGATTGTTTTTTCGAGATCAATGAAATTGCAGTAGTCAGAACTACCTCTAGTACCCTCTAGGGATGACCTCCTAAAGGGACAATGACACTATGGGCCTGGGACTCGTAAACAACATGTCATTTCCACATATAAGGTTTTCCTAAGAGAACATCATAATATTTGAATGGGGCAACATCACATAGTACCTCATTTTGAAAGGTTTGATGTTGTAGGATAAGTGACACTATTGGCCAATGTGAAAGTATCGTCCCTGGCTCAACCAACCTATTGACTCAAAATATCGTCACTTATTAAAAATGATCGCAAAGTATGGCGAAACCTATTATAATTACTACTATATAGATAATAGGTGGGTTCCCCAAAAATTAAAATCAAAATATTGGTCCTCCAAGCTTTTCCTCAGCGCGATATACTTTAATTTTGTCCTCTTCAGTGAAATGGTTCATGGTTATCTTGTTATGCATATGATTGATATTGAAAATATTACTTGCATTTGGGTATGAAAGTGAAAAAAGTTCCATGTATTCTAGCACCATGACAACATTCATAAAATATATCCAAGAGAAATTTATCCAAGTCCAAGCACGCGGTTTAAATTCAAAATCTTTTGGCATACAATTGGCTAGCAAATTCCATAAATACCCATAGAGCTTGATATATAAAGATTTTATATTCTATGACTAATGTTAATTTGGGCCATATTATGATGGGTGTTATCGCAAGTTTTTTAAAAAAGTTTGGTTGTTATATCAAATTGGAGGTAATACTTCACATAGAAGACAACCAACGTATGGCTTATACTCAAATTGAGGTATATAATATGCAACTTATGTTTGGTTTATTGTTGACATTTGATAATGATCTCACAAATAGTATAGGGTTGTATTGGTTGATATATTTCACATGTGGTATATGGATGTCTCTTATTTCAAAGTTACGAGGCAACATATTTGATGTTTATTTGATTTGACATAATGGAAAGTCTGCATGTTGTGAGGGTTATGTATTGTTGACATGGCATGAAATGAGTTGGTTTGATTGATTGGTGACATGATAGAGTTGACCATGCATTGAAGGCGTTAGAACATGGTAATTTACTCCATAGTCCCGCACACTATCACTCCCTTTCTGCCTTGGTTTTGGGTCATTTTATCTATTGGAGGTTGAGAAAAGAAGCTACAAGCTCCGCTTGCTGAGACCCTCACTTCTGGTGGTTTCCATAACTAATTCGCCCCTCAACTCAGGTTTAAAATCGTCATTGTACAAGGTGTGAGCCAATAGTTTGTTTTACATATTCTATAGTGAATTTTTATTTATGAATTGTTAGATTTGGCTCTAGTTAGCATTATTGTGTGCATGAATGTATTCTTTTTCCATTCTTTGTCATTTCTTGAAAGAAAAAGTGAGAAAAAGTGTTTTTTTACAAAAAGTTGGTAATAGCTTTGTTTGCATTTTCCATACTAAGACTTTCCATATCAATTTGTAATGAAAAAAGGGATTTTGGGAAGCTTTTGGTTTATATGCAGTTGAGACTTGAACTCGAGTTCTCTTTATATTTTTAGTTTCTCTAGTCATTCTCAAAACTACCCATTCCTTTTATGAGATTATAGTCCTGGGTTTTTAAGTTTTTTGACTCATGTTCGTGTTCTGCTGTGAGAATCATCCATTTATTCTGATATGGGTTGAACCCAAATTGTACTTTCTTTCACTTAGAGGTATACATGGTTTCGATTTCGGGTATGTATAAAAGTTTTCTTTGTTGAAAGGTAAACATAGAATCGAACCCACTTAGTATAAAATGCTTGCACTCTCTTGGGTTCCACCCAAATTACTATTATGATATAACATTTATGTGTTTTGAAGTATTTCAACGTGGGTTGTGGCTAATTTGAGGTCCAAATTCGGTGATTGGTGTGTGTTTATAGAATATTTCTTGCATACAATTCAATGTTTTTGCTTTCTCTTGAATATATAGGTTTTTAAAAGGTGACGGGCTTGAACCCTAATCTTGATTTGGGCCTCATGAGCTCAAACTTGGGTTGATTGAATCAAATGCAATCATTCCCTTCTCATTTGGAACCTAATGTTTTTGACCATCTAAATCTGGTCGTGAATTAAGGGTTTCATGTTTACCAACTCTTCACTTTGATTAGGATTGGGATGTTAAAGAAAATATTATAATTTACTATTGATTTGAATCTAATAAAATTGAGTCTAAAATACAACAGTTGTGAAAACTATCTTCAAACCCATGACTGCAAGCTACAAGCTCAAACTTGGATTTTTTTTATATTCAAACTCATGGTGATTTTTCACACAAGATATGATCCTTCCTTTCGTCTTCCTCATTCTCTTGCGACTTTTGGTTGAAATATTTTTGGGTTCAACTGAGATTTGGCTAAATCATACTCGCATGAAATTTTGGTATAATCGATTTATCAATTGTTATTTGACAGTATGGAATGGTTGACAATTTTGGTACAAAGTTGTGATGGTAATGAAGATGAGATTGGTGCATTCCTTTTGTTTTAGTCAATTAATAACCATAAACTTGTCCTTCATAGTCTATGTTTTTTTGGGTTCTAGTTATGGTTTAACAACATTATTAATTGGAAATAATTGAATGAAGGCCATCATACAACCAAGAAGAAAAAATTTCACGATGATGTTAAATTATATAATGATTGAGTTTAAAGGTTGTTATGTGAACTTCACATTTTTCCTTCATATATTTCATTTTTCCTAAAGCTATTCCTTTTTAATCCCACTCAAATAAATCTTTTTTTCCATGTTTCTCTCCCTCGTCCACATAACTAAGAGAAGATGTCATTCAATCTGATGGATAAGAATGATGTGAACGAAACGGTATGGACTGGATGTAGTATTCATTTACTGATAGTTTTTTTTAATGGTTTGTTTTGATTTGGTTAAGTCGAACGCAGTAAAGACAATCTTTTGGGTCATAATAAATATTATGAAGGGAGATTGGTTAAGGGAACCTATAATCAAATATTTGAGGATTATTATATAGACTTCCATATTTTCCTCATACATTTCATTTTACATAATTAACTTCCCTCAAATCCCATTCATTTAAATCCTATTCCATTCTTACCATGTCTATATAATTAAGATAATTGAGAATGAAAAAAAATGTATGGATGCATGATCAACATGATTATTTGAAGGAATAATTCTATTACAACATATCTGAATGATTGAATATGGCTTGAAGAAATTTCTAGATTGATTGAGTTTCATAAGAATACTTGCAAACATGGTTAAAGTTAATAGTTTGAAATCTCTCCCTATAATTTTATGTATGGAAGTGGTGGTCTGCATGTATGGATTTCAGATACAAATCTCATGGTTGTATGTTGAAGAAGTTTGCATTTCTATCCCTATTTTCACTTTTCCCTTTCACTTCATGTTTGTGTTGCATGGTTTTGTTAGTTTAAGAGCCAATTTAATCATGATGACAAATTGTGTTGGATGTTTTATCTTACTATGTCTTATGCATGTACTAAATTGACTGTGATGGACATAGATGATCTTCTTTAACATGGGTAACAACATAGGAGGGACCAAAGGAAGAAGAGGCATATTACCTAACATATTTTGGCAACCTATGGGGCATAATAAATTGAGGTTTTCTATACACTTTGATGTTGATTCTAATGAGTTTCAACAACTGATCCAAATTGGGCATTTAAACCTTGGTGGACAACATGCCTTCAATGTTCCTAAATCCCCTGTGCAACCTCATAATAATGGATGGGGTGGTATACCTGCCAATCCTTCTTTTGGTGCCAATCAATGGCCCATTGACCCACATCCTCCTCCAGTTCATATTGTTCCCACTAATGCATCTTTTCCTTCTCCTCTGGTTCACCCAACACTACTAGTCCATGTTGTTGCTACAAACACATCTATGTCTCCTCCCCCCTCTCCTCCAAAATTTCACCAAACTAGTCCTCATGGTTCTCAAGTTGACAAAGGAAAACAACCAATTACTTCTACTAGCATGGCCAAGTCCTGTTCTTATTCCCACTTCAATATAAAATAAGCAAGCAGTGGTATGAGAAGTTTAGATGATATGCATCCAGAGGTAGCCATGCTGGACATATTGTCATTGATGTCAACAGTCGATGATGCACATGAATCTCAGAAGGGAAAGTGCACTATAGAAATGTGATTAGGATCAAAATCCCCATGGGACAAACCAGGACCGTTGGATACACAATCCCTAGATCAAGGGCAAGGATTGATTGCAGAGCGCGAAGGGAGAATTAAACAATGCATTATTTCCAATCCTGCAATTAGTCTAAACCATCAGATCTCATCGATT
The DNA here is from genome assembly GCA_009831015.1 of Picea engelmannii. NCBI lineage: Eukaryota > Viridiplantae > Streptophyta > Pinopsida > Pinales > Pinaceae > Picea > Picea engelmannii. The sequence goes on from ML797648.1 coordinate 122,012, forward strand.
CAAAGATCGACGACTGTGGTTGATCCACCAACAATCACACAACTTCAATTGTGGAGTTTGGGCGATGGGCTAAACCATGCGCAATTTATGGTTCCACAATCTACACCAACCGTCGATGGTCATCCACCAATAGATATACGGTTGGCATCAATTACACTACTAAATGAGCAGTTTCCATTGCAGAACTCGATGATAGTTTTAAACGCTGTTCTAGTTGAGGAACCCACAATCATCCTTGACCGTTGATTTTCTCCGAGAGAATTCTCAACCATTGGATCAAGTTGAGTGGAAGGATAGAGTAAGTCATAAAGAAGGACCATCAAATTTGTAGAATACACGATGACTGTTGGATCATGATAGTGGTCAACTTCGTCGATGACCACTTTAATGATAATGTATTGAGAACATGTAAATACACCCGAAGGATGAAGTTCTGAAGTCACGAAGTGAAGACACGTAGCACACACATCAGGAGATCCATGTCAGCAAGGACAGGTGGCACAATCATATAATAACAAGTGTCAAGATGAAATTGGCATTTCAGGTACGTGTAAGTCATGAATCTAAGTGATACATGGCAGACACTCGGCAAGTGCCAAGTCAACAATGATGTCAGCGAGTTACGTCATTTCGGGGGAAAACAGTTTCTAAACACTAGTAACTGCCCGAAGCGTCGAAGGTCGAATTCAACACTAAACGTTGATCTAATTCGAGCATTCTCAACCGATGATCAAGCGCAGTGGAAGGATAGCGTAAGTGGAGGTGTTAACTGACTTTCTCAATCGATGATTAAGCGTAGTGGAAGGATAGCGTAAGTGGAGGTGTTAACCAACAACAAGCGGTCACCACCACTTTAAGACTTATTCGGTAGGTAACCACTTCAGAGGAGTTGCTACTTCAGAGTCCTGAAAATAACGAAGGACAAGTTCCAAATTCTGCAATATTTACAGAGACATGAAATTAAGTTAAATGAAATCAATCCCGTGATCGATTAATGAAAATCATTTTCATTAAATTGAAAAGGATTCTCAATAATATTTGAATAAAGAAAATAAAAATGAGATTATTGTTAATGAAGAGGTGCAATGGTCCAAACAAAGGGATACAATGTTTCATAGCTCACACTAGTTGAAAGAGTATATAAATGAGAAAGAGTGGTGAGAAGAAAGTGTCTCTACAGTCCAAATAAGAAGATCAAAAGTAGAAGTAGATTCCAAGAAGGAAAACTGAAGATACTAATGCAGTGACGATGGAAGAGAGGAGCATGGAAGGATTCATATCCTTACTAAGAAAATTGTAAAAGATAAGGGAGTTGGAGCTTCCTAGGGTTGGTGCCCTAAATACAAGGGAGTTGGTGTTTCCTAGGGTTGGTGCCCTAAAGATGAGGGAGTTAGTGATTCCTAGGGTTGGTGCCCTGAAAAAGGGGATATGTGTCTTCTAGAGTTGGTGCTCTAAAGAGGATTGGTGTCCTTCACTATTCTTTATAAAACCTTGTAATTGGTGTTAAATATATTTATATAATTGATTTTGCATACAATTCATTGTTGATTTATTGTGGTGATCAATAAAATATAAAAAGTAACTGTTAATTGTGAAGAAGGGGTAATATTGATTCACCTCCCCCCTTCTCAGTATTCTAATAATTGGTATCATAGCAGGTGCCTTCAACATAGTCTAACAACTGGAAGGTAGATCCTGAAGATGGATCAACAAGAGGGAATGTCTAACAAAAAATAAGCATTGTTCAATGGAGGAGGCTATGCTCTATGGAAAATAAGAATGAAAAACTTCTTGTTGGCTCTTGGTTTTGATATCTGTCAATCTATTGTAGATGGTTACACTGCACTAACTACTCCACCCAAAGACGCTGCAGGAAAGAAAATCTGTAATGACAACTCAAGAGAAGTTAATGGAATTCTAGGAGGGTTGACTAATTCTATATGTGTGAAGGTTATGCATTGTAAATCGGCCAAAGAAATTTGGGACAAGTTGGAGGTTGTGAAGGAGTTGACAAAGTCAAGGAAGCCAAACTACATACCTATATAAATCAGTTTGAAAATATGAAAATGAAAGAAGAAAAAAATATTATTGAGTACTTTCATAGGGTAGATGAAGTGGTTAACTCAATCAGAGCAGCAGGAGAAGAAATTACAGATAAACCTATTGTGAAAAAAAAACTAAGGTCATTACCTATGAGATATGATGCAAATATTTCTACAATTGAAGATAGATCTGATCTAAGCACACTCACAATTGATCATCTTCATGGAATTTTTACAGCATATGAAATGAGAAAAGGGAATGATAAATTAACAAAATATGAAACAACCTTTAAATCATCTAAGACAAAGATGAGGCAGGAGAAAAAGACCAATGATAAGTTATCAGATATATCAGATGACAACTCTATAAAGAAACTCCAGAAAGGATTTGGAAAATATAAAGGAAAATTACCTTTCAAATGTTTTAACTGTGGAAAAATTGGACACTTTGCTAACAAATGTCCCTATCCCAAGCAGGAGGAAAATGATGAAGAGTTCACAACCAGAAAAACCAATACAAGAATAAATTTTATAAGAAAAAGAAAAAAAGTCTACTCCAAATAAGACATCAGCTCTTCAAACATGAGTGAAGATGAAAATTCATAGCTTTTGTTTATGGGAATGAAAATTCAAGATGATAAACATTCATAAGATGAAGAAGAAGGGAACTTCGAAGAAGAAATCCTTAGTGTAATTGAAGAACTGGGAAAAACTAAAAAACAAAACAGGGTACTAAGAAGAGAGCTTCTAGAGATTAAAGAAGCTACTAAATCAAGAGAGAGGGAAGTTTCCAAAACCATCAAGGAGTAAGAAAAAACCATCAATGATTTGAAGTCCCAACTCCTGGAAGCTAATAAAACTGAAGAAGTCATTTTACAATAACTTAATGATAAAAAACAAGTATGTGAGAAACTAGAAGCTGAGATTAAGCTACTAAAAAATGAAATTGAGAATGTAAAGAAGGGATCACAATTTGAAAATATTTCAAGGATATTGAATGAAATTATCAGTAGTCAAAGGTCACCAAACAACAAGATTGGTTTGGGACACTCAAGACTCAACTTCTACATCAGAAGGATCTATTAAGAAACCAATCAGCTACACAGATGCTCTGAAAAACTCATTAAGAAAAGAAGATAACGAGGCAAATATGACACCATTGAAAATGGTTACACATAAACATAAATAAACACTCTCCATTGGAGTAAGATATGACCAAAATAAACTCGTCAGAAGAAATACCCCTAAATATTTATTTATTGGATATTACTACTCTTGCAATAATTTTGGACATAAGGCAGTACACTGCAAAGCTTATGGACAATACAATAATAGAAATGTCCAAAGAGATAAGAACAACAAGTACAATAAAGAAAAGAAAAACTATAACTCATTTTCTCCTTTGCAAGATTTCAATGGTGAATGCCAAAAATGCAACAACTATGGTCATAAAACAAGTGATTGTAGATTTCCAAAATATGATAAAAAGACAAATATTCCCCATAATAAAAAAGAATGGAGGAAAAAACAAATAGAGTGCAATGTATCATTATATGCGATAAATCAAGAGTGTCAATGGTATACAGACAGTGGATGTTCCAAACACATGACTGGAGATCAAAGTAAATTTCTCAAGTTAAATAAGAAAGGAAAATGAAAAGTAACTTTTGGAGATAATATGTTAGCCAAGATACTGGGAAAAGGCACTGTTAGTTTAGAAAATAATAAAACCAAAGCAAAAGATGTAATTTTGGTAGAAAATCTCAAACCAAATCTTATAAGTGTAATTCATACTTGTGATCAGGGTCACATACTTACTTTTGATTCTCAGAAATGTGAAATCATAAAAAAGGACACTGGAAAGCTAGCGACAATTGCACCAAGAACATCTAGTAATGTGTACATCCTTGATATAGAAGAAGAATAAAAATGTTGCTTAATCCAAGTAGATGAAAGTTGTCTATGGCATAGAAGGTTCGAAAATTTAAGCTTTTACAACTTGATTAAAGCCAATGAAAAAGAAGCAGTTACGGACCTGCCAAAAGTGATTAAACCTTCAGATCCTATTTGTAAACATTGTCAAATAGGAAAGAAAACAAGAGGTAGGTTCAAATCAAAAGAGAATTCCACAACTAAACCATTAGAGCTTATTCACACAGATCTATGTGGACCTACCAGAACCAAAATCACTTATGGTGAACATTATTTTATGTTGATTGTTGATGATTACACAAGACTCAGCTGGGTTTTTTTTAAAAGAAAAATCAAAAGCCTTTGAGAAATTTAAAATATATAAAGCTCTTGTAGAAAATGAAACAGATCAAAAATTAAGTGTCTAAGATCAGACAATGGAGGTGAGTTCACCTCTAAAGAGTTCACTCAATTATGTGAAAACCATGGTATCAAAAGACAATTTTCATCTCCTAGGACTCCTCAACGGAATGGAGTGGTAGAAAGGAAAAACATAACAGTTCAAGAAGCTGCAAGAACAATGCTAAATGAAGCCAAACTTCTAGACAAATTTTGGAGAGATGAAATCCACACAACAGTTCACATACTTAATAGAGCTCAGTTGAGACCCAATCATGAAAAAACCCCTTATGAACTATGGTTTGGGAGGCCAGCCTCTGTAAAATACTTTAGGATTTTTGGAAGTAAATGTTACATAAAGAATGATGAAGTTAACTTAGGAAAGTTTGACCCAAGATCTAATGAAGGAATATTCTTAGGATACTCATCAAATAAAAATGCATACAGATGTTATAATCTCAGACTACTAAAAATAGTGGAAAGTGAAAATGTAAAAATAAATGATCCAATAAAGGGCATATCCAAAGGATTTGATAAAAAATATCAGCAAAAAGATGATGACATAAAATCTCAACAAGAGGATGATGATGTAGAATCTCAACAAGAAGATGATGATGAAACACAGGAAAATGAACCTCACGATGATGAAGAAGACAATGAAGAAACACCCTTGCCAAGAGATCCATAAAAAAGAGTTCATAAGAATCATCCTGAAAGCCAGATCATTGGAGATAAAAGTGCAGGAGTGGAAACAAGAAGGAAACTAGATTTTGACTCAGAACAAGTAATGCTATCCCTAATTGAACTTAAATCAATTAAAGAAGCTGTCAAAAGTAAAGATTGGATAAAATCAATGAATGAAGAACAAGGTCAAATAGAGAATAATCAAACTCGAGAACTAGTTCCAAGACCCAAGAACAAGAATGTGATAGGAACTAAGTGGATCTTCAAGAAAAAATTAAATGAAAATGGGGAAACTATGAAGTACAAATCCATATTAGTCTGCAAAGGATATTCCCAAGTACAAGGTATTTCTTTTGAAGAAACTTTCGCTCCAGTAGCAAGACTTAAGGGAATCAAAATGTTCCTAGCATTTGCATGCTTCAAAAATTTCAAAATCTATCAGATGGATGTCATATCAACATTCCTTAATGGAACACTAGAAGAACAAGTCTACGTTGAGCAACCATAAGGTTTCATGTTATCATAAAACCATGACTATGTGTACAAACTAGAAAAGGCTCTGTATGGTCTTAAACAAGCCCCCAGAGCATGGTTCTCTAGGCTTGATCAATATCTACAAAAACATGGATACAAGAGAGGGACTACTGACAACAACTTATATATCAAAATTGAGGATCAAAACATGATTGTCATGGTAGTATATGTAGATGACATCATATTTGGGAGTAATCTCACTACACTAAGCAGAAAATATGTAACCAAGATGCAAGAAGAGTTTGAAATGTCTATGTTGGGATAATTGTCATTCTTCTTAGGTTTACAGGTAAATCAAACAAAAAATGGAATATTTGTTTCCCAAACCAAATATATCAAGGAAATGTTGAAGAAATTCCAAATGGAAGACAATAAACCTATGGATACTCTAATGGTCACTGGATGTAAACTAAGTCTAGAAGATGACTCGCCAAAAGTAGACTAAACGATGTATAGATCTATGATTGGAAGTTTTCTCTATTCAACAACAACAAGACTTGACATCATGCATGATGCAGGACTCATGGGGAGATTTCAATATGCACCTAAAGAAACCCACTTAAAAGAAGTAAAAATAATGTTCAGATACCTTCAAGGCACCCTAGAACTAGGATTATGGTATCCAAAACATAAAGAATTCAATCTAACCTCATATACTGATGAAGATTGGGCAGGTAGCATAGATGATAGGAAAAGTACCAGTGGAGGATCATTTTTTTTAGGAAAAATTCAGGTAGCATGGTTAAGAAAGAAAGAAACATCCACATCACTCTCTACAACAGAGGCAGAATACATTGTTGTTTCATCCTGTTGCACACAAGTTATTTGGATGAAGCAAACTCTAGAAGACCTACAAATACAATATAATTATCCTATTACTATTAACTGTGACAACAATAGTGCCATAAGTATCTTCAAAAATATATTCATTCATTCAAAAACCAAACATATACCAATTAAATACCATTTCCTAAGAGATCAAGTCACCCAAAAAATAGTTAAAATAGTATATCTAGACACCAAAGAATAGATTTTCGACAATTTCACAAAACCTCTGCCCATGAGTACTTTTCAAAATCTTCGACAAAAATTAGGAGTAATTCAAAAACCTCATTAAAAATTGAATGGTCAAGGGGATCATTACCATAGGGGGAGAAACCCTTTTCCATTGATGTCAAAGGGGGAGAGTAACTTCATAGAGAAAAGCATCATCACAAGGGGAGTTTGTATGAAGTTAGAGTGTTTCCCTCAATGACAAAGGGGGAGATTGTTAGACATATTTTCATTGATGTCAACAATCGATGATGCACATGAAGCTCAAAAGGGAAAGTGCATTGTAGAAATGTGATCATGATCGAAATCCCCACGGAGCAAACTAGGACCATTGGATATGCAAGTGCTAGATCGAGGGCATGAATTGATTGCAGAGCGTGAAGTGAGAATTAAAAAATGCATTATTTCCAATCCCACAATTAGTCTAGACCGTCAGATCTCATCGATTCAAAGATCGACGATTGTGGTTAATCCACCAACAATCACACAAATTCAATTGTGGAGTTTGGGCGATGGGATAAACCATGCACAAGTTATGGTTCTACAATCTACACCAACCGTTGATGGTCACCCGCCAATAGATCTACGGTTGGCATCAGTTCCACTACCAAACGAGCAATTTCCATTGTGGAAATCAATGATAGTTTTAAACGTCGTGCTAGTTGAGGACCCCACAATCATCCCTGATCCTTGATCTTCTCTGAGAGCATTCTCGACTGTTAGATGAAGTTGAGTGGAAGGACATAGTAAGTCATAAAGAAGGACCAACAGATCTAGAGAATACACGATGACCATTGGATCAGGATAGTGGTCAACTTCGGCGATGACCACTTCGACGAGAATGTATTGAAAACATGTAAATACACCTGAAGGCCGAAGTTCCGAAGTCGTGAAGTGAAGACACATAGAACACACATCAGGAGATCCACATTAGCAGACAATGTCAGCAAGGACACATGGTGCAATCAGATAATTAAAAGTGTCAAGATGAAATTGAAATTTCAGGTATGTGTAAGTCACGAATCTAAGTGACACATGGAAACCACTCGACTAGTGCCAAGTCAACAGTGATGTAAAAAAGTTATGTCATTTTGAGGGAAACCAGTTTCTAAACACCAGTAATTGCCTGAAGCACCGAAGGCCAAAGTTAATGCTAAACGTGGATCTAATTCGAGCATTCTCAACCGATGATCAAGCATAGTGGAAGGATAGTGTAAGTGGAGGTGTTAACTGATAGCAAGTGGTCACAACCACTTTAAGACTTATTCGAAGGTGACCACTTCGGAGGAATTACTACTTTAGAGTCATGGAAATCGCGAAGGACGAAGTTCTGAATTCTCGAAGTAAACAAGAACCGTTCACTCAACTGTAGATTAATTCATGGTCGTTGATTTGTTCAAAACCTCTAGACAAGAAAAGATCATCTGACTAATGGAAGAATGAATAATGACCTTCCGATCTGTTTCAAGAAAATATACTCCAAGAGGTTTAATGATTGCAAATATTGGAAGTCGTGAAAGCCGAAGTTCTGAAGTAAATGAGAGCCATCCATCTCAACTGTAGATTAAGTTGTAACTGTTGGATTAAGCAATAAAAGAATAAGTAAGGATTGGATCCAGACCATTGATTTGGTTCTGGGAATCATGCCAACCATCAGATCAACCCATGTGAGAGGTAACCATTTTGGGAAATTGAAAACTCCAGAAGATTAGATGATTTTCAAAGAAAAATTGTTGAATGTCGAAATACAGTGAACTAGGTTCTAGCCCCAGTCATGGGTTATGAACACATAAGCCATAAGGTGCGGGGAACATCACTTAGACAATAAGCCCATGGTTTTGCGCAGATGGTCACATGTGAATGGTTTCAAGGAAGCGCCTCTACAAAATTGATTTCTGCAATATTTGCAGAGACATGAAATTAAGTTAAATGAAATCGATCCTGTGATCAATTAATGAAAAGAATTTTCATGAAATTGAAAAGAATTTTCATTAAATTGAAAAGGCTTCTCGATAATATTTGAATAAAGAAAAACAAACGAGATTATTGTTAATGAAGAGGTGCGATGGTCCAAACAAAGGGACACAATGTTTCATATCTCACACTAGTTGAAAGAGTATATAAATGAGAAAGAGTGGTGAGAAGAAAGTGTCTATACAATCCAAATAAGAAGATCAAAAGAATAAGCGTATTCCAAGAAGGAAAACAGAAGATACTAATGCAGTGAGGGTGGAAGGGAGGAGCATGGAAGGATTCATATCCTTACTAAGCAAAATGTAAAAGAGAAGGGAGTTGGTGCTTTCTAGGGTTGGTTCCATAAAGATGAGGGAATTTGTGCTTCCTAGGGTTGGTGCTTCGAAGAAGGGGATCTGTGTCTCCTAGAGTTGGTGCTCCAAAGAAGATAGGTGTCCTTCACTATTATTTATAAAACCTTGTAATTAGTGTTAAATATATTTATATAATTGATTTTGCATACAATTCATTGTTGATTCATTGTGGTGATCAATAAAATATAAAAAGTAATTGTTAATTGTGAAGAAGGGGTAATACTGATTCACCCCCCCCCCCCNATTCCCCCCCCCCCCCCTCTCAGTATTCCAACAAGCCCATCTAGAAGAAAATAAGTCTGAGTATGAGGGATTCTGTAACGATCCCCTCGACCAAAATAAGGCCGTGGTACGCCACTCCAGAGCAACCACTCATGCTCTGATGCCAGTCGGTAACATTCCGAGCCATCAGGATAGAACATGCTACTCTAGGGAACATCTTTTGTTCCCATACTGTGTAACATACAGTAGCATACCTTGTAGTCAACTAATCAATGCCACCTAAATTTACTTTTTAGACTGCATGCAATTAAAACATATACATACAACATGCTCACGAAATCTTTACATCTAAGATAACAAACAATTACTTTCTGTAACATATGACTTTTATATTAAAATAACAATAATTACCAATATGCATCATTTACAGGAAATTACCCATAAGCACACAATCAATCATAGTCACATATATGATAAAATCGTAACATGGGCATGTAAATAAGAAACAACATATCCATATTTCATACAATTGGTACTTATCTTAGAAAGACTGTCACCAACTGCTTGCAGACCATCCATGAACCTCCCAACCATAGATTGCACTATTCATCACTCTCAACAGTGAATCACCCTCGAGCTGGGATTGAACTCCACCCAGGGTAAATAGATTCCTATCCAGACTAAGGCTCATGGACAACAGGAAAGACTCTGTCTCAGGTGCTCACTCAACTAACAGCCTACAACCTCTCATTCCCCACGTGCATGTCCCACCCAAGGAAGTGTGCCCCTTCTCTTCTCAACAGTCCCTCGGCTGCCCCACTTCCCTTCCAGGGCTTCAGCAATAGGCCGGACCGGAAGTATCAGAGAATTGTAGTTGTGGTTTAGCACCTATAGTTACAATACATGGACAACAAGAAAGACTCTGTCTTAGGTACTCACTCAACTAACAGCCTACAACCTCTCATTCCCCACATGCCTGTCCCACCCAAGGAAGTGTGCCCCTTCTCTGCTCAATAGTCCCTCAACTGCACCACTTCCCTTCCAGGGCTTCAACAACAGGCTAGACCGGAATTCTCAGAGCGTTGTAGCTGCAGTTAGCACCTACAAAAATCAATCCCCAACAATTCTCTCGCTCAGAGAACTGCTCACGGGCCTAACAACCCACTTCTTCAATCCCGCTCTAAGCTAACCAGGTACACCAACCAAAAGGGACGGGGAAACAGGTTTCAGAAAGGTGGAATGTTTGTCCCAAGGATAACAGAATGTATGAGTGAAATGGTCATGGAGTCATTGACTGGATAACTGAGTGTGTTTTTGGATCACTGTGAACTCTTTGTCAAAATGATGGTCAGCCTGATTCTTTTCCCTTCTCCCCCTTCTTGTTCGTAAGCTATCCCTGTGAGAGAGAAAAAACACCATGAGCTAAGTTTCCCCATGATATGAATGCATGTCCCCAACTTGACACTTGTCATATCGGAAGTTACTTTTGTCCACTTGTACCCAACTTTATAACTTAGGATAAAATTATCCATACTTTATGTTTTGGGAAATATTAATATAATATTCCCTTGACTTTTGGCCCTCCCTTTCCCTAACTGGTGAAGTTCAGTCCCCCATCTCTTTATCATGGTCTGTCTGCGTGCAGTGATGTATTTTATATTAATCATGAGTTAATGTACAAAGTAGGTGCATTGGCCCTTTAACATCTAGGCACGCTGGCCTAATTCCAAGACATAAGCATTCCGGCTTATAATACTGGCTCGCCAGCCTATAATGCATATTATATACACAAAGGTTCGTTGACCTTAATATTGCGCTCACTTAGTTACTGCGCGATGTATCCTCTGTCTCTAAGGTTGCATGCACCTTAGTTACTGCGCGCGGTATTCATAAATGTGCACATTACATCCCTTTACTGCACAGTATATGCATGCACCATGCCATGAAAGGTGTATTACAAAATGATGTCTAAACAACTCACCAACTTAACTATACTTGGATTATATTTACTTTTGGGTTCGACCGAGGGATATTACAACTTCATTAGGGAAAGGGAATTTTTTTTTAGAAAGAAATTCCCTAGGTTATTTTGATTATGTTTATTATGACATTTGACTATGACACTATTTTGGACATATGGCTGAACCATGATATTTATTTTTGAAACTTAATATACCATTTTTATTTATGGGAGATACAAGTGATATATGCCATGGTGTTTTGAATGCATGTTTATGGTATGCTATATGATGCTGATATTTTTTTATATTTGACGAGTATATTATGGAGCGAGAAGGAAAAACTAAAATTTATTATTGAAATGAAAGGTGCATGATAGTGGGGGACCCCACCTGTTTAGTTATTATATTATTTATTAATTATCCTTATCATAAAGTTGCTTTTCCTATTTGTTAACTAAAATGATTTAACTTATATAACTAAAAGTAGTTCAACTACTTGAAGAAATACCTTTTAAAGAATAAAAGGAAGAAAGGAAGGACAAGGAAGACATGGGGAATTATAGAGAAATACTTTTGATAAGGTTTTCTCTTGTTTCATATTGAGATTTCTGAATTTCCTTCTTTTATTTTTTGAGTTCTTTAAGAGCTAAATCCTCTTGTTGACAACATGATCATTCTAAAGGAGGAAAAGAAGAAAGGAATAAGAAGCATGGAAATTTGACATGCTTCAGAAGGTCATTCATTTTTCTTGGCATTCTTTTTTAGTTTCATTAGGATTTATGAAATAATTTCCAGTTCTAACTAAGACTATTTTGCAAAGTTAAGACTCGATGGGCTTGTAGCTTGGTTTATCTAGTACATTTCTTGGTATTTTTTTTTTGGACACCAATTGTCTTTGTATGATTGTAAAAATTACATCCTAGACTTCTAAGTATGATTTTGATCCTTACCGTCATAGGCGTTTGAAAATAGACATTTGTTTGAAACTTAGAAAAGTCATCAATAATGCTATCTGGTTTATTCTCAAGTGAGACTTGTGTTACTATATTCATATTGTATGTATTTCTTATTTTTCTCATTTTAATTTTATAATTATTCACATATAAATATTTTTACATTTTTTTAGCAGAAACACACAACTTGATAATAACATCAGGACCAATAACATATTTCTCGATGGATGATTGATAATTTTGCATAGGATATAAACCCAGGGTAATATTCCTATCTATCTCACCTTATCCCAATGAGATTCAAAAATTCTTGAGTGAGGACTTTCCATTCCTCGCCTCAACACAACCAATGGTGTATGGATGGGGGTGTGGCATTGTCGACAACTTCAATATCTTGATTAACTCGGTTGAGATCAAGTTATTCTATCTCCCACTATCAAAAATGAAATGTAGTGGGGTCCCCTTCACCCACATATGTGAATGGAAGAGGTGCTCTCCCTCCTCAAGCTCCTCTAACTTGTCTAGATGGATATTTGTGGTTGTGATGGTAGCACTGAGTTTTGCATCGATGATCCGTTTTCCCTTATCCTGTTCCAAATCAGATTTTTAGTTAGGGTTCGACTCTTTTTATTTAAGCTTGACCAACAATGACTATTCTAAATGACATTCATCAATGTTGTGCTAGGGGCTTCTGTGGAACTCACACCACTTTCCAACATAATTATTCAACTTCCCATTACCCTTCTTTGCCTAGGTGTTTGACTGATTTTCTTGAGGATGTCTCTCTTTGCTCTATCTCTTGTTCTGTGATTTAGGGACACCTTTACTATACTTCTATTGTGGCATATTTTCAAACCTGAACTTTCACTTATTCTGGTGCTTAAATTTCTACTCGATTTTAATAACATATCAATAAGAGGCTCCCAATGAGGATATATCCAACAAATCCATATATGTTTGGATGTACTTGTGTATGCCAATACGATACTTCAAAACTAGGTATTGCTCGGAGTCTTTGATACCTATCTTTGAGTGCAAGGTATGGAATATGTTGGTGTACTCCTACACCGTTTGGTCTCTCTCTTGAAACAGAGTCATACATCTCATGTACTGATCATCATAGTTTCCAACATGGTAGAATTCCTCCTCGAGGGCATCAACAAAGGCCACCCAAGTGGGTCATGTCTTAAATGTTATAGACTCATCTTCATTATTTATCACCCATTAACTTTCCCATCAATATTTGACATGGGAAAGGGATTTAAGGAGCGTGAAGGTGATATTTTCAATTTCGAAATATATTTGAACAGAGTAATAACTCTCTAATAGATTTAACCATTTTTCCAACACACCTGCATCTATCTAGCCTCCAAATAAATGGATATCAAAGTTAAATTGTACCTTGAAGGGTGTCACACCTCTAAAATGGATGCTCGTTGAAGGTGCCTTGCCTGTTGTCGGTGGTCGTTGAAGGATTTGGGAAAATTTGTCCATCATCTTGTTCTTATGTCACTCGAGGGATTCCTTGAGAAATATCTTGAAAGTATTTACTACTCCATCATGTCTCTTTTCCCCCACCATGAAAGGTTTATTGGGATGGAGAGAGAAATCATCCCCTAGTGAAACTAGCTCAAGACCTAACTCTTTATACCCTGACCTCGTCGAGGACACACACCAAGAAACAACATGGAGAATATTGCTCTGATACCACTGATATAGATTGTATAGGGAATGAAATGAAATTCACATAGAAATATAGTAGAGAGCATAGTAATATATTAAAATCCCTGCTTCTATTAATGGATAAAATAACATGATACTGTAGAACATAAACTGGCTAGAATGGTGGTAGTTTATCTTTGAAGAGAGAGCGATGTCAACTATGCTCTTTTGAAAAATATGATACAAGAGGAAAAAATAATGACCTTTTAACATAAATATATAACCTTAAAGGCCAAAACCATAACCCTATGAGGTGAAGCACTGAAAGGTGTTTTTGGGCTCGAGGTGGTTAGTTTCTATATCAACTTTTTGAGGGTGCAACTCTTGCATACAATCTATAATTTGTGTGAATAGTATCTCATTGGAAAGGTCTTACTAAGGACTACAATGTTGTTTCAAGGATTAGTCTTGTTGAAGATAAGGCTAGGCTTGTGAATTTCCCAGAAAACATCATTTAGGGACTCAAAGTGGCGTCAAAAGTTTAGGACCTAGAAAATCATTAAAAACCATGAAAAAATTACAAAGATGGAGAATTGTGTTGAGTCAATGGAAGAAGTGGACAGACACCAATATCCAACTAGATCAACCAACCTTCACTGCTTTAAAGGATTCCATGTGAACTACTCCATTACTGTCAATGTCGGAATTTAATAATACTTTTGTCTTGGAATGTGATACCTCAGGAACAGGTCTCAGAGAACTATTGATGCCACTGACATTCATAAGTAAGAATTTATGTAACCACAATTTGGTAAAATCCACATATGAGAATGAAATGATGGCTATCCTTCATGTAGTGGAGACTTGGAACCCATATCTCATAGGGAGATGTTTTCATATCAACACTAACCATCATAGTTTGTAGTACTTCCTTGAGTAATGATTGTCTTCACCAGAGAAACATAAATGGGTCACCAAGATGTTGGGGTATGATTATGAGATCATATATAAGAAGGGTAAAGAGAATGTTGTGGTTGATTCTTTATACAAACAATTTGAGGAGGATGTTTCACACTTTGAATTATCATTACCAAGTCTAAGATGGCTCAAGGAATACTATATGGAAGGTCGATCAAACAATACTTTAAGGTAGATCATCCAATGGCTTCAGGTAGATCCCAACCCACCTAAAATTTATACATGGAATCGAGATACATTGCGATAGAAAAGGTGCATTTTTCTGGAAAAAGATTTGGCCCTAAAAGAATGAGTACTATAGGAGATAAATTCATCACTAATAGCAGGTCACTCTAGATTTCATAAAACCTATGAACAAACTAAGCATTCATTCTTTTGGGATGAAATGACAACATATATTCAAGTTTTTGTAACATCCTGTGATGCTTTCTAAAGAAACAAAAAATAGATTATGAAGATACCAGAGGCATTGCAACCACTATGAATCCCAACATATATATGGAAAAAACATTTTAATGGATTTTATCATGGGACTCCCAAAAGTGGGAAATAAATCAATGATCATGGTGGTTGTTGATCATCTTTCAGAAGATTCTCATTTTTGTGATCTAGCTCATCCTTTCATTCCTTCATTAGGAGCCCAAGCCTTCATGGATTATATATTTAGGCTACATGGTATGCCCACCTCCATTGTATTATATAGGGACCCAACATTCACCAACAAATTTTGGCAGGAGCTATTTAAACTTCAAGATACACAACTGAATTTTTTGAACTGCATATTATCCTCAAATTGATGGTCAAGCATAAGTGGTCAATAAGTTATTAGAAACCTATTTGAGATGATTTTCTTTAGAAAATCCACACCAATGGCCACAATGGATTCCCCTTTCCAAATGATGGTACAGTACCACTTATCATGGAGCTACAAAAATGACACCACATGTAGTTGTTTATGGACAAAAATCCTTATTAGTTGAATCCTATGTACCAAGCACCTCTAAGGTTCATGCATGAGACAAAATGATTCACACTTGTCACACACCCGACCCTCTAAGTACTCTTTAAAAGGGATGTGGAATAATTTTTCACTTTCTTACATCTTCCTGAATTTTCTTGAATGATGGAACCATTGCCTTGTCTAGGCCGAGGGCTATCCAATGACAATAAGATTGTCCAAAATCAAGGTTTGGGTTGAAATTTATGACTTCTTAAAATTTTTGGGGTGTCACTACATAAAGGCCGACCCCTTCGCTACATGGCATCCATGTGGATTCACTTCTTTCGTACCATTCGACATAGTATTGTTGTGACCTAAATTGTAATCCTTCGACAATGATGTGGTCGAGGGAGAAGGGTTGCAGGGAATATCACCATAGGCCTTCACGAATATCGGGCCTTCGACCCTTCATCATTCTCGTACTTGTCTAATAAATCCCCAGAGACTTGAAGCTCCGAAGTCTCTTTCCACTCTGGGGTCTATGGGGGAGCTCTGTCCACCCTTAAAAATCTGACGACTGATATTTTTCCACACTTAACACGTGGTTTATATTTGACAAGGGGGAAGGGTCCCACACCTAACTCATGTCCAATACCATTATTCCACATAGACCTACCCATTCATTCCACATCACCATGGCATATGAGGGCCTATCTAATCAGGGCGTGACACTTCAGCTAGGGGATTTTGGCAATTTGACATTTACCATACCCTTTATCCCTCAAATTATCATGGGGCCCCGGAGCCTTGTAGTCTCGAAGTTCTGAAGTTCCATAACTCCTTAATCCATATTTCATCCTTTGGGTCATGGTCTAGTTGTTCTCTACCCCACACTCTCAAAATCTCAAAGGTCGAAATCCCAAATTCACGCAGACCATCAATCCAAGATCTTTCAGGATCCTTTTCGATCGTTTGTTTGGGAATAATGGAAGGATAGAATAAGCATGAGTATTGACCAACACCATTCGATCTTCACTACTTTATGACCCCCTCAACTGGTAATACTGCAGAGAGGTGGAAGGATTTGGGGTTATATGAGTCACGAAGTAGCGAAATCCTGCCAACTGTCCGACGAGGTAGCTATTTAGGGTATCATATTCGTCATAGATCCATAAGAGGACGACAATGAAGATTATACCGTTGATCTGTGATCATGATCAACGATGTAGAAAATACCTGTGGCTGAGAAGTTGGTAAAGATTTAATAGGAATATGGAATCCACGATGATAGATAAGGAATCACCAATTGTCGGTTGAACCATCAGGTGACCATTTCCACAAGTTTCCTTCGACGGGATTTGAGTGTTGTGAGGTTCAAACATATCGAATCCCCGGACCTCCAAAGTCCCGAAGCTCAAAAATATTATCTCCTTTTGAGTGTAGTGAAGGGTTTCAGGGTCTTGGTCATATGGGACTTTGACAGGCCCCATAGGGCTATACTCCCGAATCTTAACCGAAATTTGGTTAATCCCATGCACTTGAGCCCATGGTCACTTGGAAGAGCGGTTTGAAGGAAGCACCTTTTTGTCTACAAAGCTCGAAATCCATAATATAAGGTATTTTTGAGGGATTGAAAGAACCGGGGAAATCCTGTAGAGTCTGTCCCAACTCTATAATTGGAGATTTGGTCCTTGGATGGTCTCTTTGAGGAATTTCCAACCAACACATGGGCCGAACTCTTGTGTCCAATCTTCATGTGTTAGACATGGATTTTTTTTCATGGTTTCCAGGTTGATCTAGGTATAACTAAGGTGGTTGTTCTATAGTAATTAATTGAGGTCTAGTTCATGTATATTAGGACAATAGATCAACTTACAACTTGCCCAAAATCATTTTCAATCCATCACAAAAAATTCTGTTTTCCTAAATAGAAGTGGGTTGAGATCTTTTGACATAATGTGATATTCAAGCTTTGCTTCAAAATTTCCCTAGGAAGCTAGGCCTATCAGAGTCATGATTTTCTACCATTCATTTAAAATAAAATCTTACGCTAGCATCTGAATCAAGAAAATACATATTATAACAAAACCAATCAATACAATATAAACTCAGAATCATACTTATATGAAACTTTGAAATTAGTTGGAAACTGTTGAAAGGGGTTCCCTTTTCCAACCAACCATAGGCACAATTTCTATTGTAGTATTCCTCAATTGGACACCCCCTAGCTATATCATGATGCCATGAGAGGGGTTTTGTTTAATCTCAACAAAAACAAGGGACAAAGGTTACTCTCCTTTTCCCACAGGAACCTGGCAATTCAATTTTCTATCCACCAAGCAAAGAATCTGCTAGGATTTTTCACTCAATCACTGCAACTCCATTTAGAAAACAATTTCCAAGCAATGATGTAACCAAAAAAAATTAGTTCTTAGTTATCTTCAAAACCAAAGAGCCTCATGCACTCTTCTCTTCTTGATTGTTCCTTAGATCCATTCGTGTGTCCCTTCTACCCTCTGCCCTCAATTTTCCTTTCTTTTTTTTTCCTTTTCCAGAAATATTTTGTGGGTTAGATTAGAAATTTTCCAGATGGGTACTATGCCCATCTCCTCATTGACTCTTGAGGATGACTTCCCAACTACCAACCTGACTGGTAATTAAATTTTCTAGGTTATAAGAATTTTTTGGATCTGAGAAATTTATATCCAATAGAGTTCTTGCCTGGAAGAGGTCATCTCAACCATTATTGGTTCCCCTTACCATCCCTCTCATGCATCATAATATATACTGGTGACCCGCCTTTCAACAGTCATACCACAATTTCCTTTTTATTTAATAACAAAATATATACATTACCTTCAATAGCAAGGTTCATTGTTTTTCCAACAGTCACATGACAGGTCTGTCCACATTCTTGTTCATAATAATAATAATATTTACAAACTTGGGGAAACATGGGGCATTACAACACCATAAAATCCATTATATGTATCCCCAAGGACAACTTGGTTATGACGCAAAATTGAATGATACAACAAGTTGATTAACACATATCCAAACACTCTTTTGATAAAGGGGATCAAGTGTTTCTTTTCTTGTGGCATTATATATAGATTTCACTCAAAGATAAATTTCCCCAAAAGCTAGCTCCCAAGTTTTATGGTCCCTATCAGATCATACAATGCATTGGTCAGGTTTCCTACAAGCTAGCTTGTTAGAAAAACAAGATCGCGAGGCAATAAAAACAAGACAAATGTTGAAATAAAACATAAAAGATACACAATAAAATAGAGACACATATATACATGGTTCACCCAATGTGGGCGACGTCAACCAGAGAAATTGCCAGGTCCTTCCTTTATTATTATCAAACAAATGAAGGGATACAACCTACAACACACCCGTTGTAACTTCCTCTTCTTTCTCTCACAATCTCCTCTCTCATAACACAATACTCACAATGATACATAGCCGCAATACAATTCCCTCATAAAAGAGGGTTTCCTTCTAGGGAAAAAAACCCTAACATAACTTCTACTCTTAGATCTGCGACCTTATAATGAATGGTCCAGATTTACTATGAAATTACAATATACATTTACAAGGCAATTTTTCCTTCGAGGGCTTCACCCCCAAACCTCTTACGGGGCCCTGCTTTCCCCTGAACCCTGCAGAGGGGCAAGCCCCCCCTGAATTTCCCCCGCGTGGAGGGGTGTACAGTATTCTGGGGTGTACAGTCTTCATGGAGTATAAATACGACTGAAAACAAAAAACCTATGAATTAGGAAGATAATCAGGCTCCACAACTAATAATCTCCCACTTGGAGACTGATCTCAACAACTCCACCATTATTGTATATGCTAGACTATGATTCTTCTTGGACTTGGAAAATTTCTCATCTTCACATTCATGCTTGAATACCATCTTAACATGTGTGTAGGATTCTGGCTAGTATGTATCTTTTCCAACTTCAAATGTCCATCTTCCAAGATGGATTGTATGAAATGATACCTGAGTTGTATATGCTTAGTATTCGAATGGAAGGACAATTTCTTTACAAGATGAATGGAACTCTCACCGTCACAGTGCAAACTTATATTCTCATGTTTGTTTTTCATTTCCTCCATAAATCTCTGTAAGAAAATAATTTCTTTACTAGCCTCTATAGCAATAACATACTCTGCTTCTATTGTTGAAAATGAAACAACCTTTTGCAGTTTCGAAATCCAACCTATTGTTGTTCCACCTACGATAAAAACATACCCTGTGGTGTTGCTCCTGCTATTTTTATCATCTGCTATATTTGAATCAACATATCCTTGTAGAACAATGTCTAAACCTCCAAAACATAATGCATGAGTAGAAGTACCTCTCAAATACCCGAGAATCCACTTTACTACCTCCCAATGTTCTTTACCTGGATTATTTATATACCTGCTCACAACTCCCACTGCATGTGCAATATATGGTCTTGTGCAAACCATCACATGCATCAAACTGCCAACTATTGATGAATAAGGGATCCTAGACATGTATTTTATCTCCTCTTGTGTCTTGGGACACATTTCCTTGGTTAATTTGAAATGGTTGGCCAAATGTGTACTAACTGGCTTTGCATTCTGCATTCTAAACCTCTCAAACACCTTCTCTATGTACTCACCCTGAGACAATGCCAATTTGCGATTTTTATTGTCTCCTGTTATTCTCATACCAAGGATTTTCTTTGCAGCACCCAAATCCTTGATCACAAATTAATTAGCTAATTCCTCCTTCAGCACATTTATATCATGCATATTAGATCCTGCAACAAGCATGTCATATACATACAATAGAAAGATAATATAGATTCCATTTTCTAGCCTTTTAAAATAAACACAGTGATCAAAATGACATCTACTATAACCTTGTTCTGTCATAAACCTGTCAAAATTCAAATACCACTGCCTTGGATCTTGCTTTAGGCCATACAAACTCTTCTTCAATATGCATACCAAATTGTCCTTCCCTTTGACCTCATACCCCTGTGGTTGTTGCATATAAATAAGACTCATAAATATTATCTACAAAAAGAATCAAAGCATCTTGTAACACATCACTTGTTACATTTTCTTCCTGATTTTTCTCCTGTTGTCCATCTTGTTGGAGTCGCCCTTGTTTTTTACCTTACAACATTTTTTTCAATTTTTGAAACTTGAAATCTAAGATTGATTTTCTTGTTCCTTCCGAGATCTTAAAACTCTGAAATATTGTCACTTGAACATAAGTGCTTTTCCTACCTTTAAAACAAATCCTTTTCCGCAAGTATGTTTGATCTTTTATTTTATTTCGGGATATCGCAAGTCGGATACTTTAATCTTTGAATTCACAAGTCCCGAGTCGCGAAGCTGCGAACTCACCTTTAATTTTCACCCAAGACATTAACTAGGGTAAAACTTTTTATCCATGGTTAGACGTTGTTGGGGTTTCGCGCCTCGGTATTCATCGAACCCAAGTTTCTGTTCTTACAACCTCGAGAGCCGAGAACGCGATAATTCTTGCGATAACCTTGGTCAAAGATTAAAGGTCAAAAAACTAACCGTGGTTAAACTTGGTGCTCGACATTTCGCCACTCGTTACTTTCATTCATAAAGTTAAGGCACCTACAATCCCGACTCACGAGATTGCGACATGATTATGGCAAAGATTAATTAGTAACCTAATCTAATATTTTCTTCCCGTATTTTTAGCCTAAATTATCGCCACATCGCGGTATCGCGACTCGGCATACCATTCTCCCAAAAATCTGTCTTCGAACTTCCGAGTCGTGATATGACGAATACATTAATTATGCAATTAATGACGCTCCAAATCACGGTTACTGTTAATTAAGCTAAAATCGGCACTCGCAGCCTCGCGAGTTGAAGAGTCAAAATTTTAAAAGGAAATTCACGATGCGACGAACAACGAGAAAATGATTTAAGTTGCTAAGATTTGATTTTTTAAATTTAAACAAGATACGTCCCGCATACCGAGGTTTGCACACTCCACGAGGTAACTACTTGCTCTCCATAACCCGACTGTCTATCAAGCCGCCGAACATTGATGACATTAATGAAGAATTAGGGTAAATCCACAAATAAATAAGATCGGATTTATGCAATAAATTTGTTTCCATTTGCGATTTGACATATTTATTTCAAATATACGAGAGTTTCATTCTATTTTAACATTTCTCATAAGCGCACAGAGCTCACCTTTCTTCGAGCGAACTAATTTCTGCATGTATACACAGGTCTATCATAGAAGAGTGAAAAAGCAAGCTTCAGCCATGGCTCCACGGAAAGCTGCGAAGGAAAAGGTTGAAATCGCAACGCAGGGTTCCGACACTGTCTCTGATACTTCACCTCGGACGGGCGGCTCAGTACCCAACTGGTCGTTTGTTTAAGATATTCTTCAATCTGAATTGGTGATTTACTCAGACTCTGATGACAATGATAACGAAAAAGATGACTTGAACAGGAAATACAAAATAGTTGTTCAGTCAGGAATGCACCTGGTTGCAACCAGACCACGATTGCTCCCATACTACGACATGATCCGATGGGCATTGGATCACATAGACCTACCCACCAGAACTATCATAAGTGACCAACAGACAACAGTCGAAACTTTCAGACCAGAGCATATCCAAAACATGTACAAGCTCCAAGCAACTTCTGAATACACATACAATGCTGAATTCCTGGAGGAATTCAAAAAGAAGGAGTGCACAGAATATGACAAAACTATGCCAGGTTTGATAAAGGATTGGGTTTCGCGCTCCGCGACATTCAGAGCGAATGACAAGGGCATGTATTCAATTGCTTCGCTGGAGCCACAATATATGTATGTGGCAATGATGACATGTAGACTGTTCGGAAGGGAGGATACTTCGCATTTCTACATTGCGTGGGTACCTCTCATATTTCGGGTAGCAGAATGTTGCTCATTTAATTGGGCGAAGATACTCTTGGATAGTTTGTTCAACCGGATTACAGAGTACAGGGAGCAGAAAACAGCCGGGGGACCATCTGTATTCTTCATGTCTACATATATCATGGATGCGATATGCTCCATGACGCCTTTTCCTTTGATGAATTGGGCTTGGACTGCAACCCAAGAAAAAAATGTGCATGAATATCATGACAAACTGTGGGAAAATAAAGCAAATGAATTTATTTATGAGATTTTCAATTGGGTGATGGTGCCCCTGCACATCGCCGTTTTTGGTCGTTCGCCACCGCGCATCTCGGATAACATTGCTGCAAATATGAAGGGTATCGCGGACTGGTACGTAGAAGCAGAGTTTTCCTATTTCAGGGTGTTCGGAGCTACAGTTCCCCCATTTGCGCTACCACTATTTATTCCCGACAAGCTGGCCTGTCGCGAGATTTCCCAACAAATGGTGATTGGCGGAGTGAGTAAAGAGCTCAAAGCATCATCAAAAAATGTATGGTCATTTTTCCCCGTTCGGATAAACTCTTATTCTTTATTGGATTTTGGACATGCTAAGGCTGAAGCTGCAACTTTAGAAGACTTGAGTTTGGTCTCTATTGAGTATAAAAAGCATGATCCTCAGAAAATTGTAAGCGCCCATCTGTCAAATTGTGGGTTGAAGAAGTTTGAACATGAGTGTTCACCCTCAGATGATATTTTCCGAGGGGCGAGGTCCTATGGGGAAGTGCTAGTTTGAATCAGATCTTTAGCACCCAAAGACACGGCCTCTGTTGTAAAGTTTCAGGAGCATAGAAAAAGATGTCTTCTCGCTGTGCTAGGAGGTTTGGGTCTTTCCAAGGATAAAGAGAAGGAAGCTGAAAGTTCTGAGGGCCAAACTTCTAACCCCAAAAAACGTCAGGAAGGGGAGAAAGAGAAGAATCCCGAGCAGGAGAAGAATCTCGAAACAGATAAAGAAACTATTGACCCACCCAAGGAACATAGTCCATAGGTGGAAGTAAGAAACACAGACTCGCCAGAAACTCGGAATCCAGAGACTGAGAAGAAGACCTCTGATCCTCCGAAGGAACATGACTCATTCGACACACCAGGAAAGGCGGCGAAGCAAATTGGGGAACCCATCACTTCTGTCACCCCTTTGCAGTCAACGCAAGGAAACATAGGAGAAGGATGGATTTTTGGTGAAGAACTAAGGCCCATCAGAGCAGAAGAACTTCCTCCCAATGAGTTCTTCTTCGAAAAAAAGAGAAAAGCAGTTGTGAAAAGGGAGTTCAACCAGGAGGAAGGATCAACTGCTAAAAAATTCAAAGTAATGACAGAAGGAAAAAACAAAAGGAGTGATGAATTCTCCACAGAGATAGCAGGAACGCTAGGAGCATACGCATCGGCGAATCAATTATCAGTCGCGATGTTGAAGAATCAACTAAAAATAAAGAATCACCTGATCAAGACTCTCGAAGCCCGAGTAGCTTCGGCTGCAGAAAACGCTAAGAGTCAGGCGAGTGGAGAAATAGAACTGGCCCGATTGGCCGATAAAAAGGAAATTGATGTTCTCAAAACCAAGTTGGAACAAGCGAATTCAGTAATCCGAGATTGTCGGATACAGGCAAGTCAGCAGAGGAGTATGATCACAGGGTTGCAGACTCGGTTAGAGGTTGTTGAAAGAAAAATGATTGACGTTGAGGGTTTTAAATCCTGAGCGATCGATATCAGGGGCAGGATCTCTTCTATACAACAAAGTCTGTTAGAAAAAGTGGGGGTGATCCGAGAAGATTGTGTGCTAATGCATCGCATTTCAGAAAATATGACTCTCAAAGAAAGAAACACAGAGGCTGCTCGGGTCGCTTTCCAAGAAGCGGTGATAGCTACCAACAACAGATTTTCGACAGGTTCTCCAGGACTCACCATCGCTGAACAAACAAGAGGTAATATTCTGTTAAAAGATTGGGAACATAATATTACCTTAAGCAAGGAACAGGCTCAAAAAGTAACCAATTTATTAGAAGAAGCCTTCAATGCCATAGATGGTGAGATGTTAGGAATGGAGAGTGGAGGTGACTCAGAAACGTTGAGGCAAATGAATGTAGATCAGATTTCCCTCAACATGAAGGAGAAAAATGAGAGATATTCGGCGGAAATCTCTAAGATGGATAGGGTAGACCTGGCTCAAGTTGACGGAAAATTGGTTCAACCTAGTGCACAACTCAGTGCCCTTGACATCATTGATGCACAAATGGGTAATAAAATTCCACAGTTAGCCTGAGAGTGCTATTTTGCCGAGGCCAGTTGTCAAGCGGAACCTTCATAGCCAGTATCCCAGTTTGTGGACAAATGTATCATGTACACCGAATCCATGTGAAGACAAGCACCTGGCACTTTTTGAAAATAGAGGAGGAGAGATGGAGTGACTTCGCTCCTCCTCGCTTTCAAGCAGAGCCTTCACAGCTTGTATCTCAGTTTGTGAACAAATGTATCATATGCACCGAATCACGCAAAGACAGGCACCTGGCACTTTTTGAAAATAGAGTAGGAGAGGTGGAGTGATTTCGCTCCTCTCGTTTGTAACAGCATTTATGAAACCATTGATGTTTCTAAAAGAGAGAAAAATTTGTATAAATAGATGACCAAAAAGAAGAACAAGGGCTGGACTTTTTGGTAGTGATTGTAATAGAGTTTTTGCATTCGTGAAGTTAATACTAGCAAATTTGAAGATTCCCGATTCTGTCACAACTGTGTTACAAGTTTGTTTCGTTATGTTTCTAGTTTTATTTCATTTCACTTTTCATAATTGATGTGTATCGCTATACTTTAGTATGACCACTACTATAGTGAAGAGATTTCATTTTTTCTGTAATTGTTTCTTGTCTTTCCTCTGCACCAGCTATCAGCGGGTGTAAGACCAATTTGCATTTACATAATTATATATTTATTTGCATAATATCAATTATTTCTATACTAGTTTCTTCTTCTGTGTATATGTGAGTTTTCTATTGACAGGAACCTTACATCATCTACAGCTAAATGTTTTTCTCTCATCCCACATCTTTTCAGTAAAAATAATACAGTTACGGGAAAGGGCCTTTAGTTTGCATTCCTATTTTGTTCTCCATGCAAAAATTTCTCTTTATTTCGACCGAATTGAAACAACGTTGAAATCCTTTTTTTTTTAAATATTTCTTACTGGTAAAGTTACTCAATGACCGTTCCTACAACAACTCAACCGAACATTGGACCCGGACTATCTAATCAAACACATATTTCTCTAAATCTTTTTGATACAATCCTTAGAACTGCTAACACCCGGGAAGAACTTGAACGTTCATGGGAAGCCATTGAGCAAGATATTACCACCCAGGAACAGTTGGAAGCTAGACAACGAGAACTTAGAGATCTTCATTAGTTTCCTATACCGAAGGTTAGTGTAATCCTTTATCAACCTTTATCATACTTTTGGATGCCTTGAGACTGTACTTTTAAGCCTTAAGTACAAACTCAGGAACAACATCTTTCTGGCGTTGTTGTCGGGGAGCGAAGTTACGAAATCTTTTCCCTGGGAAAATGACAAATTATTTCGTTGATAGTGTTACTCTTTGATAGTGAACATAGAGTGCACACAGTTTTAAGGATTTTTAAAGCTTTCACTTGGCGCCTCCATTGAAACACAAACTGGTGTCTGGTAGAAAGCATACCAGACAGAACCCGGGTGGTAAGCTGATTATGCCTATTAATAATCCTGAAAAATTTTTAAGAGCGAGAGGCTCGTTTGAGGCAACCGCTTCGGTTAATAAACCCCAAAACCCAATTTTAAAGACTAAATGCCCTTCAGAACCTCCTACTTCTTGCAGCCCTTTGTCTGATACCAAAGATTCAGAAACAAACTACTCGGAATTTAGGAGTGAGCCACATTAGAATTTCCCATCTATAAACAAGGGAAAAGGTTCTTTAGAAAGATCGTTATCATTTGACTTACCATCATTTCTTCAACAGAACTTCCCAGTTTCGCCTGATTCAAAAGAGTGTGTTACACCCTCATTTCCTACTCCCCAGTCGATGGCAGGCATCGGAGGAGGAGGAAATGTCCCTCCTCCCAGAGTATTTGCAAAAGTAGCAGTGAGATATGCTCCCCTAGTTTTACCCATTCACCTCCATGATTTACCTGACAACTACATCAAGAATCTTCCTTAGTTCACTGGGGAGGGAGATCTAACTGCAGCTGAGCATATAAACTTTTTTTATCAGTTCGCAGACAACAGTGGTATTGAGCATGAGGATGTTTATTCGAGACTTCTTGTACAGACCTTTGAAGGACAAGTTCGAACTTGGTTTAGGAGCCTTCCTGCAGCTTCTATTCGGACATATGATGCATTGGAAGATACTTTCCTCAGACAATGGGGAGAGCGGAAAGACCACTTATATTACCTTACCGAGTTTGGGTCTCTAAAGAAAAAGAACTCAGAAACAGTTATGGAATTTATTCTGAGATTTAACAAACTGTATAATAAAATTCCAGCCACTGTTAAACCTTCTGAACCCTCAGCCAAATTAACCTTTGCGGGAGCTTTCGAACCTGATTTTGCTCTACTTTTGCGAGAAAGAAGAGGGGCCACCCTAAATAGAATGCAAGACGACACTGTCGCAATAGAATCTAATATGATGGCTTCAGGCAAGTTAAAGGCTAAAGTAGAAACAGTCAACCGAGAAAATAGATACTATAGGGAACCAGCGGGTCCTTTGGGGTCAAATAGATATACTGATGACAGAGTAGATGATATGGCCCGAATAATTAAAGAACTGTCTAACAAAATATCTAGGATGGAGTTGGATCAGGCTAAAGCTGATTCTTCTAACAAAAAGGACTTCAGGAGAAACCCAAATCCTGAAAATCAACAGAGGAAAATAAAGAATGAAGATAAAAAAATACAAGCCCCACTAAAAAACAAAAATTTTATAAGAGAAAATGACCTCCAAGATTTCGGAGAATCGGAAGATGAAGTCACGTGTTTCGGTGACGAATGTTCCCAGTCATTTTTGACCAAGGAAGACTATGATAAATCTTTAAATACCTCTCCACCTTCAAATGAAGATGAAGAAGGTGATCATCCCGACCTCTGCGTATCTCAACCTGAAACAGAAATGATAGCGGCTGATGTTCAACCCAAATACAATCTAAGATCAAAAAATAAGACCACCTCAACTGACCAACCTAAAAGAATCCTTCAAAGGGGTCAAGCTCATGAACCTCCTTTGGAAGAAACATTGTTTCCCAGCAATAAAATCAAGGTAGCAAAAACTCAAGAGTCCGACGTGAAAAAAGTTGAAACCCAAACAAAAGGAACTGGACCAGTAGATAAAGTTATATCTTCGGCTAAGATCACAAGTGATAAAGCAGTCCAGACAAATAAGTCGGAAAGGAGAAGCTCGGAAGTCTTAACCAAAGAAATAGACAAGGTGAATTTATCTTTTAATTTCGAAAATGAATTAAATAAAATTAAGATACCGATTCCTTTGGTAGAATTAGCAAAAAACCCCACTTATCGGAAGAAAATCGCTAAAATAATGGGTGTCTATGAGTCAGAAAGTCACTCTGATGTTATCAACCTAGAAGACGACAGACCTAACATCACCTTTGGTCCTCATTTTGAGGGTTCTAAAGATAACGTCGCTCCTTTCTACATCACCCTGAATATACATGATCTGTTACTGCATAATTGTATGTTAGATTCTGGGGCTTCACATAATGTTATGCCCAAAATTATAATGGAGATGATGGGCCTCCGGATCACTAGACCCTATGGAGATCTATACTCTTTCGATTCAAGAAAGGTTAAATGTATGGGGATGATAAAAGATCTGGTTGTTACCCTGGCTCAGGTCCCGGTCAAGAGTATCTTGATGGATGTGGTTATTGTTGATATTCCTCCCAAATATGGTATGTTGTTATCCAGATCATGGGGAGCCAAGTTGGGGGGTTCTCTACAATTGGACATGTCATATGCCACAATTCCTATATTCGGTGGTCAGTTTACTCGGTTGTACAGAGAAACAAGATTGGTGTATACTGTCAGTGATCCTCATAATCCAAATAACTTTCCCATTTACGTTGCAGACCAAGATCTGGGAAATTGCATATTGTCATTGGATGATGGTTTAGATGGGTGTCTGGAAGAACTTGATATGAAGCAAGAAGAGCTTAGCCCCGTGACTGAAGAACTATGCAAAAGTGGTATCTGGAAAATGTACTTCGATGGCGCTTTGTCTTCTGAAGGAGCTGGTGTTGGCATACTTTTAGTAGTGCCTGAAGGTAAGTTTATTGTTCCTTTCTCATATCGTTTGCAATGGGATATAGATTACACCAATAACGTATGTGAGTATGAAGCATTAATCTTAGGTTTGGAGGCAGCAAAGAAGTTAAATATAAAAAACTTGGAGGTTTACGGTGACGCTGAATTGATAGTAAGACAAGTGAACAGACAATACCAAGCTAAACATCCCAGGCTAAGAACATACAGAAATTGTTCTTTGGATTTGATGGAGAATTTTTTCTCATCTATAAAGGTCCATTTTATTCCTCGCACAGAGAATTTACATGCTGACGCATTGGCTAAGGCAGCCTCAACCTTTTCTCCTCCCACGAACGTTAAACTGAAATATCATATTGAAGTCAGATATAAACCATCTATACCCGACAATGTCAGACACTGGCAGATTTTCGAAGATGACGAACAAATTCAGAAATTTCTTATGGCAATAGATGAGTTCTCTGAAACTCATCCAGACCAAGAAAACCAAAACGACCCGATGTGGATTATGCAAGAGGGTGAAGATCCTGAAACCTTTCGAGATAAAATAGCGGATCATCGCATGTTGGTCCTTAAAAACAACCAGATCCTGAAAGGCTTAATTCCTTTAGAAAGACTCTTCGATCAGAACGACATACCTGTGAAATCCACTTTGCAGCCCCAACCAGAAGAAGTGGAGGATTGCGACATAGGGACTAAAAAAGAAACCAGGATAGTAAAGATATCTAAATTCCTCCCTACCAAGGTAAAAGACCAATACCGAAACCTACTCAAACAATATACAGATGTTTTTGCCTGGTCTTATGAAGAGCTTCAAACGTATGATACTTCCATAATTGAGCACAAGATACCGTTGAAGCCCGGGGTCAAGCCTTTTAGGTAAAATCTTAGGAAATTTAACCCCATTTTGTTACCCGTTATTGAAAAGGAAGTTAAGAAACTTTTAGATGCCAAAATAATTGTACCTCTAAGGTATTCAGACTGGGTGGAAAATTTATTCCCTGTTAGAAAAAAGAACGGAGAAATCAGACTATGTGTGGATTTCCGGAACTTGAACAGGTCCTCTCTTAAGGATAATTATCCGCTCCCCAAAATGGACCACGTCTTGGAAAGGGTGGTTGGAGAAAATCGAATGTCTATGATAGATGGGTTTTCTGGGTATAACCAAATCGCCATGAACGAGCTAGACAGAGAAAAAACCACTTTCACCACACCATGGGGTACATTCATGTATGATAAAATGCCTTTTGGATTGATGAATGCAGAAGCTACATTCCAGCGCACTATGGACATTGCTTTCATTGGAGAAAGAGACAAGTTCGTAGTAATCTACCTTGACGATTTAACGGTTTTCTCTAAAACCGATGAAGAACATTTGATCCATTTAAAACAAACTTTCGAAAAATGCCGCAGGTATGGCCTATCTTTGAACCTAAAGAAATCACATTTTGCTATGCAGGAAGGTAAGCTTCTGGGGCATATCATATCTAAAGATGGGATCAAGATCGATCCTAAGAGAATTGAAGCAATAAAAACTATCAGGATTCCTAGGAACGTAAAAGAAATTCAATCTTTCTTAGGTACAATAAATTTTTTACGAAGGTTTATACCTAATTTTTCTGAGATTGTCAAATTGATCACATGAATGCTGAAAAAGGATAGCAGAATAAATTGGACAACCGAGGCTAAAGCGTCGTTCGGGCATATTAAAAAAGTCATCAGTGAAGCACCTGTGTTAACAAGCCCAGATTACTTGAGAGATTTCCTCATCTTCTCGTTCGCTTCTGAACATACTATTGTCGCGGTGTTGCTACAAAAAGACGATAAAGGCTTTGAACGCCCGATCGCATTTTTAGCAAGAGCCTTAGAGACGCCGAACTAAAATATGATATAATATAAAAACAGGTGTACACAATGGTGAAATCGCTTAAAGCATTCAGAACTTACGTTCTGCATTAAAAAAATTATCGCGTACGTACCAACTAGTGTTGTGAAAGATATATTGGTACAACCAGATAGTGATGGAAAACGAGGGCGCTGGCTTGCTAAAATACAAGAATTTGATCTGGAAGTCAAGCCTACTAAATTGATAAAGGGGTAGGGCCTGGCCAAACTCTTGGCTGAGTCAAACCTTAGAGCTCTTGACATCAATTGCTTACAAGGGGAAGACGGAGACACACATTTGCAAGAGCCGGATGACCAGACACATCCAAGCAAGGTTGAAGAAAAATTCATGTCATCAGGATGGTATAAAGATATAGTTTTCTATTTGTTAAACCTGAAATGTCCAGATGGACTAACACCAGCCAAATGCAGAACTTTAAAACTCCATGCTATAAAATATTGCATCTCCGAAAATCAACTATATTGGAAGGATCCACTCAGGTTCTTACTAGTCTATTTGGTTGAGTCGGAAACCCCACGGGTTATAGAAGAATTTCATGAAGGAATCTATGGAGGACACCATGCGTGGAGAGCCACGGCCTACAAGATCCTAAGGGCCGGATACTATTGGCCAAAACTATTTTCGGACGCCAATGCCAAAGTACGTGCCTGTTACTCATGTCAAATATTCGCTGGTAAGCAAAAACTCCCTGCACTACCACTCGTTCCAGTCAAAACTGAAGCCCCATTTCAACAATGGGGACTAGAATTCATAGGGGAAATTAATCCCCATTCTAGTGTTCAGCATAAGTGGATCTTAACAACCACATATTATTTTACAGAGTGGGTGGAAGCAACCCCAACCAAAAGGGCAACAGATTCGGTGGTGATCGACTTCTTGGAAGATAACATCTTGTCAAGATTTGGGTGTCCCCGAAAGATTGTTACTGACAACGCCCAGGCCTTCAAATCCATGGCTATGATCAATTTCTGCCTGAAGTATAGTATCGTTCTCGACCATTCCACTGCTTATTACCCTCAGGGAAACGGGCTGGCCGAATCATCTAACAAGAGCCTGGTAAACGTAATAAAAAAAGTACTGAATGAAAACAAAAGGTCTCGGCATGTGCATTTGAAGTATGCGTTGTGGGAAAACTGCATCAGCACTAAAATATCTATCGGCATTTTGCCGTTTTAGATGGTCTATGGGACCGAGGCGGTTCTGCCTATAAACTTAGCGTTGCCAGTGATGAAATTATGGCAGGATCAGAACGAAGAACCCAATCATGTAACCAGGAGAATTAACCAGCTGATTGAGGTTCAACAGCTCAGAGTGGAGGTTGATGAGAAAATGCAGAAATACCAGGACGATATGAAAGCATTATTCGATCTCAAGGCAAAGGACAGAGATTTTCGTCCAGGTGACTTGGTGTTAAGATGGGATGTGAGAAGAGAAGAAGCCATGAAGCATGGCAAATTTGACCACCTTTGGTACGGACCATTCAGGGTCTCGGTTCCAGAAGGAAAAAATTCTTTTCTTCTGGAAAATATTGATGGAGAAGTTCTCAGCGCCCCTGTCAACAGGCGGTACTTGAAGCATTGCATGACGTGACAGTCGTCGGATAAAAAAGAAATAAAATGAAATAAAAAATTATATGTATATATTTGTAAATAAATAAATTTTATTATGAGTTTTTGTACATATTTATGTTTTCGTTCAAACGTTTACCTTTAATTTTTGGTTTTCGTTCCTAAATTCTCAACACATTTTCAATAAAATTTGTATTTGTTTTTCCAGGATTCCAGTTGCAGACGAAACTAGCTGAAAAAATAATATGCAGCTCGGTGATACTAGTTGGAAATAGAACGACATAAAACAGGGGATACATAAGATAATTCATAGTCCACAAAGAAATTGAAAGAAAAGACAGAGGTGAGTTTTCTCAATACACATGTCATGAAAGGCTGTTTTAGCAATCTAAGGTAATATTGTTTAAATTGCAAAATAAAGGTTAGATAACAAGATTATTTTTGGCTTCATAATCCTCAAACTAAATAATTCGAATGAATATATTAAAACCAAAAATAGTCAGTCATAATTTTTGTTCCTAAATATATCTGAAAACCAGTCCCGAACTATTGTGACCTTTTGTATATTAAGCCATTGAATTGCTGCCTTGTTTTCTGTCTATATTTGGTCCTAACTTTTAGCGAGTCACTACCTTCCCGAGTCTTTGTGAAGAGATAAAGGTATTTCGTTTTAAACCTCAGGGATTTCGAAGCAGATCTTAATGAGAAAGCTGGTCTTCACAACTACTTGATCTTCTGCTAAGCTAAGGAATGTTTATAGTGATCCTAACTTTCCTAGGTTTTTCGACAGTGTCGGAAAAGTCAAAGCTTGCTTGAACAGGGTGTTCCTTAAAATTTTATTATTCTCCCTTATCTCCCTAAGAACAAAGGTCTTGTGAGGGTCAAAGGAAGGTTGATACCGAGTAATCAAAATAAGTGGACAGACCTCTGATAAAAATATTACACAGATCTCAACCCTGATAAAAACTGATTGCTCCCATCTTCGTGTTTAAAAAAATAAATACTAAGACAGGTGGTGAAAGGAAATTCAGAAATGATTGCCCCCACCTAGTCCATTAAGACGATGAAAGGAAATTTAGAAATGATTGCCCTCGTCTTGGCGTTTAAACGCATAAATATTTTCTGAAGTGGTGAAAAGAAATTCAGTAAAAAAAAAGGGGTCAGACAACTTCACCGGGGTACTGAACAGGCTCGCTGGCAGTGAAGCAATGTTTGAGAGATCTGTAAGGCTGTTACACATAAAATATCAATCTACTCCGGTAACCAACACTTTCTGAAAGCCTGATCATTTCCCCAAATTCCGATGGGACTTTCCTATTTAAAAATTGTATAATAACATTCTTTTAATGCAAGCTGAGAATCGTAAGATTTGTTGAATATCCCAGGGTTGTTTTGACCATCTTAAAGCGTCCTCAAAGTTAGTAGTGAGAAAGGGAAAGTTGTGAAAGTGATTTCAGCTGTGTTTGGAAAGAGTATCTGAGTTCGAAAAAATTTCTGAGGTGCAAAGCGAAGATTTCCCTCCCTTTCTATCTTTTTCCTTGAATGTTTCTGTTGATTTTAGCCTGTGACTCCATTTACCCAATATTGGCACCTGGTCTACTGTTCTTCCCGCCTCACAGGGAAGCGGGATCCCTAGTTGGAGCCTATGTTGGAGCCGCCCTTGTTTTTTACCTTCCAACATTTTTTTCAATTTTTGAAACTTGAAATCTAAGATTGATTTTCTTGTTCCTTCAGAGATCTTAAAACTCTGAAATATTGTCGCCTGAACATAAGTGCTTTTCCTACCTTTAAAACAAATCCTTTTCCGCAAGTATGTTTGATCTTTTATTTTATTTCGGGATATCGCAAGTCGGATACTTTAATCTTTGAATTCACAAGTCCCGAGTCGCGAAGCTGCGAACTCACCTTTAATTTTCACCCAATACATTAACTAGGGTAAAACTTTTTATCCATGGTTAGACGTCATCGGGGTTTCGCTCCTCGGCATTCATCGAACCCAAGTTTCTGTTATTACAACCCCGAGAGTGGAGAACGCGATAATTCTTGCGATAACCTTGGTCAAAGATTAAAGGTCAAAAAAATAACCGTGGTTAAACTTGGTGCTCGGCATTTCGCCACTCGTTACTTTCATTCATAAAGTTAAGGCGCCTACAATCCCGACTCACGAGATTGTGACATGATTATGGCAAAGATTAATTAGTAACCTAATCTAAGATTTTCTTCCCGTATTTTCAGCCTAAATTATCGCCACATCGCGGTATCGCGACTCGGCATACCATTCTCCCAAAAATCTGTCTTCGAACTTCCGAGTCGCGATATGCCGAATACATTAATTATGCAATTAATGACGCTCCAAATCACAGTTACTGTTAATTAAGCTAAAATCGACACTCGCAGCCTCGCGAGTTGAAGAGTCAAAATGTTAAAAGGAAATTCACGATGCGACGAACAGCGAGAAAATGATTTAAGTTGCTAAGATTTGATTTTTTAAATTTAAACAAGATACGTCCCGCATACCGAGGTTTGCACACTCCACGAGGTAACTACTTGCTCTCCATAACCCGATTTTCTGTCAAGCCGCCGAACATTGATGACATTAATGAAGAATTAGGGTAAATCCACGAATAAATAAAATCGGATTTATGCAATAAATTTGTTTCCATTTGCGATTTGACAGATTTATTTCAAATATACGAGAGTTTCATTCTATTTTAACATTTCTCATAAGCGCACAGAGCTCACCTTTCTCCGAGTGAACTAATTTCTGCATGTATACACAGGTCTATCACAGAAGAGCAAAAAAGCAATCTTCAACCATGGCTCCACGAAAAGTTGTGAAGGCAAAGGTCAAAATCGCAACGCAGGGTTCCGACACTGTCTCTGATACTTCACCTCGGACGGGCGGCTCAGTACCCAACTGGTTGTTTGTTTAAGATATTCTTCAATCTGAATTGGTGAGTTACTTAGACTTTGATGACAATGATAACGAAAAAGACGACTTGAACATGAAATACAAAATAGTTGTTCAGTCGGGAATGCACCTGGTTGCAACCAGACCATGATTGCTCCCATACTACGACATGATCCGATGGGCATTGGATCACATAGACCTACCCACCAGAACTATCATAAGTGACCAACAGACCACAGTCGAAACTTTCATACCAGAGCATATCCAAAACATGTACAAGCTCACAACAACTTCTGAATACACATACAATGCTGAATTCCTGGAGGAATTCAAAAAGAAGGAGTGCACAGAATATGACAAAACTATGCCAGGTTTGATAAAGGATTGGGTTTCGCGCTCCGCGACATTCAGAGTGAATGACAAGGGCATGTATTCAATTGCTTCACTGGAGCCACAATATATGTATGTGACAATGATGACATGTAGACTGTTCGGAAGGGAGGATACTTCACATTTCTACATTGTGTGGGTACCTCACATATTTCGGGTAGCAGAAGGTTGCTCATTTAATTGGGCGAAGATACTCTTGGATAGTTTGTTCAACCGGATTACAGAGTACAGGGAGCAGAAAGCAGCCGGGGGACCATCCGCATTCTTCATGTCTGCGTATATCATGGACGCGATATGCTCCATGATGCCTTTCCCTTTGATGAATTGGGCTTGGAGTCCAACCCAAGAAAAAACTGTGCATGAATATCACGACAAACTGTGGGAAAATAAAGCAAATGAATTTATTTATGAGATATTCAATTGGGTGATGGTGCCCCTGCACATCGTCGTTTTTGGTCGTTCGCCACCGTGCATCTCGGATATCATTGCTGCAAATCTGAAGGGTATCGCGGACTGGTACGTAGAAGCAGAGTTTTGCTATTTCAGGGTGTTCGGAGCTACAGTTCCCTCGTTTGCGCTACCACTATTTATTCCCAACAAGCTAGCTTGTCGCAAGATTGCCCGACAAACGGTGATTGGCGGAGTGATTAAAGATCTCAAAGCATCATAAAAAAAGGTATGGCCATTTTTCCCCGTTGGGCTAAACTCTTATTCTTTATTGGATTTTGGACATGCTAAGGCTGAAGCTGCAACTTTAGAAGACTTGAGTTTGGTCTCTATTGAGTATAAAAAGCATGATCCTCAGAAAATTGTCAGTGCCCATCTGTCAAATTGTGGGTTGAAGAAGTTTGAACATGAGTGTTCACCCTCGGATGATATTTTCTGTGGGGCGAAGTCCTATGGGGAAGTGCTAGTTCGAATCAGATCTTTAGCACCCGAAGACATGGCCTCTGTTGTAAAGTTTCAGGAGCATAGAAAAAGATGTCTTCCCACTGTGCTAGGAGGTTTGGGTCTTTCCAAGGATAGAGAGAAGGAAGCTGAAAGTTTTGAGGGCCAAACTTCTAACCCCGAAAAACATCAGGAAGGGGAGAAAGAGAAGAATCCCGAGCAGGAGAAGAATCCTGAAACAGATAAAGAAACTACTGACCCACCTAAGGAACATAGTCCAGAGGTGGAAGTAAGAAACACAGACTCGCCAGAAACTCAGAATCCAGAGACTGAGACAAAGACCTCTGATCCTCCAAAGGAACAAGACTCATTCGGCACACCAGGAAAGGCGGCGAAGCAAATTGGGGAACCCATCACTTCTGTCACCCCTTTGCAGTCAATGCAAGGAAACATAGGAGAAGGATGGATTTTCGGTGAAGAACTAAGGCCCATCAGAGCAGAAGAACTTCCTCCCAATGAGTTCTTCTTCGACAAAAAGAGAAAAGCAGTTGTGAAAAGGGAGTTCAACTAGGAGGAAGGATCAACTGCTAAAAAATTCAAAGTAATGACAGATGGAAAAAACAAAAGGAGTGATGAATTTGCCACAGAGATAGCAGGAACGCTAGGAGCATATGCATCAGCGAATCAATTCTCAGTCGCGATGTTGAAGAATCAACTAAAAAGAAAGAATCGCCTGATCAAGACTCTCGAAGCCCGAGTAGCTTCGGCTGTAGAAAACGCTAAGAGTCAGGTGAGTGGAGAAATAGAACTAGCCCAATTGGCCGATAAAAAGGAAATTGATTTTCTCAAAACCATGTTGGAACAAGCGAATTCAGTAATCCGAGATGGTCGGATATAGGCAATTCAGCAGAGGAGTATGATCACAGGGTTGCAGACTCGGTTAGAGGTTGCTGAAAGCAAAATGATCAACGTCGAGGGTTTTAAATCTTGAGAGATTGATATCAGGGGCAGGATCTCTTATGTACAACAAAGTCTGTTAGAAAAAGTGGGGGTGATCCGAGAAGATTGCGTGCTAATGCATCGTATTTCAGAAAATTTGACTGTCAAAGAAAGAAACACAGAGGTTGCTCGGGTTGCTTTCCAAGAAGCGGTGATAGCTACCAACAACATATTTTCGACAGGTTCTCCAGGACTCACCATTCTGTTAAAAGATTGGGAACATAATATTACCTTAAGCAAGGAACATGCTCAAAATGTAACCAATTTATTAGAAGAGGCCTTAAATGCTATAGATGGTGAGCTATTAGGAATGGAGAGTGGAGGTGACTTAGAATCGTTGAGGCAAATGAATGTAGATCAGATTTCCCTCGACATGAAGGAGAAAAATGAGAGAGATTTGGCGGAAATCTCTAAGATGGACAGGGTAGACCTGGCTCAACTTGACGGAAAATTGGTTCAACCTAGCACACAACTCAGTGCCCTTGACATCATTGATGCACAAATGGGTAATAAACTTCCACAGTTAGCCCGAGAGTGCTATTTTGCCGAGGCCAGTTGTCAAGCGGAACCTTCACAGCCAGTATCCCAGTTTGTGGACAAATGTATCATGTACACTGAATCCATGCGAAGACAAGCACCTGGCACTTTTTGAAAATAGAGGAGGAGATATGGAGTGACTTCACTCCTCCCAGCTGTCAAGCAGAGCCTTCACAGCTTGTATCTTAGTTTTTGAACAAATGTATCATATGCACTGAATCACGCAAAGACAGACACCTGGCACTTTTTGAAAATAGAGTAGGAGAGGTGGAGTGATTTCGCTCCTCTCGTTTGTAACAACATTTATGAAACCATTGATGTTTCTAAAAGAGAGAAAAAAATGTATAAATAGATGACCAAAAAGAAGAACAAGGGCTGGACTTTTTGGTAGCGATTGTAATAGATTTTTTGCATTCGCGAAGTTAATACTAGCAAATTTGAAGATTCTCGATTCTGTCACGACTATGTTACAAGTTTGTTTCGTTATGTTTCTAGTTTCATTTCATTTCACTTTTCATAATTGATGTGTATCTCTATACTTTAGTACGACCACTACTATAGTGAAGAGATTTCATTTTTTCTGTAATTGTTTCTTGTCTTTCCTCTGCACCAGCTATCAGCGGGTGTAAGACCAATTTGCATTTACAGAATTATATATTTATTTACATAATATCAATTATTTCTATACTAGTTTCTTCTTCTATGTATATGTGAGTTTTCTATTGACAGGAACCGTACATCATCTACAGCTAAATGTTTTTCTCTCATCCCACATCTTTTCACTAAAAATAATACAGTTACGGGAAAGGGCCTTCAGTTTTCATTCCTATTTTGTTCTCCATGCAAAAATTTCTCTTTATTTCGACCGAATTGAAACAACGTTGAAATCCTTTTTTTTTTAAATCTTTCTTACTAGTAAAGTTACTCAATGACCGTTCCTACAGCAACTCAACCGAACATTGGACCCGGACTATCTAATCAAACACATATTTCTCTAAATCTTTTTGATACAATCCTTAGAACTGCTAACACCCAGGAAGAACTTGAACGTTCATGGGCAGCCATTGAGCAAGATATTACCACCCAGGAACAGTTGGAAGCTAGACAACGAGAAATTAGAGATATTCATTAGTTTCCTATACCGAAGGTTAGTGTAATCCTTTATGAACCTTTATCATACTTTCAGATGCCTTGACACTATACTTTTAAGCCTTAAGTACAAACTCAGGAACAACACATCTCTCTGTTTCTTTGGAGCTCTGCAGTCTTTCTTCAGATGTCCTTTCTTCCCACAATTCCAACACTCTATATTTCGCAGTATGGATTTGGATCTTCCCTTCCTAGAATTCTCGTGGTTCTCTGAACCCTTTACTCTATCCTTTTGTCTTCCCCTGTTCTCCATGTTTAACACATTACTTGATGTCTCACCTGTAATTTTTCGTCGCATTTCCTCACTAAGGATAACACCAACAATGTCATCAAATTTCAAAGTGTTTGAACCAGAGACATAGTTACTTACAACCATGACCAAGCCATTCATTTTTCTGGAAATGAGCACAAGATTAGAAGAGCTCTGACCTCATCATCAAAGTCCACTTTTACAAAATTTAGCTCATTAGTAACTGTATTAAATTCATTTAAATGATCTGCAACAGACCCACCTTCTAACATCTTCATATAATCTCTTCATTAGAAATACCTTATTGGACACCAAGGGTTTTTTCATACAGTTTATCCAATGCATCCATCATCTCCTTCATTGTCTTTTCTTTCGAAATATTGAAATCCACCGACACTTCCAAGCTCAAACATATCGTTCCTAGTGCCTTTCAGTCAAGAACCTCCCATTCTTCATCCTTCATGGCCGTCAACTTCTTTGCTATTCCACCCAATGGTAGGAATAGATCCTTCTGATATAAATAATCTTCCATCTACATCTTCCATAACTGGTAATTTTTTTCGTTAAATTTCTCGACCCTAAACTTTACATCTTCCACCATTGCTCCCACTCGAACCAGGAACCCTCTTTTCCTATGAGTTACCTTTCGCTCTGATACCAATTGTTAGAAAAACATGATCACAGAGTAATAAAAAATAAGATAAATGTGGAAATAAAACATAGAAGATACACAATACAATAGAGACACAAATATATGTGTTTCACCCAGTGTGGGCTACGTCCACCATAGAAATTTCTAGGTCCTTCCTATATTATTATCCAACAAATGAAGGGATACAACCTACAACACACCCACTGTAAATTCCCCTTATTTTTGTCATAGTCTCCTCTCTTAGAATACAATATTCTCAATGATACATTGCCACAATACAATTCCCTCATAAAAGAGGGTTTCCTTCTAGGGAAAAAAACCCTAACATGACTTCTACCGTCAGATATGTGACCTTATAATGAACGGTCCAGATTTACTATGAAATTACAATATACATTTACAAGACAATTTTTCCTTCGAGGCAAGCCCTCCCTGAAACCCGCCTGCGTGGAGGGGTTTACAGTCTTCATGGGGTATAAACACGAATGAAAACAAATACCTATGAATCATGAATATGACCATGCTCCACAACCAATACTAGCTCTCCCAACCCAGTCCAACATTCATGCAGTGTTTCATGTGTCTTGTTTGAAGAAGGTTGGGGGATCAAATTGCAAAGTGCAGAAAAAACTACTAGAACTGATGAAGCAGGTTCCATTTGTCTCCAACTAGAAGCAGTATTGGATACCAAAGAGCGTTAGTTGGACTAGCACACAATTAGGGAAGTATTGATCTAGTGGAAATATACACAACTAGAAGATTTCACATGTGAATCGATAATGATTCTACAACAATTTCCTTACCTTTAGCCTTGAGGAAAACACTAATTTAGAAGGGGGAGGGAATGTTAGGGTCTTACCCTAACCCTCTTACTTAGATTATTTATGTATGAGGTCACCTTCCTTAAATAAGGCCCATTAAACAGTAAGTTAATAATCACTCATTGTAAAAAGGGTCATCTTTATTAATAAGACCCAAATTAGTTAGTAGGCCCTCATTATAAGTGGGCCTGTAGGTAGTTAAAATTATCTATGGATAGATATATATTGAGTAGAATGTTATGCAATGTTTGTCAAGAATATTTATTGTATTTGGAGATTTTCTCTAGGAGGTTGCCTATTTGAAGAAGCAAGTGAACATAGATCTTTGTTTTTTTTATTATCAAGAGATATTTCCTAGGGCTTATCTATTTTCTCGTGTTCTTTCGTTTTGCACTACATTTTATGTGAATTCTCTGAAGTTTAGGGGTTAATTACATTACATCGTGTTTGGTTGATGCCTAAATTATCATGTGTGGAGAAGTAAACATTAAAATCACATACCTAGTTACAAGATTGTGGTTTTTGAATTTTATGGGTACATTTCCGCAAGTGGATAGTGGCGAGGAGTTTTTTAAGATGGTTGTTGAATGAGAAAAAAAAAAAAAAAACAAAGAGTTGGGCATCGAGCCCATGCATTGGTTGTGTTGGAGCTACAAATAAAACAAAACAAAAAATTTGAGGTGAATTATATGGCATGTGAAAACATTCATGTGTATTTAGGGTTGTGTGAGTTGCTCTATTTCTCTGACTTGTAGATGGATATGATGATTATCACAAAGGAAAATCGATTTTCAATTCCTGACAATCAAATATGATGATTATCACAAAGGAAGATCAATCTGTATCTCATGGCAATCTAGATGTGCATGCACATGTTATTGAAAACATTTGTGGATGTAGAAGAATTATAATTGAAAGGAAGTACCTTGAGTTATTGTTGAGATGGGTATGAGGAAAATGTTAGCCTTGGTCTACATCATTTTTAATTTTCAAGCATTGGTATGCATTTGATGTACTTTGGGACTCCGTGTGTTGGAGTGGTTATGAGTTGTGTGGAAACTTGGGCATCAATCATCAACATTAACTCAATGTGTGTAAGATGCTTGGATAGGATCATACATGATGTAATTGTTCATCGTTGAAGGAAGTTTCTTGATGATGTTTACATGGCTCATGAAAGAATGGAGTTTCAAATAATACATGATGGTAGTGTCTTCAAGATGGAGGTCCTTTTACACAGTTTCAAGATGAGCTATTTATTGTTGGAATGAGTAGCTCGTACTTGATTTATGGGTGATCATATTGAAGGTTGTGATTATTGTTGGTCATTGGGAGGTAGGGTTTTTGTTAAGTTTTTACTATTTTTATTAAGTTATTTCCAAATTTCATGAGCATTCAATGCATTTCCAAAACAATAGTATAAAGGGGATCATTGAAAGAAACACGATCACAAGGTACACAACATTTTATCCTGGGAAACCCTCATGGGGAAGAAAACCTATCAAAACTTCCTTAATAATAGATTCCCAGTACAATGCCAAGACTAAGACCAAAACACCAAAGACAAACCAAGACCAAGCATGAGCCTCTCTTCTCCTTCGTTATACTTCTTCCTGCAACTGCAAGTGTCTTCAAGATATGCACACTAGATGAGTGAGTGAGTTTATTCAAATGAGACACCATCCTCACATATAAATACAAGTTGTGAGATGGAGCTAGGGTTGTGACTCTTCACTTGATGGAGCCAACTTCTCCTAGAAGTGGCTAAAACCACTTTACAATTACTAGGGGTTGAATTTACAAATACCACCATACAAATACATGTTTGAACAATCCACAAAATGGGATTTGATCTATACAATAATGACTCAAATATAAGTATAATATTCTTCGAAGTTACAATAATTCAACAATTTGTCTCTATGGAAGAAGTATGTTTCTCAGGTTTAGGAGGTTGTTATATCTAGTTGGATATGACAAATTCTTTCCAACTAGTTGACTCATATCTTGGTGTGTGGTTGATATAATATCTAAACATTTTGTTAGTGTCCTGAGATAGTGTGTCTATCTTGAGGCATAACTTTATGTATTTATATTTGTACAATTATTTGTTGAATAAAACACTCAACATAGTTTTTGGTGTGAAGAAACCATGTCTACTCTCCCAATTTTCTACATGGTATCAGAGATGGTACAAGCCTAACTCTCTCATGAGAGGGGTCCGTGATCATGGGATTTTCATGTTTTTAATCCTCTGTATATATGTAGTATTAATGTAGAGGAGAGTATATTGTTTTGTGTGTCCCTGGGTTATCTATGAGAATGTGATATGTGGTTCATCCCTCGTTTTATGAGATCTTTCTTGGCAGTGAGAGAGTGCACCATATGCAAGTGGTGTTCATCCATCTTACCTTGTAGTGAAAGAATCACTTTGTATACCATGATCAATGATATAAGTTTTTTTCGGTTATTGTTTTTTGCATCAAGTTCATTGGTATTAAAAAAAATTGCAAATTTTCAAGTTGACTGTTCATGTTATCGTTTGTCATTTTTTTTATTGATGCCATACAATATACTTATATAATGATTTGCTGGTGGACATTGCAATTTTTTTTTTATTGTTGTCAAAGCTATTGGTTGCATTGTTCTCGCTGGAGAAACCAAGGGTTGATAACATACTTAATTCTAATTTGGAATGGTGAGATTGTAGCAGGAATGATATATATGTTTTTCTAGATACAATAGAGAGGTTTTAGAGTTTAGATCAAATGACATTAGTGATATTTCCTGTGGTAATTGTGGAGATTAAATGGTGATGGACAAACAAGGTAAATTTTGTGAGTTGTGTTCAATAAAAGAATCTACCATATGGAAATGTGAATCACACCTTGCATCTGTGGCAAGTTTATGATGTTATGTATTAATCCTATGTATTGGTCCTTGAAAATTTTGAGCTCATATATTGCCTAGACTTGGTACTTGGGAGAAGTATTATTGGTACCTGGGCGATAATATAAAATCTTGTACTTGGTGTTTCCATGAGATAGAGTATGTTAATTGTATGTACATGTAGCTATGTATGTGACATGTAAAGGGCATATCATTATAAGACTTGGATATGAAATCCATTTGTAACCTTTATTCTTCTTGCTAGCAACTCTTGAATAATTCTAGAAAACCTCTTGCATCTCATCATAATATAGTTGAAAAATATCGCCATTTGCAAGTAAGTTTAATGTTTCCATCCATTCCTCTCTAATGCCTTTGATGAATACCAATTTTAGAGATTCTCGATCCAATGTACAATTGCTAGACCTCTTATAGTTGAACATAAACATTTCCACATAATATTCTAGTGATTCATCTTCTCCTTAGATCATTTTGAAATACCATCCCTTGTTTCTTGAGATGGATATTAGTCTTTGTACTTTTAAAAGAAATCTTGTTTCATTTGTTCTCAAGTGTTGATGTTGTTTCCATCAAGGATTATGAACCATCTTAATGTTGCCTCCTTTAGAGTGGATGGAAAGAGTCTCAACTTCTTGGCACTTGTCTTGTAGTCATAAGTTATAGAAAGAAATTTAAATTCAAAGAGAAATGTATTAGAATCTTCCATGGTTAGCCCATTGAAATGATGGAGAATAGAAGGATTAATATTTTTCATCATTGTTTCCTCTTCTAT
Organism: Picea engelmannii; assembly: GCA_009831015.1. Classification (NCBI taxonomy): domain Eukaryota; kingdom Viridiplantae; phylum Streptophyta; class Pinopsida; order Pinales; family Pinaceae; genus Picea; species Picea engelmannii. Next base: position 166,703 of record ML797648.1, read on the forward strand.
TTCATCAATTGGAAGTTGAAAAGCATTAAGTTGATCTCTTGTTTTCTCTACCATAATGTTTAGAAGGAAGAATCCTTCTATAGACTCGGTCATAGTCCAAGAATGAGGAAAATATATAAATTCCCCTGCAATAAGTAGTTCTCTTCCCTCTAAATCTTCAATGATTTCTTCAATAATCTATTTGATGTTTGTTGGATCTTCTACAACATATTTCTTTAAATAGTCTTCATTTTTTTTTCTTATTATGCTTCAAGGTTTTTAGACACTAATTATTGCCAATGCTTACTAATATTTACTTGAATTGCATCATAAATGTAAGTTTTTGGTAGGAAACATCTTATTTTATCTCTATGCCAATGCATGCATTCTATCTTAAGAGTCTAAAATAGAAATAAAAACACGGCATGAAAGGATTATTAAGGAAAATTTCAACCTTTAACTTGGTAATTCTTCTACAGTGTATTGTGATTTTTTTTCTTTTTATCTTAGAGATTTTATCCAATGTGATTTTTAGCAACCTTCCTGGAAATGACACAAACAAATGTTGGGATACAAAGTTGTAGTAATAAATTACTAAACTTTACAACTCCATTTAATTATAGACTAGGGGGCATACCAACTTCAAAGGTGTTTTGCACTATATATGCAATCCATAAAGTTCTAATCTACCAAGAAATGAGATGTTGAAAAGTCATAAATTTCCTAGTTTGTGGTGCAACAACAAAGTACATGATTATCTATCTACTGATATAAGGAAATTAACATGAATTAAATCAACATAACCTAGACAAGACCCTTCTTTTCTTCTCTTCATGATTTTTTCTTGAAGGAAGATGATATTTGATATCATTACTCCAATGAAATCAAGAATTGAGGTAAATAACAATTTGGTTATTGTCCGTACGTTCACTAATTGAAGTCGGATAGAGAAATAACATTGAAAACCATCAAAAGAAACAATTTACATAACCATGTTATCAATTACTATAATTAGAATCTATATTATGAAGGAATGTAAACAAAATAAATAAGACAGGATTGTAAGCAATTGAACTAAACAAAGTGTAACAATGTTGAATTGGAATGTAAATATACTAAGTTAAGAAAGAATATAAACAAACTAATCTAAGCAAGAGTGGGGGTTTCATGTTATACTCTCCTTGAGTGGGCCCTACCTAAGGGAGTCCTACGACCCTTGTCACAAAATCTTAACTCAAAATTGAAGGTAAATATTTATTCAATAATGGTTTAGAAATTGCATAAACTAAAAACTTTGTTCTTAACTGAAGAGTTCAAACAAGATTCACAACATCAAGATAAGAAAAGATTGGGAACCTAACTCTTCCATCACGAGGTGTATATATAGTGAAGTGCTTAGGATTATTCATGGAAAGAGATCTAATTTTATGAATTAAAGCCTTGACTTCTAGGAGGTTGTCTACCTAAATGAGCTCTCAGTCGAGCGAAACTAAGTCTGGAGATTTATTGTTTCCTTCTCCTATTAGACCTAATATAATAGGTAGTTGAGATTTGGGATTCAAACTCCAACTGAAGTAGTGGTTTTCTCTTGGAGATTTATATCCTACCTAGCCATCCCCATGAATTGAGGTGACATGATCCCATGAATGCCTCCTTTTTCTAGACCAGAGTGCTTTTTCATTTTGATAGGTGAAGTAGCTATCTAGAGCATCAAACCTCTTCTTGGTGGATGAAACATGAAATAAGTTCCAATGATTGGTAAACTAAAATCTAAAACATACCTCGGGATTTCAATCAAAGTTATCAAATATCATTTCAATCGACATAATAAGCTCAAATACACAAGACATGCTTCACATTCATCACTTTCATTTGAAATTAAGTCAAACACATCAATTGAATAACATATGTTAAACAATATCTAAATTGGCCATTAAATAAGAGTTTGGATATATCATCTAGGTATTTGAGGTTGTTAGGCAGTGATAATGAAAAAATACATATATTGAAAAGATGAGCAACATTGGACAATCACGGGGCTGATCAATACCAACAAGAGTAGAGTGATAAAAAAATATTTAGGAAACACAATTAGCCAAGTTTGAAGGTCACTTTGAAATCCATAAATATTTTTTAATTATTTATAGGTAATTCTATTGGCCTCACCTCCACACTAACATGGATAAATACATTAAATCTTGTGTTTCTTTCTCCATAAAAACTAGCTGACAAAAAGAAGAGACTTTACACAACTATGTCGTTCCTTAATGAAAAGTGGGAGTCTCTCTCCATGGTTTTATTGATGGGTGTACTAATAGTAAACTAAAATCAAGGTTTAGTGTTTGTTGTTATTGCTAGGTTTTGTAAGATGATGATCCACACACCTTATATAAAAACTAACTTTGTAGGTTGCAACAAAATTTTTATTTTCTCATGTATGGGTCAACTCCATATTACCAAATCTCATTGTTATAGACTAAGATCCTAATTTAACCAATGACTTTTAGAAATCCCTAATATAAGGATTAACATGTCTACAACCTTTCACCCAAAGATAAACATGAAAACAAAATTTGTCAACTAAACCAACCGTATTCATATACTAAACATGAACAGTCATAGGCACCCCTACACTCAGGACTACAAATTTATATAATGTAGTCCATTTAAAGTATATTTTGGATTTCAACTTATAACATCAATTGATGTGGCATTTTATATGCACATTAATAGCTTTTTTATCAGTGAAAAAATAAATCAACAAAGTATTTTGCTTCAGTGAATACATTTATAATTTTGAGCACTAATTTAAAGACATTCTAACACACAAAAAAATGATAACTTTAAGAGATGTTGTGATAAACATTATGTCCCATGCTACTTCTTAGTTAGGGATAAGGTTTTTCTTCATATGTAGAAGGAAATTTTCAAATCTCATTTTTTGTGTTAAATTGATTGCGATATGATCATTACACTATTACAAAGCAACATGGACATATTGCTTTCAATCTTGATCTATCACCCTATCTTAGTATTCATCCAATATTCAACATTGAGTTTTTATGGCCTTACATAACTCCATGACTTAAGTAGAACATTATGCAACCAAATTTCCATTTGACATTTCAAATCATGAGTTTAGTGTGTTAGTTTCATCTAATTAGATTATAGACATGACAACAAGGCATACTTTCTATCCAATGCAAGGAGAAATGATACTTCTATACCTCCCCCCCAAAAAAAACATAATGGGGATCGATTCTTTTGGAACCCTCACACATGCAATGGGGACCATTATTTCCTACGAAGACCTATGATCTACGTAACAATGAGAATCTTATATGACTCAAGGTTCAAGATCATCTCATTGCACAAAAAACTTCTCTACATTAGTGATAATTTTACATTATAATAACTTTGCAATAAATTCACTCTATGCCACATCACAAGAAATATCTATCAATGCCACGTGCTAGATCGATAACAACATAGATTTCCACTTCAATGCCACATACAACTAATAGGGGTTAATCATAATACAACGTGTCTGATTATAATTGATCAATCATCATAAATATTGCACCACCCAAGGTAGTGATAATTGACCTAATTTCTAGGAACAAGGAAGTGGCCAACCTTGTACATTGAGCATAAGGTTGACTATTAGTGGCCACCTTGAAGATTGAGAATACATACTCTTGTTAGTTGTATAAATTTTCAATATATGGTATTGTAAGTTATCTTAGCCAATATCAAAGGTAGTTCAATGTAGATAGATTGTATGTCTTACTTCTTTGTATTTACAAGGCGTGTTCACTCAACCTTTGTGTACCTGGTGACATGCGCACAACATTATCCTTCCATTCTGCAACCTTTTTTTAGTTTCATACTAATTTTTACTAGTAATAAAATTGTACAGACTCAAGCTATTTGAGATGTTTGTTGGATTATATTCAATTGCATGCAAGAACATAAGTAATCACATATGTATTCACTATGTTAAGGCATGAAATTTGTTGAAAACCCCTTAATCCAACACCTAGGTATCTTGTTATGTAATGATTTCATTACCGCAAATCAGATTAGCAGCTCACAAAACAAAAATACACTGATGAAATATTCAACTCAAATAAAGATAGCAGAAACAAAACTGGAAACCAAATCATGCACACATAAACACTAATATTTTTGGGTAGATACCCCTGAAAAAACCTTGGAGGGAAAACCAGTGTTGAGAATGATTTTATTATGCTAAAATCAGGGCTCCCGTAACAGGGATAATGGCCCACTGAGAGAAATACAACTGCAAACAAAACTGACAAAGTTTGTTTCGTTGTACAAACCATATTTGCACACTTTTTAAGGTATACATGACCGTCCCTTCTGCACACATGCGTATATGTGCCTGTCTCTATTGGTGCCCACATACATGTATATAAATATTTTACGACAATATTTGTATGGCACAACCCTTTCCTATGGATTTGCTTGACTGGAACCCACTTGTGGCTACCTATGTTCTCTCTTCTCCTTGACTTGATCTTTAGATGGAAGTCCTTATCCACATATCCAAGATCTCCTTGAATCAAAATCCTCTGTGATCCAACCCTCTCTGTGTCGACTCTCTCAACACAAGTCTCATCAAGTGTCTTCTCCTTTACCCTAGCCTTGCTTTTATAATCTCGAGTTATAACTTAACCCTAATCTCCAAACTGATTGATGATTGAGTTTACTTCTCACCTCATTTGAGATCAATGGCTAAAATTAAAATGCTAACTTTTAACATTTCCTTAAATAACTCAATTAATTCAAACAATAAATCAATAAAAGCAATTTACTTTAATAAGTCCTTTAATTAAAGTAAATTCAAGGAGATAAGGCTTTGGATGATTTCCACATGTCTAAACACAAAGACATGTGCGGAAATACATGTCTAGTGCTACCATGCATCAACACTCCCTCTTAGCGAGGAAGGTATTATGCACCACTCCAAGTCTATCTCTGAACAACACAAACTTCCCTTTCTCTAAGTGTTTGGTGATGGTAGAGCCACAACGACAAACATAAACTCATAAAACTATACTAAAAGCAAAGCAAGGGACATAAGAAAAATATGTTTCAATCCCTCGAAGGGGGAATTTTATTATAAAACCATTCTCGTATGTTTAATTTTTGTACAAATGGTTACTTATATAACTATAAGTGACCATAAAAATTATTTCATAATTAGATAATTAGTTCAAACGAATACACAACCATATCTATAATTAATTCCTATGATCTCTCCATAATATCTCTATGATTCTCTCAACAATATTCATCCCTACATATACTCATTTGTCTCCATCTCTCATTCCTACATAGATTTCTAGAATTAGTCTACATTATTAATTTTTGCTTCATATTTTCATTAAACATTACAAATAGGAATGTCCCCTTCTTCATGAGAAATCTTCATTAAATTGTCCCTTGGCCCTTTGTCTTTTTTTTCAGTTTTCCACAATCCTTGGTCTTCTTCATTCTCAATATTCTCTAATTTCCATCTTGTATCTGCAACCATAAATATAAGTTGAAGTCCACATAAAAGAGTATCCATCCACCAGAATACATGGATCACCAACTGCTGTATTCACCGATTCTCTAGGAAACTCTTTCTTGTACATAGTTCATCAACCTTTTTTCCATTATGAGTCTGTATACCTATACCTTTATACCCCTTGCATCACCACCTCATCTTGGGTCTTCGACATACCCATAGCCATGCTCATGATGCTCCCGCATCAGACTCCCAAGGAACAAAAGCTATTCATGGACTCTTGTCCATGAATTCCCTTTCACCTTGCAAACTTTTGCCTCATAATTTGCTCCGCACAAGCCCCTTTTTCATGACTTGCAATATCCCTTTCATGCTCAACTACACAAGCCCCCTTTTCATTACTTGAAATCTCATCGACTTCCTCAAATCAATGGTTCTATGAGATGTGGACCGCCTCAAATCAACGGTTCTGGCCACACTTGAGAAAATCTCTTCCATGACTATCATTCATTACATCGGTGGTTTCAACTACCCACAAACCATACATTACAAAGTGGTTTTTATATCACCACAAACTTTAACAAACTAGGGGTAATACATTTCTCAACAGAGTTACATCATGTATATACACTTTCATCTCAACTTAGGCAATCTAGTCTTTATACAGTCATAAGACTAAGACCATCATTAATACATTATCCAAGGACCATTAAACTTCTTAGGGATTTCATACTTCATGGATTTATCATATCTACATCTCAAATCACTCAATACTTTAAGTTATACCTTGCTTTGCTTAATTCTTTTTTCTTCACACTTTTGTTGCTGCATCTCTAATGCTTTGTTGTGTCTGTCTTCTATCGCTTTTTTTTCTTTTTTCCTTTTCTCTCGTCTCTTGCCTCTTTTTGTCTGTGCATAGGAGTCCTTTTATTTCAACTTCGTTTTCATTAGATTCTATGCCTTCTCTCACTTTGTTGTGGATTCCTTCTAAACCATTTACCTGACTATCCATAGTCATTCTCCTCTCTTCCTTTGTGAGCTTCTCTTTGCTCATTGTGAGTTTCAAGTAAGAATTTCCTTTGTAGCAATCCTTTGCACCTGCTACTCAATACCTCATCAAGCCTTCTCCTGAGATTGACCTTTTGGTATCACTGGTTTTATCCTCTAGAACCTTTTGAGCTTCCTCTGCTCTTCAATTGCCATAGCTATAGGTTTTTGCACTTTCTCACTTTCTCTTAAGAGCTTTGCCTGCTCCTTTCTCTAGAAAACTCTACCCACATTTGCAACTGTGGAGATGTCTCAACAACTTCTACCCAACCATAGCTAGAAGTTGTTCCTCTTTCTATTACAACTTTTTTGTTGTAGGGTTTTGCCACAAATATCCTTTTCTCTTGAAGTCTGCATCCTTTCCTCTTTCTGCATCAATCTTATTTTTGCTTGCATTTCTCTGTCATGGAGTCAACATCATCTTCTCTTTTCATCGATCGTGTTATTGATTAATACTTAATCTTCCACTGCATTACCCACATAAAATAATTTCTTGTAGGAGGAATGTCTCCATCAAACAAGACACCTACAATATCTTTCAACATACATACACAATATATATGTTTATTGTTGGAATGTGCACAATGTCCAACAAGGCACCTATGACCTTAGCTTGGAAAACTTAATTGACACACCAGTGTCATGACTTACTTTGACATTTACAATTTGAATGATCTTATCTTCATTCAGACTTTCCTTTGACTCCATACTCTCATCCTAACAAATTTTACAAGACTCTTTCAAAATCTTTCATGATGACTCACTTCCATTTGACAAGGAAAAATCCTTATAACCATTCCAAACACCTTTCACGTATTCTCTATGACTCCCCATAGACTTGACTTTCAGAAAAATAATTTAAACTTTGATTCATGTCACCAATGACATGAATTGACCATAAATTTAATCTTTGGGTGTCAGTAACATCAATCATGCACCCTTCTTATACAATGAATTACACATCAATGACTTCATCAAAAATAATTTTGACTTAACTCCTAAAATTCATCTATGGGCTTAACACTTACATGACTCTTTATAATGAATCACAAAAGGACATAACATGAACTTTACTTGTAATGACTTGGATTTAATCATATACTCTCACTTGTTTCATATTGATTTGACCATTTTTAAATCTTTATATACCTCCCATGTCCTTCCTTAAACTTTTATTCAATTTGAGTTGATTAACTATGATAAAAAGTAATTTCAAGGTGCCTCTTCCCAATGATAATAAAGAAAACAAAGACCCTCTTCTTCACTACTTGATTCATCAAAACATAAGAATCATAAACCTGTTTATATTGGATACCTTTTGAAATTTGGCAGGATGGAGTTTGTGATTGTTAGGTGTCTTCCTCCATCGTCTTTTCTTCATCTCGAGCTTGCCATCCTCATCGTCTGCAAGATGCTTAACCGATTTTTCCGGTGCTTTGTTTCTTCTCTACTTAATTTGTTTTTGTCATATCCACCACCTGATTCCATGTTGCATCTACTAGAATGCATGATGAATGTGTCTGTTTCCAACAACTTTAATACTTCTTTCTCTCCCACGTTCTTCTTACTGCTGCACTAGCTATAGCTTTGAGACTCCCATCATATTTCCATGCATCTGACACCTCCTGTTCTCCCATATTGTGCATAAAAATGAGGTGCACCACATCCATTTACATCCTTCACATCCATTTACATCCTTCACTGCAATGATCGTCTCTGCTAGACCTTCTCCGAACATTCCCACTATTTTTTGAAAATGCGATCTCCCTTCCCCCACTAACATTTTCACCAATTAATCAAACTAAAACGAGAAAAGAAACAGATTGAGATTATGAATTGAATTCTTAAATTATAAGACATTAACAAAACCACTAAGTTGGCAGGTGTAAACAGAATGGAGTAACTTGGGAGAAAATTATTTTTCTTGAAAACCTCCTTCAATCGCTCAATCACCTTCGCTTCAGCTTCGTTGTATATGCATATGGCTTCTCATCTGTACCTTGTTTCTCAACCACCATCCACAATTAGTTCATCACAATCTTTGATATCTTCTGCAAAGCCATTGCAACTGAATTGGATTTTGTGAGATGGAAGAGACTCATTCAAAGCACACATACTGAAAGTCCAAACTTCACCATCCTCAGCTTTAACTGATGCAACAACTTCAAAATCTCCCATATGAATCTCAGTCTTCATGGACTTCTGCACATGAGTTTCACTTCATCCTAAAATTGATCATATACTAACATTGCTTGGCCTCAGAAACAAGCTCCTCCTCAACATAGATGTCAACAAGGACAATTCGATCACAACCACGCACTACAAAACATGAACAGTGATGATAGCCTCCAACACTTGCACAACTACCCATGAAAATAACCCAGTCTGGTTCTAGAATTTGGTCATAAACCCTGTAGAGAGCCAATGCCAACTTATTAATCAGAGTTCTGCAACGATCATGCAGTCAGACTGCCTTGGACTTGGGCCTGAATGTGATTCCAAATTGGTCTAAATCATAGCAAATTGCACCAGTGTGCATCATCTTCGTGCTCATCTAAATGAATCTCATCCACGCGTAGCAGATCTACACTCTGTTTGTTGGCTTGCTGCACTAGCGAGGTTTCGAATTCTGGGTCTCCATAGAAAATTATTCAGAAATGAATGTGAAGGAGCTCAAAAGTAGGGAGATGAAATGGATTGAAACGACACCTGCGATTCAATCCCAAGCGCGTCGTGTGGTGGCTCTCTGTGGTCACATCAATGATCACAAAAGCGAGCAGTTGGGCCTGTATTGCATCCAATCCTTCACTTGACTAATGGGACATATTAATCTTAATCAAATCATGAGGGGTCAAAGTGTACAATTTAAAACTGATTGGGCAAATCAACATGCCAAACGCTTCTTCACACATAGCCAAAACTCAAAGAGTGGACTCACTTTGATACCAAATGATGGCAGAGCCACAACGACAAACAAAGCAAGGGAAATAAGAAAAATATGCTTCAATTCCCTAAAGGGTAAATTTTATTATAAAACCATTCTCTTATGTTTAATTTGTGTATAAATGGTATCTTATATAACTATAGGTGACCATAACAATTATTTCATAATTAGATAATTAATTCAAATGAATACACAACCATATTTATAATTGAATTCTATGATTTCTCCACAAATGATTCTCTCAACAATATTCATCTCTACATATACTCATTTCTCTTCATCTCTCATTTCTATGTAGATTTCTAGATTTAGCCTACAATATTACATTTTGTTTTGTATTTTCATTAAACATTAAAAATAAGAATGTCCCCTTCTTCATGAGAAATCTTTATTAAATTGTCCCTAGGCCCTTTGTCTTCTTTTTAGTTTTCCACGATCCTTGGTCTTCTTCATTCTCAATCTTCTCTAATTTCCATCTTGTACATGCAACCATAAATATAAGTTGAAGTTCATATAAAATAGTAGCCATCCTCTAGAATACATGGATCAACAACTGTTGTATCCGTCGATTCTCTAGGAAAATATTTCTCGTACATGGTTCATCAACCATTTTTCCGTTATGAGTCTACATACCTCTACCTTTATTCCCCCTGTTGTTCCTGAGTCTGTACTAAGGCTTAAAGTACAGGGTCAAGGCATCCGAAAGTAAGGTAATGGTTGATAAAGGATTTCTTTTAACCTTCGGTATGGGAAGCTAATGAGGGTTTTTGCGTTCACGCTGTCTAGCTTCCAACCGTTCCTGGGTTGCGAGATCCTGTTCAATGGCCGCCCATGATCGTTCTAATTCCTCCCGGGTATTAGCAGTTCTAAGGGTCGTGCTGAAAAGATTTAACGCGATATTAGTTTGATCTGATATCCCGAGTTGAATATTAGGTTGAATTACTGTGGGTACAGTCATTG
>ML797648.1:193811-245284 GCA_009831015.1 Picea engelmannii
TTTCTGTTCGCCTGGAATTTTAAGACAGAATCCCTGTCTTCGGCCGCTAGGGATTCGATTCGGAACTGTACTTCCGAATAGGATTTGGCGCCTCGGAAAACATCATCCGAAGGCGAGGATTCGTGTTCGAACCTCTTTAAGCCGCAATTTCCTAAATGAGTACTTACGATCCTCTGTGGATCATGCCTTTTATATTCAATATAGGCCACATTTAAGCCTTCTAAAGCTGCAGCTTCAGCCTTAGCATGTCCGAAATCGAGCAAGGAATATGAATTAAGCCAGATAGGGAAAGACGGCCATACCTTCTTTGCTGATGTTTTTAGTTCTTTGCTCACGCCGCCGATTACTGTCTGCCGAGCAATCTCACGACATGCCAATTTATCGGGGATAAATTGTGGGAGTACTAGAGGAGGAACAACAGCTCTGAATACCCTGAAATAAGAGAATTCTTCTTCCACTTACCAGTCGGCAATCTGACTCAGGTTTGCAACAATGCCATCCGATATGCGGGGTGGAAAAAGACCAAAAATGGTGACATGCAGGGGCACCATCACCCAATTAAAAATTTCATAAATAAACTCATTTGCATTGTTTTCCCACAGTTTATTGTGGTACTCATGCACGTCTTTTTCTTCGGACAGACTCCAAGCCCAATTCATCAAAGGAAAAGGCCTCAGGGAGCAAATCGCGTCCATGATATACGCGGACATGTAGAATTTGGACGGCTTACCGGCTGCCTTTTGCTCCCGGTACTCGGTGATTTTGTTGAACAAGTTATCAGAGAGTATTTTTGTCCAATTGAATGTGGAACCTTTGGCTACCCGAAAAATGAGGGGTACCCACTGAACGATAAAATGAGCGGTGTCCTCTGATCTGAAAAGCCGACAAGTCATCATGGCCACATACCTGTAGTTTGTTTCCAGCGAAGAAATCGAATACACACCTTCGTTGTTCACCCTGAAGGTGGAGGGACGATATACCCAATCCTTTATCAAGCTTGGAAAAGTCTTGTCAAATTCCTTGCACTCCTTCTCCTTGAATTCTGCGAAGAATTCTTTGCCTAATGTGTATTCAGAGGTCCCTGGGAGCTTGTACATAGACTGGATATGCTCGGGCCTAAAAGTCCCAATCATGTTCTGTCTGTCATTCAGAATAGTTCTGGAAGGCAAGTCGACGTGATCCAATGCCCATCGGATCATATCGAAATACGGGAGCAACCGAGGTCTGGTTGCCACCAAGTGCATTTTCGACTGAACAATTGTCTTGTATCTAGTGTTTATGTCATCTTTCACGATATCATAGTTATAGTCATCAGAATCTGAACAGTTTACTAACTCTGATTTCAGGATATTTGTAATAGAAGACCAGGTAGATACTGAGCCGTATGTCCGAGGCGAAGTATCCGAGATGTTGTTTGAACCCTGTGCGGCAGCTTCGACATTTGCTTTAGCTCCTCTCCTTGGTGCCATAGCTGAAGCTGGTGATTCCGTTCTTCTTTAATAAACCTGCGTATACATACAGGGGTCAGTTTACTTGGAGAAATCTTGCTCTGTACGCTGAATAAGAAATGTTTTCTTTTTAACAAATAAAACAAAGTCCCGTATATATTTTGAAAACCATGTACTTTGTCATCAGTCCGTCAAATCGCGAATAAAACCAGATTAATTGAAAAAATCTGATCTTATTTTCATCGTGGATTTACCCTAATTTCTCATTAATGTCATGAAAATTGGGCGGCTTGACAGGCACTTGGGTTATGGAGAGTAAATGAATAAACACCTCGTGGAGTGTGCCAACCTTGAAGCGCGGGACATAGTCCGTTTGATTTTAAAAAGTTTTCAATCTTAATGACTTGTAGCTTTCTTCGTTTTTCGTGATCTCGTGAATTTCCCTTTAACGTCTTGATTTTGTGACTCGCGAAACTGCGAGTCCCGATCTTAGCGTTAATTAACAATAATCTTGATGTGGTGGATCCTTAATGATATGATCAATTTAATCGCCAGATCGTGACTCAGGAACTTGTCGGCAAAATTTCAGGAGATCGATACGCTGAGTCGCGATGTTGTGAAGCGGCGATAATTGAAGTTCAATATAATTATGTCGCAACTTCGTGAATCGGAGTTTTGGACAATTCAACTTTTATGAAAGAAAGCGCCGAGAGGCGATGTGCCGAGAACCGAGTTTAACTACAGTTAGTTTTTTACTCCTGGTTCTTGACTCTAGTTAATTAAAACTTATCGTGTTCTCAACTCTCAGGGTCGAGAAAACAAAGATTTAAAGCTGAGAAATGCCGAGGCGCGAAACCCCGACGATGTCTAATCAAGGGTTAAAGGTCTTATACTATTCTTGTCTCGGATGAAAATTAGAATCGAGCTCGTATTCTCGCGACTCGGGACTTGTGAATCCAAGAAATAAGGTGTCCCACTTGCGAGATCGCGAAACTTGAAAAAATCCTAAGGACAGACATACTTGCGAAAAACGGACCTTTGGTAAGTGACAAAGAATTACTACTCAGGCAACAAAAGTTTTTTCAGAGTTTTATGATTTCAGAAGGAAAGGGAAAAGAACAACAATCTTGAAACTTTAAGCATTAAAGTTGAAAATTGCGCGAAGCGGACAAAACAAAGGCGGCTCCAACACCCCCTGCATCACCACCTCATCTTGAGTCTTTGACATACCCATAGCCATGCTCTTGATGCTCCTGCATCATTTGGTTAGAATATCTACAACCTGCTCATTTGTGGAAATATACTAAAGCTTGACTACTCCTTTATGGATCCTATCTCAGATGAAGTGGTATCTAATTTCAATATGCTTGGACCTATCATGGAATATTGGATTCTCTGGGAGTTTGATACAACTTTGATTAACGCAGTATATCACTGTAGGCTCCAACTCATGAGCAAATAAACTTGTAAGCAATTTGTGAATCCAAATGGCTTCACAACTAGCCATTCTCATTGTCATATACTCTACCTCTGCTGAACTTTGTGCTACATAAGTTTACTTCCCGATGAACCAAGTAATCACTATTGATCCCAAGTTGAAGAAACACCCCGAGGTGATGTTTTTGTCTACTACACTCCCTACCCAATCCAAGTTTGTATATCCCTGCAACTCCACTCCATTTCCTCTAATATATCTCAATCCATACTCCATTGTACCTCTCAAGTATCCGATCACATGTTTTGCTACGATCCAATGCACCTGCCTTGGCTTGACCATGAATTGACTCAAGGTGTTCACCACAAAACAAATATCGGGTCTAGTGTTGACCAAATACATCAAGGATCCTATCAATTGCCTGCATATCTTGGGATCTACCAACTCTGAATTTAGATTCACCACCTTCTTTAGATTGGTAATCATAGGTGTAGCCATCAGTTTACAGTCCTCCATCCTAAATCTCTTCAATATATCAACTTCATACTTCCCTTGACCAATGAATATCTCTCCCGATAACTGCCATACCTATAACCCCAAGAAATAATGCATCAAGCCAATTTCCTTCATCTCAAACTCACTATCTAAATCTGCTTTGCACCCTGGAATAAGCTCCTCTACACCCGTGAGAAATAAATCATCAATGTACATAACCAAGATGAGTGGATCCACCCCAACAATTATGAAGTACAAGTTTGGATCTTGATCACTCTTGATAAATCCCATACTCTGCAAGTATCTACCAATCTTGGAATACCATGCCTTGGGTGCCTATTTGAGTCTGTACAAGGATTTCTTAAGCTTACACACATGAGACTCCCTCCCATGTACCTCAAATCCCTGAGGTTTTTCTATGTATACTTCCTCCTCACTGATCCTATTAAGGAAAGTTGTTTTCACATCCATCTTATGTATCCTCCACCTCATAACTGAAGAAATAGAAATAACAACGCAAATAGAAGCATACCTGACAACTGGAGAAAATGTCTCCTTGTAGACCACTCCCTATTTCTAGGAGAATCCTCTCGCCACAAACCTTGCCTTAAAATTCTTGATGTTACCATATGCAACATGCTTGACCTTGTAGAGCCACCTAGAACTCACAACTGAATTCCCCTCTAGTCTCAACACTATGTCCCAAACATCATTGCACATAATAGACATGTACTCCTCTACCATGGCCTCCCGCCAATCTTGTTGATCTTGTTCTTTCTAAAAAATGGAAGGATCAACATCAATGATGCTACTCATAAGCGCCATATAGTTTATAAACTTCTTCATAGACCTGTGCTCTCTGACCACACTCCTAGGATCCTCACCAACATCCTTCAATGTATGCAATAGCCACTTGGGTCTCTTGACAAAACTGGAAGGGTATAACTCTTCCTCCCCACCTAAAGTCTAAACTACTGACTATTTCTCATCCTTTGGAGCCTACTACTCCTTGTCCGTTGTCATGGTGACTCCTGAGATCTCCTAGATGTCGATTTCTCCTTGAACTTAACATCTCTGCTCACAACTGTCTTCCTCTGTGTTGGAATGAATATCTTGTAAGCCTTTGAGGTCTCATTGTGCTCCACAAATATACCCTTATGTCCTGAAGGCTCCAACTTTATCCTCTTCCCCACAGGCACATGAATGTAGACTGGACAACCAAATATCCTCAAATGACCAATCTCTATCTTCACTCCCGAGAATTCCTCCTTCGAAGTCTTGTCCCCCAATATCTAGTGAGGACTCTTGTTTTGCACATATACTGTTGTGTTACATGTCTCTGCCCAAAGAACCATAGGAAACTTCTGGTCATGTATCAAAGCCTTGACATAACCGATGATGGACCAATTCTTTCTCTCCACAAGCCCCATTTTGTTGAGGGTTATATGAGATTGTCATCTCCCTCTCGATCCTTGCCTCTTTATAGAAATCCTTGAAGTCATTGGAGGTGTACTCTCCCCCATTATCTGACCTCAAGACCTTGATATTCTTACATGTTTGGTTCTCCACCCGATCTTTAAACTCCTGAAACCAGTTGAAGACCTCATCCTTGGTCTTCATAAAGAAGATCTAGGTTTTCCTAGAAAAATTATCAATAAATGTATCATAGTATGATGATGCATGTATTGATGATATTGACATTGGACCACTCACATCTGAATGGATAAGATCCAATATTACCTTGAACCTACTCTCACTACTAGGAAAATCAACCTTGACATTCTTTCCAAGTGCACACCCTCTGCACACTCCCTGCTACTCAATACTGAACTCTGGAAGACCTGTAACAATCCCCCTCATAATTGACAAATCCCCCTCAGAATCAGCAATGCCATGTAGTGTAGGCGTCCCAACCTCCTATGCCACAACTCACATAGGATATCACTTTTGTGTACCAAATCCTGAACATTCTTTCCCTACAACCTATATAAGGTGCCCTCTCTAACCCCACCGATCACTGCATTGTCTGGGCTAGCTTTCTCTTGATGTATGAGTACTTTCCCTCTCTGAAAAATAATGGAAAAACCCATGTCCTCCATAGTTGAGACCAAGAGAAAATTCTTCTTCAAACCTGGTATGTAAAGCACATCCTAGGTATCAAACAAACCTCTTGACTCAAGCTAGAACATAATTTTTCCCTTTCCCTTCATTGCATACTTGGCATCATCACCAAGCTACACATGAACATCTGAGTCCCTCTCTATCAATTTTATAAATAGCTCCCATGCTTCTATCATATGAAGAGATGTTACACTTCCCAATAACCATGCACTCCTAGTAGTTGTGCTGGTAGAAAGGAAAGAAACCAATGAGTAATCCTTGTCAAACTTTGCTGCAAACTCATCAAGTTGTGCCTCTACTGATGCTTCTATATGCATATTTCCTTTACCCTTTTTCTTCTCTAGACACTAAGATGCATAATGTCCATTCTTATGACATGAGAAGCACTTGATTTTACTCAAGTCCTTCTTCTTTCCTGGTTGTGATTATCCTCCATCACTGTTACCCTTATTGCTAGAACTCTTTCCTTTTACCTTCTTGGTCCTCCAAACAAGAGACAAGTTCTCCTCACTACTTCCCTGCTTGTTTCTCTTGGACTCCTCTTGAGTATATTCCTGGATGCAATCATACCAAAGTATCTGCCAATTTGGGAGTTTCTCCCGAGCATAGTCCCTTGAAAAATAGTTCCCAAGACTTGGGAAGTCCATTCAATGCCACATTAATGAGCTCTAAGTCCTCTTTTTTATCCCCTATGGGTGCAAGTTGATCACACACATGTGTGATCCTTATGAAATAACTAGTAACATTACCAGTTATAGACATCTGCATCGATCTAAGTCTATTCCTTAATACCATATTCCTATTCATGCTAGTGCTTTGGAATAAACCTACCAAGGAATCAAACATCTCTTTGGTTGTCTTCTTCTCAGATAGGTGAGGAATTCAATGATCCTTCATTGAAACCAAGAGGACCCTCTCTGCTTTGATCTCCTTATTGTTGTGAGCTTCCAAAGCTGTCGGATCTATCAGTGGAACAACTACCTTGTTCACTAACTCCGAAAGGTCATACTCCTTTAACACTAAAGTTACTCTTGCTTTCAAAGATAGAAAGATGGATGCTCCATCCAATCTATCTTCAACTCTCAATGGTGTTGATTCCATCCCTAAGACTTGTTAAACTTCTCTGGAAATACCCTGCTATTGAAAACTTCCCTTGCACTAACCTGTACGGACTTGTATGCACCTGTCACAACTGGAACCCATGTATGTACGTGCCTGTTCTCAATGACACCCGCGTATATGTGACTGTCTCTAAAGACGCCCACGTATGTATGCGCTCGTCCCTTCTATAACCTGCATACAACCCCGTAAACCTGCAAAAACCTAGTTCTACCTCAATACGTTTGTTTCCTTGAAATCCCTCCTTCAATTTCTACTTGTTGGTTATGGATATGCTAAGATGTCTTGTAGATTTGATAGATTTGCTATCAACTGCTATGGATCTAAGATACAACTTCTTTTGAGAGCATGCACTTTGATACCATGTTGAAAACCTTTTACTCCAAAACCTAGGTATCTTGTTATCTAGTGATTTCCTTATTGCAAATCAGATTAGCAGCTCATAAAAAAAAAGTACATTGCTTAAATATTCAACTCAATTAAAGAAAGCGAAAGAAAATCTGGAAACCAAATCATGGACAAACAAACACCAATATTTTTGGGTAGATACCCCTGGAAAAACCCTGATAAGAAAACCAAAGCTGAGAGAGAAACCACAAAGTTGTATAGGATACCAATTTTTAAAAGTGTAATGTTTATCGTAGTTAAAAGACTCAACTCCATGTTGTCACTAGAATATGACGTTCCCACTCAACCTCAAGAGCCCATTCAACTTTAATAAGTGATTGAAGAAAAAATAATAAACTAACAAACTTCTTCGTTTTATTACTATGAACTCACATAGTATTTTACAAACTTCTCAGATACACCAAATGTTTAGATACAAACTTCTCAGATACACTAAATGTTTAGATAATAATTGAACCCATACCTTTATCATCTTAAAGTAATTCAGGTTCAAGGAGGAAGAAATGGATAAGAATCAAACAATGAACATGACAAGGATGTTTATTTAAAAGGAAGGAGGAAGAAATGGATAAGAATCAAACAATGGATATTCACCAATTCATTTAGAAGATGAAGCTTCAATGGAATCCATTATACACATTTTGGACACACAATTAGTACTCACAATCCCATGTTATGTTACTTTTGATATCTTAGTACAATAATTGAAAAAACCGTGTTGATAGAACACTTCAAAGCATACAATGATAATTATATAGTTTTTTAGTTTAATTTGGGTTCACTTAGTCTCTCATCATATATTCTTTGTTTAGTAATTAAGTATTATAGTATTTCTAGATAATTAGTGTTTTAATATTTGTTGACTTAGTTAAATATAAGTTTGTAGATCTTTAGATGTGGGTATTTGTTGACTTAGTGAAATATAAGTTTGTAGATCTTTTGTTAAATATAAGAGAGGATGAGTTATTTTTAGATGTGGGTATTGTTAGTATTGTTGAAGTAGTGGAGGGAGGTTTGTAGTTAATCAAAGAGTTTATGTTTTTTAACTAAATTATTGTTATAAAGAAGTTAGGATTTTTATTATGAGAAAGGATTGGATATTTTTTATTTTTTATTGTAACTTTTAGCATAAATATTTTATTCCGACGAGATGAGTTTTTTATAATATAATATGAGGGAGACATGTAATTCCTTTCATGTTCAACATGAAGTTGACACGTGACATTTGAAAAATATTAATAACAATAAAATATTTCAATGTCCACCTTCAGTGAAATATTTTTATATTAACTTTTTTTTCCCATAAAAAAAACACTTTATATTTCACAAAAAAGAAATATACATATTGTTAGCGATTATTTTTGTCATTAGGCGTAGAAGCACCCAGGTCTATAGATTGCACATGAAATGCCCAAGCGCAGCACGGGAGAATCCCTATTTTTCCAAGTAGCAGGTCAAGCGAGCGGGCAAAATGTCGTCGGCAACATCCAAGATCTATTTACAGAGAAAATCGACAGTCACCGGGTTTTCAGAGCTATCGAATTGCCCAAGGTTTAGTACAAAGGACAACTCTCGTATTTCATAGTAGGTTCAGGTCGTCCGATCTAACTGGGACAGGTGGGATCCTGTCGGCATATCACAGATTGGGGTTTCGGGGAACAGGGAGCCCTCAGCTCATTGCACTTGGAAGTACCGATCAACGAAACGCCGAAAGCGCCTTTGGTGCCGAGCCCATGGTCTCAGCCCTGGGTCATATCAAGCAAGCCTGCAAATGAGGGCGACTCCCCTGTAAATATCGAATGCCCCCTCGTCCATTCATCCTAAGGACGTGTGTCGCAAGATCTGGCCGCGTCGGCGTTTCAGCGGTCGGGAGTTCGTGGGGTGAGAGTTTCATGTTGTTCAACATCGCGAAACCCTGAACCCTGATAGCGCCGAAAGCGTAGAAAGTGGGGCCTGCGGTATCACGAAGTATTTTCAGTCATCCATCCAGAGGGGACACCTAGCAGCAAATAGAGCCATCTCGGCGCTTCGCCCATCGCGACTCCAAAACACAAAGAGTAGCTCCGTTATTTTTCGATGCGCGAGGTGCCGGGAGAATCCCGGACTCGGGCCCACAGTATCGCCGAGAGAGTTAAGAGCCGTCCGATCTAGAGGGACGCGTGGTGCCATATTAAGCCGTCTCGGCATATCGCTCATCGCGATTTAAATCAACAAAGATTAGCCCTTTCATATTCTCGAACGCCGAAAGCACATGGTCACAACCCATGGTCACTTGGGGAGAGAAAGGAGCTGCATAAAGGAGGCCAAAGGCGCCGAGTTCAGTTGCAGAGATGATCATCGCGATCTCCAGGCGCCATCGGACCCGATCTTAATACTGTTCCTAGCAGTGAAGTAAATGAAGACAAGAGCAGGTGGTTGAAATCTCCTTTCGTTCATTAAGTGAGGGGAATGGAGGATCTTATGAGCTGCCTGCTTGCAGAGGTCCTGCGTATTGATTTTCTCAACGAAGTCGTGCCAAAGTCCTCAACTCAACAGAGAAGTTTGCGCATGCTAGCCGAGTAATTAATGGCTCAGCTACTCGCCTTACAGGAGCCATGCATAGTTAAGATGGCACTTAAAGAAAGATGTCAGTATGAGTTTGACTCAAGGGACACCAAGCCTTGGGTGACTAGGAAAGCCTCTGTGAGGTGAATTTTCCTGAGTATATAAACTCAGTCTTTGTATTTTGTAAGGATCGATGGTAGAGCAAAGCTCCCGATTGTAAAGTTTTATCACAGACTCTAGTTCTCTAGTTATGCAGCTGCATATGAGATTTCTTGCTTTATGACAGACAGTCTTTCTTACTTCGTCTAATTTTTGTCTCATGCTAGGAGAGTTCGTGAATGAATGATTCGTGCGGATCATTGCAATTATGTCATGATAAAGGATTTATTTATGCATTATTGTATTCTATGGTTTTTTGTGTTTGAGCGCAAGAAGATCTTGTGTTTGGATGCCTTCTTCTACAGTCTGTTGGAAACCTAATGTTTACTACAGACCTTCACATCTCCCTGATATAAGTCTTCCCCCTAGTCACCCTTACTACACCTCACTATCTGAAGTTCATGCAAGACCTCACCTGCCCATGCATTCTTGGCCTAGTTTCGGAGTTAGAGCTACATCGTCTTGAGTTAACCTCCATTTGATCACCTCATTAAACAAAAATTGACATTAAACTGATGGGCGTCGGGCTCTGCTCCTACTGCAATCCAGGAGTGACTTCCGACGCTAACATTTCTGGCACCGTTGCCGGGGACGAAGTTGAATATTTTCCCCAGGATTGAACGACAACAATTAGCTGATTCTAAAGGTGCATCAGATATCAGAACTGTCAAGATTGTTGTTGTGCACCTAGCGACTCCATTATGACGACTCCGCTGGGTAGAGCCTGCTCTATTAATTGTGGCTTTCAGAGGCAGGCATACGCGGTCTCATCCACAGTTTCCTCTAGCTACACCTGAAACAGATCCAGAAGCAGTGCTCAGAAAGGGAAAGGCCTCTAAAGAAGAAGCATCCACCACTGAGCCAGGTAATCCACCATATTCTTCTGTGGGAACTTCGTTTTCTCCTCCTCAATTCCTTGACAGACCTGTTTCTGAAGTTTCCCGTTTCCTAAATTTCGGGAGTGTTCCTGTTGAGTTTTCCTCTTCTAGTCTGGGACCGGAGGGACAATACCTTGTCACTCCCCTCTCCCCTGAAATTGTGCCTTGGCGCAGACTCAGGACCACAAAAGATTTCCCCACTCCTATCTTTACCACTCCTGCACAAAGAAAAACATCTACTTACTTGAGCTCGTTAGCTTTATCCTTAAATCCTCTCTTGTTTCCCACTCCACTTCGAGACTCTTTTCCGGTAGCCCCTTCGCAAACTCCTTCTCCTCCTAGTTCTTCTCCACCTAATATTCCTATGGTTGGTGCTAATACCCCTCTGAATAGAATGGACGCCATAGTTGCTGCCAGATATGCTCCCTTAGTCCTACCCCATCCTATGAATCCTCTCCCTGCTGGAGACTACTTGAAGTATATGCCCAAGTTTACCGGGGAAGAGGACATAACTGCGGAAGAGCACCTGGCTACTTTTTACAGTTACGCAGACAACCTCAACATAGAAAATGAAGATGGCTACTTTTTACAGTTACGCAGACAACCTCAACATAGAAAATGAAGATGTCTGGATGAGAGTCTTCGTCCAAAGCCTGGATGGCGAGGTGAGGAAGTGGTTTAGAGGATTGGCCCCAGGATCTATTGCTGGGATTGAAGCTCTAGATAGTGCTTTCCTGAGATAGTGGGGAGATAGGAGGGATTTTATGTATTACATGAAAGAGTTCAGGTCTTTGAAGAAGATGGATGGAGAATCTGTCTCTGACTTCTCCAAAAGATTCAATAAGATGTATAATAAGATTCATGCTGTAATAAAACCTTCAGAAGCCTCGGCCAAGATCTCTTATGCTAGTGCGTTTGGACCCAATTTTTGTCTGTTACTGAGAGAAAGAAGAGCCACCTCCTTGGCTCAAATGAAAGATGCGGCCATAGAAGTGGAATCCAATGTGTTAGCAGCTGACAGACTAAGGAACAAGGCCGACGTAGACAGAAGAAAGGGAAGGTCAGAAACCTCAACTTCTGGATCATTGGTGCCTCACCCTCAAATGGATGAACTGACCAAGATGGTGAAGTCCCTGTCTGCAGAGATGGAGAGAATGAAAATCGAGGGGAGGCAAGCATATAAGGGCCCTCAGAACGCCGAAAATAAAGGAGGTTTCAGGAGGCCAAATAATTTTACTCCCCCGAATGTGCAAAGAGAGAAGGGAAGAGACAGAGAAGACCAGAAAATTCAGGCCCCTTTCCAAAACAATTTTTTGGCCGAGGGGGAAGAAGGAGAAACATACGAGCTTGATCCTGAAATCCATTACTTTGGAGACACTCCTCCTTTTCCTCATCTCACTTAATCAGCCTACGAGGAGTCTCTCATGGACAGTCGGGTAAATGAACTAAGCAAGGGAGACAAGGCTAGTGGCAGCCCAGGTAGATATGATCTGAGGTCAAAGAAAAATACTATAGCGCCTGGCGTTCCTGAGCAGTCCACCAGGATAGAGAAACCTGCCAATGAAGCAGCAGACAGTCACGGAGGTAAGAAGACCCAACCCCTCTCTCCCATTATCCAGATTCATGCTCCCGAAATGAAAGAAATCTCAAAGCTCTCATCTTCTTTTAATTTCGAGCATGAAATTCAAAAAATCAGAATCCCTATGCCCCTGATAGAATTGATTAAACATGAAGGGTTCAAAAAATGCTTCTCTGAGCTCTTACAGTCTGAGGTCTCAAGCCTTCCCACAGACTCCATCAATTTGCAAGATGAAAAGCCTGCAGTTATCCTAGGTCCTATGGTAGAAGACAGGAATGACTCATCCCCTCCATTCTACACTTCCTTAAACATACATGACAAGGTATTGCACAATTGCTTGATGGATTTGGGGGCTTCTCACAACCTCATGCCCAAAACCATCATGGAAGAGTTAGGAATAGAAGTCACTTGAGCCTATCATGACCTCTATTCCTTTGACTCCAGAAAAGTTCAGTGTCTAGGAGTTATCAAAGACCTGGTCGTGACCTTGTTTCAACTGCCCATGAAAAGTGTGGTCATGGATATTGTAGTGGTTGATGTCCCCCCCAAGTTTGGTATGTTGTTATCAAGATCTTGGATAAAGAGACTGGGGGGAACCTAGAAGATGGACCTCACGTATGCTACTATCCCAGTGTTTGGAGGAGAGCATAGAAGGCTATACAGAGAAGCCCAGCTGGCATATATAATTAGTGATGAGGCCAACCCTACCAATCATCCCATCTTTGCCTTGGACACTAATTTAGGCTCCATTTTACTACAACTCACCCATGCCCTCGAGCCTCCTCTCAAACTCAGAAAGAAACCCACTTCTCCTCGTGAACTTTCTCCTTCCATCACCCCCGTTTGGAAAATGTTTTTGATGGAGCCTGTTCCCGGGAAGGCACTGGTGTTGGGGTGTTTTTTGTGTCACTTGCCCAGGCAACCGTATCTCTGTCATAAAAATTAGAATTTGAAACCACCAACAATGTGGCAGAGTATGAAGCCCTTGTTCTAGGATTAAGAGCTACAAGGGAAATGGGAATTCAGGAGATAGAAGTGTTTGGAGATGCAGAGTTGGTGGTCCAACAGTTCAGAAGCGCTTATCAAGCTAAGCACCCTCGACTCAGAAATTATAGGAATGAAACATGGGACCTAATTGAAAATTTATTCTCATCTTTCAATATCTCTTTTATTCCAAGGGAGGATAATGTTGTGGCCGATTCTTTAGTTGTCTCAGCCAGCTTGCTCAAAGTTTCTCTACCGTCCATAGTCAACTCTGATGTTGAAATAAAGTATAGGCCCTCTGTACCAGACAATGTCAAGCATTGGAAGGTATTCGAAGATGATCAGGAAATTGAAAGATTTCTCCGATCCGTTGATGAATTTTCTGCGTTGCACATTGATCAGGATCCTGATACAGAAGGTGACCCTCACCCTGAGGTGTTTTTAAATAAAATTGCTAACCACCAGATTATTCAGCTACCTAGCAATCATATTCCGAGGGGACTAGTCCTATTGGAAAGATTGTTCGATGGGAACGATGTGGAAGTAAAGGGTAGAGTTTCGGATGAGGATGCTGATACAACTAAGTGCAACATCGGCACACCGGAGGAGCCCAAGTTTGTCAAGCTGTCAAGCAGTTTGACCATAGAGCAGAGGGCCGAATATACTGAGTTGCTGAAAGAATTTGTTGACGTGTTTGCATGGACCTACGAAGACCTCAAAACGTATGATACATCCGTCATTGAACACAAGATCCCTCTAAAGGAAGAGGCTAAGCCATTCAGGCAGAAGCTAAGACAGATAAACCCTATGTTGCTGTTGGTCATGGAGAAAGAAGTGAATAAGTTGTTAGAGGCCCAGATCATTGTCCCCTTGAGATATTCCGAATGGGTAGCCAATTTGGTTCCCGTAAGAAAGAAAAGCGGAGAAATCAAGCTTTGTGTCAACTTCAGGAATCTGAACAGAATCTCAAAGAAAGACAATTACCCCCTACCTAAGATGGAACACATATTGCAGAGGGTAACTGGTGTATCCAGGATATCCATGATCGATGGGTTTTCCGGCTATAATCAGATATAGTTCATGCTTGAGGACAGGGAGAAGACAACCTTCACCACTCCTTGGGGTACATTCATGTATGCCAAGATTCCATTTGGACTAATGAATGCAGGAGAAACATTTCAACGAGCCATGGATATAGCCTTCATCGGGGAGAAGGACCAGTTCATGGTGATCTATCTCGATGACATCACAGTCTTCTCCAGTTCAGACAAGGAACACCGTCACCACTTGAGGAAAGCCTTCATGAAGTGTCGGAGGTTCGGCCTATCCCTAAACCCCAAGAAATATTTGTTCGCTATGCAGGAAGGGAAGTTATTGGGCCATATAGTATCAGCAGAGGGAGTGAGAATTGATCCCAGCAGGGTGGAGCAATTCAAACCTTATCACTTCCCAGGTCTAAAAAAGAGGTTCAAGCCTTTTTGGGGAAAATTAATTTTCTAAGGAGGTTTGTCTCAAATTTTTTCGAGCTAGTGAAACACATCACGACCATGCTCAAGAAGGGAAACAAAGTGAAATGGACCGCTGAGCCCAGGGCATATTTTAACCAAATAAAAAGGGCACTGACTGAGGCACCTGTGTTGATCAGTCCTGACTATTCCAAAGAATTCCTAATTTTCTCCTTTGCTTCTTTTGATACAGTAGTAGCGGTCTTGTTGCAGAAAAACGAGGAGGGGCGCGAGCAACCCATCACCTTCTTCAGCAAGGCATTAAGAGATGCATAGATCAGGTATGAGATCATGGAGAAGCAGGCCTATGCCTTAGTGAAATCCCTCAAAGCTTTTAGGATCTACGTCTTGCAGTCGAAGGTGACAACATACGTTCCTTCAGCTTCCGTGAAGGACATTCTTGTACATCCAGACATAGATGGGAGAAGAGGCAGATGGATAGCAAAAATTATGGAATTTGACTTGGAAATAAAGCCCACCAAGTTGGTTAAGGGGCAAGGTCTAGCCAAGCTACTGGCTAAATCCAATTGTGAAGCCTTGGGAGTTAGTTTCCTCAACACTCGCTCAGGAACTTAGCAAGCTGAGTTGCCCAGCCAATGCTCTCAAGATGTCTTATCGATGGCAGATTGTGCCTGGTATCGTGACATTATGTACTTTCTACAGGAATTGAAGCCTCCAGATGGAATGGGTAAAAGCAGGGCAAGATCTTTAAAGCTCAAGACAGTCAAGTATTGTCTCATTGAGCAAGTTTTGTACTGGAGAGATCCTTTGGGGATGCTGTTGAGATGTTTGAACCCACCAGAAGCCCAGAAAGTTATGTTTGATTTCCATGAATGCCTTTGTGGGGGGCATCATTTCTGGAAGACCACAGCTCATAAGATCCTCAGGGCTGGATATTAGTTATTACTGGCCTACTTTATTCGCTGATGTCTGTAGAGGAATCAGAGCTTGCATCAAATGTCAAAATTTCTCGGGAAAGCAACAACTCAAATCCCTGCCATTGAAGCCTATAGTATCTCCAACACCTTTTTAGCAGTGGGGGTTGGACTTCATTGGAGAAATTCATCCTCCCTCAAGCAGTCAACACAGATGGATCCTGACAGCAACTGATTATTTCACCAAGTGGATAGAAGTTGTCCCCACCAGAAGTGCATCTCACAAAGTAATTATCAGCTTCCTGGAGGATATCATAGCAAGATTTGGTTGTCCCAGCAAGATCGTCACCGATAATGCCACTTCTTTCAAGTCTGAGCCTCTAATTAAGTTCTGTGAGCGGTTCCATATCTCACTAATTCACTCCACCCCCTACTATCCCCAGGGAAATGGTTTAGCAGAGTCCTCCAACAAAATCCTAATAAGGATCATCAAAAGGCTTTTGGAAGACAACAAAAGGGCCTGGGATTCAAAGTTGAAGTTTTCTCTGTACGCTGATCGTGTGACAACGAAGAAATCTCTGGGCACTTCGCCTTTTCAGCTAGTATACGGAGCAAAGGCGGTTTTTCCTACTCATCTCGCCTTACCTGTGGCGAAATTATTTCAAGACTATGAGGGAGAAACAGATCATATGATCAGGAGGATTCATCATATAGTAGAAGTGCAATAGATCAGAGAGCAGGTGAGTACCGCAGCTCATAGTCGCCAGGAAAAGATCAAGCAGGTTTTTGACAGGAAGGTCAGGAAGAAAGAGTTCGAGTTTGGGGATTTGGTACTTAAGTGGGATGCCCCCAGGCAAGATAAAGGAAAACACAACAAGTTTGACACCCTCTGGATTGGCCCCTTCAAGATCTCTGAGATTTTCTCCAACAACATGTATGGGTTGCAAGATCTGGAGGGTGAAGAGGTTTTGAGCCTCAGACGACTCCCTTGTTTGTATATATTGTCCTTTAATTCTTTGTTTAGTTTCTTTTGCGTGTTTTCGGCCTAATAAGTGACTCCATAGCCCATTAGCAAGGCACTAAAGCTGCGGAAGGAGTTCTTAGAGCATCGCAAGGACGACTTTATCCCCCATGGAGCCTAATGTTAGCGATTATTTTTGTCATTAGGCGAAGAAGCACCTAGGTCTGTAAATTGCACATGAAATGCCCAAGTGCAACACGGGAGAATCCCTGTTTTTCCAAGTAGCAAGTCAAGCGAGCGGGAAAAATGTCGTCGGCAGCATCCAAGATCTATTTACAGAGCAGATCGACAGTCACCGGGTTTTTGGAGCTACCGAATTACCCAAGGTTTAGCGCAAAGGACAACTCTCATATTTCACAGCAGGTTCAGGTCGTCCGATCTAACTGGGATAGGTGGCATCCTGTCGTCATATCGCGGATCGGGGTTTCAGGGAACAGGGAGCCCTCAACTCATTGCACTTGGAAGTACCGATCAGCGAAACGCCGAAAGCGCCTTTGGCACTGAGCCCACGGTCTCAGCCCTGGGTCATATCAAGCGAGCCTGCAAACGAGGGCGGCTCCCCTATAAATATCGAATGCCCCCTCGTCCGTTCATCCTAAGGATGTGTGTCGCAAGATCTGGCTGCGTCGGCGTTTCGGCGGTCGAGAGTTCATGGGGTGAGAGTTTCATGTTGTTCAACATCGTGAAACCCTAAACCCCGATAGCGCCGAAAGCATAGAAAGTGGGGCCCGTGGTATCACGAAGTATTTTCAGCCGTCCATCCAAAGGGGACACCTGGCAGCAAATAGAGCCATCTCAGCGCTTCGCCCATCGCGACTCCAAAACACAAAGAGCAGCTCTGTTATTTTTCGATGCTCGAGGTGCCGGAAGAATCCCGAACCCGGGCCCATGGTATCGTCGGGAGAGTTAAGAGCCATCAGATCTAGAGGGACGCGTGGTGCCAGATTAAGCCGTCTCGGCATATTGCTCATCGCGATTTCAATCAGCAAAGATTAGCCCTTTCATATTCGCGAACACTGAAAGCACATGGTCACAGCCCATGGTCACTTGGGGAGAGAAAGGAGCTACATAAAGGAGGCCAAAGGCGTTGAGTTCAGTTTCAGAGAGGATCATCACGATCTCCAAGCGCCATTGGACCCGATCTTAATACTGTTCCTAGCAGTGAAGTAAATGAAGACAAGAGCGGGTGGTTGAAATCTCCTTTCATTCATTAAGTGAGGGGAATGGAGGATCTGATGAGTCGTCTGCTCGTAGAGGTCCTACGTATCGATTTTCTCAACGAAGCCATGCCAAAGTCCTCAACTCAACAGAGAAGTCTGTGCACGCTAGCCGAGTAATTAATGGCTCAACTACCCGCCTTACAGGAGCCATGCGTAGTTAAGATGGCACTTAAAGAAAGATGTCAGTACAAGTTTGACTCAAGGGACACCAAGCCTTGGGTGACTAGGCACGCCTCTGTGAGGTGAATTTTCCTGAGTATATGAACTCAGTCTTTGTATTTTGTAAGGATCGATGGTAGAGCAGAGATCCCGATTGTAAAGTTTTAGCACAGACTCTAGTTCTCTAGTTATGCAGCTGCATATGAGATTTCTTGCTTTATGACAGATAGTCTTTCTTACTTCGTGTAATTTTAATCTCATGCTAGGAGAGTTCATGAACGAATGATTTGTGCGGATCATTGCAATTATGTCATGATAAAGGATTTATTTATGCATTATTGTATTCTCTGGTTTTCTGTGTTTGAGCGCAAGAAGATCTTGTGTTTGGATGCCTTCTTCTGCAGTCTGTTGGAAACCTAATGTTTAATACAGACCTTCGCATCTCCCTGATATAATTCTTCCCCCTACTCACCCTTACTACACCTCACTGTCTGAAGTTCATGCAAGACCTCACCTGCCCATGCATTCTTGGCCTAGTTTCGGAGTTAGAGCTACATCGTCTTGAGTTAACCTCCATTTGATCACCTGATTAAGCAAAAAGTGACATTAAACTGATGGGTGTCGGGCTCTGCTCCTGCTGCAATCCAGGAGTGACTTCCGATGCTAACACATATTATGGTGCTCTTTAAAGATAATGCTCATTTGCATCTTTTCTTACATATCCTTCACAAAATTCATCTTTCAGACCTGTACTTTAGACATAGTCTATTCAAAACTATCCTTTACAAAAATAAACCACTTTTCCTTTACACAAAAACTAGAGCAGAAAAGACATATCATGGCAGAATTTCCCATTGTAAAACTCTTGATAGCTTGGGAGACTGTGTCCATTTCCAATGCTTCTTTAAATAACCTGTTGGCATAGTCATTCAACTCTCTATACACATGAGTACAAGAATATCAGTCTATCTCGTCCAAAAAAGTTTGAATCCTCCTCATCAATGGATGGAGACGCACCACCTGCACCTCTACCTTACCATTTACCCAATTTATGACCACATGAGGGTCTCCCATAATCTGGACCTTCCACTGGTTTAAAGTGTTCACGAGGAATAACACTGCCCACATAGCAATAAACTTGGCCTTCATATTTGAACCCTACCTTGGGAGTATCTCACTTCAAAGAAATGATCCTCTGGAAAATGAAACATCGTGCCAAATCCACAAACATGGGGGTGACCTTGACTCACCTCGTCGAAGAAGGCCCACATAATACCTTCTAAAAACTCCGAATGAGAGAGCTTATGGGTCTTGGGGGGGCTCTTTTGATTCTTAATTCAACTGCTAGTTTGGAAACCAAACCATCACCTCTGGAAGAATATACTTATCCTGAAAGATGCTAACATTTCTCGCCCACCATATGAAATAAACAAAGAAACAAGGGAGCGAGAAAAATCTTTTGTGTTTACCTCTTTCTTTCATTCATCCAACCACTCTTCCATGCTATCCCCCAAGGAGCTTGAAATCTGATTGAATTGGGATACGATTTGGTTCCATACCTTCTGAGCATAAGAGCATTGGAGAAATAGGTGAAGAAATGATTCAACTTCCACACTACAGAGAGTGCAATGGTTTCGACCCACCCAACCTCTTTTTAAACCAACATCCCAATTAAGAAAATTTCCTTAAATAGACAACCAAAAAAATAAATTCATCTTGTTTGGGGCCTGTTAACGCCAAACTAAACACCACCAACATTTTGATTCCACCATGAAGGATGCCTTAGCTTGAGTTCGATAGCCTAGCTTTACAATGTATTCCCCTGGATTCTTGTTCTTTGCCCAACTTAGTGAATCCTCTTCATTTTCTTTAAGGGAGATGAAATTGGAAGTTAAAATCTCTATGTAATTTTTCCATTCCTCCTACATTTGACCTTCCAATACCAAATATCTTGCACTGAGCCATGTCGATCTACCAATAATATCAAAATATTGAACGACTGCATCCTTTAAAGAGTAAATCCCAACATTATTTAACTTTTCCACCAGTGTCGCTAAGAGTATATGGGCCCCCTCTGAGCCTTCACAGGGGTCTTCACCAACTCTGCTACTCCTTCCATTGCCAACTCTCCATACAATCCATGCCCCGATCAAAGGAAAGGAAACCACTAAATATTTCCACCCAATATAGAAATTCAACACCAACTTCCTTTGTGTTCTAATCCATTCCAATAAAGACAATCTCATCATGTATTTTGACTTTATAACTCTGCCCCACTACATATTATTATGCATGAGTCTCCATAGACTCTCCATTGCCAACACTTGATAGAATATTGGAAGATTCTTCATTCTCCATCCCCCCAAATCCTTTGACATTGCTAATGGGATACCATCCATCAGTTTTATACTAGACCATAGGAAGGAGAAACATGACTTCCAAATATTCGTCAATATTCCCATTGGAATTTTTTCTATTGTTTCCCAATACAATGGAATGCTACATAAAGTATATTTTATGAGTACCAACCTCCCCCCTCTTGACAGAAAATGATTGACCCATAGGCCAATCCTTTCTTGGATTTTATTGCATAACCATAACTAGTCCTAAAAACCGTATGAATTAGGATTTAGAGATAAACCCATGTATTTAATTCCTTCTTTTTTGTTTGATCATGTGAAAGGAAGAGATATATTTAAATTTGCTCTTGCCTCATCCGTTAGGAAGAGACAAGGCCCTCATGAGAATTTACCTTTACTATGTTCTGATGATTTAATTTCCAAATAGTATTTTGATGCTTCCTATGTTGAGCAAACCTATGAAAGTGTTTTGTGTTACTATCTTCCTCTTTTAACCAGGTCGCTCGACTTTTTAACCTCCATATAGATTCTTCTTGTACTAACAAGTCCTACTTTTTCTGAAGGAATTCTCCCAAGGTTTTCTCTTCTTCCAGAGACAAAGAGATAGTCGGTTTATCTACCAAGAGCCCCACTATCCCTTCCTCTATTTTCAACAAATGAGCTTGGGAGCGAGCCAGAAAGTCCTTCCCCCGCGATTTTGACAAATGACAGATAGTTTCTAGGTTTTTTGCAAATTGTCACATGTAGAAGTGGCCTTCGTTCTCCTTCATATGTACCCATGCTTCAGAGACTAGAGTTTTGTAATCCTCCTTCTATTTCCATTTTTCATTGAATTTTAAAGGAAAATGCCTTTTCTTTTCTGGCCTTTCAATTCTCAAAAGAATAGGCATGTGGTCCAAAGCACCTCCTTATGAAACCCAAGACAATATGTTCCAAGAGTTTTATAGAAGACCTTCCTCAACCATAAATCTATCCAACCTTTTTGCCACTAAACATTTTCCTTTGCGCCCATTTCTCCAAGTTTGAGGAATCATTTTAGGTTCCACATCCACTAACAAGTTTTTAGCAGTCCAACTACAAAAAAAACCTTTGCGCATTTGTACGAGTGTGCTCCCCCCATATTTCACGGGAAGAAAAGGTGAAATTTAAATCTCTTCCCAGAACAACATTGTTGGCTTTCAAAATTCCTAAAGAACTCAAATCATTCCAAAAATGGATATGGTTCAAATATGGTCCGTAAACATTTATACAATTGAAAACCATATTTATAGCTTTGTTTTCAAATTCTACCACTATCCCTAACTGAATTAAAGAAGAGGATAAATCCATGATATTGGGGCTCCAAACCACAAGAATAACCCCTGATAAACCCAAAGCATCCACCGAACAAAAGGACCAGTCATGTAACAAAGGTTTTAGAGCCTCCTTTTCTTTACATCCTACACACATAGTTTCTTGTAGGAAAATTACATTAGGCTTATACACCTGCATCAGGCACTTGAGGGCTAAAATTTTGGGAGCACCCCCCACCCCACGATTGTTGTGAGAGAGAAAAATCATTGTGTAAACCTTGCATGGGATATCCCTGCTCTAAGGGATCAAATGATTGTCACCTACTTATCATTTTTTATGTCCTTTTTCACTTGGAGTTGGGATTTTGACAATGAAGATTTTCGACCAACCCGACCCGAGGGGTTTTATCAAAATCCAACCCACCCCCCCGGGTTCGACTAGAGGACAAATATTAGCTTTTGATTGAATAAAATAATAAAATTTCATCGATGAAGTGGAGAAATCGTTGATATAAATCTCAATCGATGAAAGGATGGGGTGACCAGGACCTCGACCCATCCCGTGAGCCGACGCTTTGCATAGTGAAAATGGGAGGACAAACCAAAAGGGGATTTGAAGGTAGAATAACATAGTTGAAAGGGATCTGATCCCCTTCAATAACTGAGGGATAGGACTAGGTTCTATTTGTCGACTTAATTGGGGAGGAAGAATAAACATGAGAAGGGGTCATTGATACATCATATTTTGAATTTTTTGAAAAAGAAGAAACCAAGCTAAAATTCTTACCACTTAAAACGCCCCGTCTTCCAACCAAAGATGATATCAAAGCCTTTTACTTGTGCGTGCAACCAAAGATAAAATGATCCTACGATTCAGAATATGACTGCGTGTCTTCCCCTAGAGATTTTTGTTTCCACACTTTGTAGAAGGGAGGGAACTAAGTAGGGTGACACTTGCATTGTGCTTGGAGGTACCCAACCTCGTGGAACCCAAAACATTGAAAGGGAATTTTCCAGTGATTGATGCACTAGTGCCACGAGAATCCATCCCAAACCAAAATGATTTCATCTAGCAAGCCTTTGCACATGTCGATTTCCACCTGGAGCCATGCTCACCGCCTGTCCAACTCTGTGTCCCACTCCAGCTCAAGATTGCAGAAAATTCCAATCTTATTACCGATGGCTCTCAAAACATCCTCCCGGTAGAATATGAGTGAGAGGTTCAGAATAATTACCCACACTTTTGAAGGAGCTAGTGTGTCATGGGAGAGATCAGAACTAATCATCCATTCTTTTAAAATTAGTCCTGGAGGACCCCACCCCCAAACCTAACCAAAAATGTTTTCAAGGTCCTCTTTTGTCCCGAACTGAAAACAAATCCAACCTATGGATAATAAATGGAAAGTCAGTTTGTAACTGGGAACTGCTACCCAATTTTCGATGAGCCACTTCATGAACGAATTTGGTAGACTACCTTCCCACAAAATCTCCCAACCATCTGTTGAATTTTCAATTTCCAGATTTGATAATTAATTCCTTATGATTTCAAGAAATATTTTATGCCACTGTTATCATAGAATAATTACACACTAAAAATATCAACCATAAATAACTGCAACATAAACAATAGAATCATAGAAAGATAGCCATGCACAATAGAACCAAGATTTTACTCTGGGAAACCAAACCTTGGGAGAAAACCCAACAACTTTTATTAAGAAGAAATCAATCCAAGTTTATCACCTTTTACATGAAGAAAGTGAACACAAGATAATTGCACCCTTGTATGAGGAATATGCCTCAAGGATAGCACACCACAAAAGAACTGATAAGATTCAAAAAATAATGCACCTCGAAGTTATTGCAGTTGGAAACTGTGCACTGCAGCTAGAAACTGGGAACTGCGCACTACAACAGACAACTAGGGACTGTGCATTGCAAATGTCAAATGGGAAATGCACACTGCAACTGGGAATTGCACACAACAACATACAACTGGGGATTTCACACTGCAATTTTCAACTAGGAAATGTGCACTACAACTGGAAACTAGGAACTGCGCACTGCAACTGGCAATTGCACAATTGGCTAAAGTTCACTTGATGAGAAGAGTTGTGTGATGTCAAGTGAAATGATCTAGTGATGCAGACACCACCTCTTGCCTCGGCAATGGGCCTCTACGTTGAACTCCCAGTCTTTAAGGATCGTTCAATCTCTTTCCTAAGCCGAATTAGCTCTTTTGATTCCCTGCTAGAATCCCTATCAAAACTCAATCCACAGGTCCTTCTTTCCCTGTCATGGCCTCTATATGCACCTATGACTTTTCCCCGATTTATAATTTTAGGTTTTGGGGTTTCGTGATCCCTGATGTCAAGAGTTCCCCGACCTCTTGAATCCCGATCTTTGATTTTCCGATGTGCCCCCTTTTTCCTTAGCCTCGTCTGGCTATGCCCTAGTCCACGTGACCAGTTCTCATAAGACCACAACCTTATCTTCTTTCGGGGTTTTGGGCTTCAAAATCCCGATGCACTCTAACTTCAGTTAGCCCTCTGGGCTAGACTTGTGGTCCACGCGACCTCCTCTTATATGACCGAAGTCATACCTTGTATCGGGGTTTTGGACTTTTCAATGCTGAAATGCATTTGCTCTCGGGACTGTCGATCTCTCGAATCCCGATTCTCCGCTATACTGACAACTGGCCCCTTAAACGACACTTCCCTCTTCTCCGATATGCTGACAGTTGGCCCCCAATAGAATTTTCCTCCTTTCGGGGTTTCAGACTTCGAAGTTTCGAAATGTATGGACTTATTATCCATGGAATCCCCGATAGGCCGATGGACTCTCTTGATCTCACCACGTGTTCCCCAATCGATGGATGACTCAGGCTTGTATCGGGGTTTTCACTGTGAACTTAACCGATCCCCTGTCCACGGGAATTTCGATATCTCGATTGCCGATATCCCGATTAGCTGCTCTCATTGGGACTTTCACCTCAGCTTTCCATGAAGGCTTCGATCACTGCCACACACCTAGTAGATGGACGGTCCTGATCGCCTCTCGCGATTTCGCGACTTTTGATGCTCCAGAAGTCTTGTCCTCAAGATTCACGAAACGCTGAACCCCGATGCACCGATTTGACTTTTATATCAGGACTTCCCCCGATAGTCTGGATCTCTGCCACGTGTCCCCAACAGATGGATAGATCTGATCCAATATCGCGAATTCAGAGTTTCTGATACCCTGATGACAGAATCCTCTGTCAACTCAAAACCCCGGTAGCCGATATACCGATGGGTCACTCGATCCCCGCCACGCATCTCCACAAACAGACAGTTCAGATTCAATCTCGGGATTTTGGAGTTTTCAATGCTGAAATGCTCCGTCTTCTTGTCCCTTCAACCTCTGAATGCCGATAGGCTCCCGATCTCGCCCACGTGTCCCAACTGATGGATGGCTCAGATCGTTCCCGGGACTTTCACCATGAAAATTCTCGATCTCATGTCATCGTGACTCCCGATTTCACGAATGTCGATATCCTGATGGCCACGCCTCTCGTTGGGATTTTCAACCTCCTGTTCATGAAGGTAAACCTCATGCAGCTCCTGTCAGATATGACGGCTGACAGGTAATTGGACCAAGATCTGACGGTCCAAATCCGTTCTCCCTTCACTCTTGCTCCAGAGGCTAAACTTCGCACGTCTTCACCCGATCCAACGACTGACGGGTATCTGAGTGAGATCCGACAACTGACGATCTTCTCTTCTGTGTGCTTTCTCTGATGCTCCTTGGACGTGAAAACCTTCCAACGGTCCAGATCTCTTCGGCTGATCCGATGGCTGCTGTGCTCCCTCCTGAGCTTCTGCACTTTCTTCCAGTGCTTGGGAGAATTCCAAGTTCTCAAAGGCCTTGACCTTTGTCTTCCTTCTCTACGAGCTCCCTAGGTTTAAGCCTCGCCTATGTTCTCCATGATGTTATTCCTCCTGAGCTTTACTCCTTTCAAATCCCCAAGGGATTCTTTGACTTTTGTGCCTCTACAAAGTCTTCACGCACACACAGTGCTATCTCTCCTGAGCTTCTCAAACGCTCAGACCCCTAAGGGATTTTATCCTTCTTTCTTCTCCCACAAATGGAGAATGAAATGCCCTCCTGGCTATCCTCTACCTCAAGCAACTTCCTGTTGAGTCTGTGGGGTGTTCAACAACCATATGAAGATCCCTCTGTGGATTCTTCCTCTAATTTCCAGAACTCAAAGAGTTCTCTTCTCTTCTCTGTGCTTGTCTGAACAATGTCTCAATGCCCTCCTGGCAGAGAGTCTTCTTCTAGAACTTCCAACAGTTCTGTCTTCTTCTGCGCACCCTATGTGCCTGCTCAATTCCCACTTGGTAGAGCTCTCAGAATCCTTAGTGATTCTAGTCCTCCTTAAGAAATCACAACATAGTTATTCTCAATGCACCATTGTGCATATGCTCAATGCCCACCTGGCAGAGCTCCACAGAACTCCTTGGAGATTCTGTCTGCAACTGTGTTCTTCTCCCACAGCCTAGCCTCCAAGGTATTCAACAACCTTGAGGTCTTTCTTCTGAGTTGTTGACTCCAGTTCTTGTGTTGCAACACGTCTTTGTCTGAACCCGTAGAATTCATAAGTGCTTCAGTGCACTGGTATTCAGAGACCGCAGTACTCTGTCACTCCCTCCAAGGCATGAAACCACAAAGAACCTCAAGCCTAAAATCAAAACAACCTGCAAATGCCTAGCATACATCTACAACATGAATTCACAGCATAAACCAGAACACACCAAGGCATCCACATAATACAGAAATACATGCAGGAAAAACTGCTTCTGTTTATATTAATAAAAATGCCTCTTTTCAAAGGTGTTCCTGAGCACGGCCTGTAACAAGGTCTCAGCTCTTTTCTCTTCTTCTC
The DNA here is from genome assembly GCA_009831015.1 of Picea engelmannii. Taxonomy (NCBI): domain Eukaryota; kingdom Viridiplantae; phylum Streptophyta; class Pinopsida; order Pinales; family Pinaceae; genus Picea; species Picea engelmannii. The sequence goes on from ML797648.1 coordinate 220,341, forward strand.
TCTACTCGTAGATTCTCTTCTATCTCCACTTAACTACCCAAAAAGATACAATTGATCTTCTTACATGAGGGGGCTCTTCGAGCTAATCTACCTACCCTCTTCAATTGCATTGAATAGGTTATCTAGTCTAGCATCTGGATCTAGATCTTAGCCTTAGAAACATTAAAGGCCTATCTATTCTATGCCTGCACAAAGGCACGGCTTCATAGCTCAACATCTTAAACATTTAATTTCATTCAATTATAAAATAGAAGATGAGGGTTGCGCCTCTCTTCATCCTTGAATGCACACGCTTGACATGGCTGGCTAGGTGGTTAGCTGACGTGGAGAGATGCTCCTGCATCATACTCCTCAGCTGCAAAATTCATGAGATTCTGCTCATGAGCTTCCCATCTTAGCCGTTGAAATCCTCCCGGATCCCAAATCATCCTTTGGGGTTGTTCACCCGCTCCATCTTGCTGCAGTTGCGTTGCTTCTTTTTTGCCCAGCCTTTCCTTGCTGGCAGTCTCTGCTGATATCAACATCAGCCTTCTGATCATGTCGATCACTACATCCAGCTACTCCAATGGCTGGCTCTGTTCATGCAGTCTCCTCAGCTGCAAAAATTTTTGGCACATGGGCAGATCACTGTGATCTCCCATGCCTTGTTCATCATCTGCTTCCAACCTCACCTGTTGGATGTACACGCCCTGCACCTTCACCCTTCTCTCCAGGGCCTCAATCTATTCATATAGATCAGCCAAACTAATGTTGTCTGTTTCTTCTTCTTCTGCTGCAAACTCTCATGTTGCAGTCTTTTCAGTCTCCTAGCTGAAAATATTGAGCCATTCCTCAAAATGCTCATCATCCTCTTCTGCTTCTTCTGCTGTTAACTTCAGTGCTACAACTTCCTCAGCTTCCTAGCTGAATATGTTGAGCCATTCCTCAGAATTCTCATTTTCCTCTCCTGCTGCTTGGGAAGCTTCAAATATCTGCTCCAATTTCTTTGCGACAGTCTCAGCTAGTTGTCCTTCTGTTGTTGTTGCATTTGCAACACAGATTTCTGCCTCCTCATGGGCAAGTGGTAGGAATATCTAAATTCCCCCAATCATCAGAATATTTCTCATATCTTCCTCTTCTGTCAGCTGCATCTGCTGATCCAACTCTATCTCTGAGCTCATCTGCTCTGTCAGCTCCTTGGGCTGATCTAAACTCATCTGCTCATCCATGCCCACCTGGGAATATGGGATGCTTCCACTGTCCTCCTGGCAGATTATGAGATCAACTAATCCCATCTTCATCAGCACTCCTTGTTGAATTGAACTCACCTCCGAGTCCATGAGACCTTTAGACAGTCTTGAATGCTCATCCCTGCCCACCTGGCAATTTGAGATGCTTCTACTACCCTCCTGGTAGTCTTCGAGATTCCGCAGCGACCTCATTTCATTGCCTAGATGGCAATGTGAAATTCCCTGACTGTCCTCCTGACAGTTCCTGAGATCCCGCAGTGATCTCAACCCTTTTCCCACCTGGCAATTGGGAATTTCCTTTCTGCCCTCCTGGCAATTCTTGAGATCTTCAGCCGATCCCAATTCACTGAGATCTCTCCCAGTCTCCGGTTCACATATCTGGACTATCTCCTCAGGTTCGTCGAGGTTTTTAGTATGCCTCAACCATCCTCTTAACAGCTTACGCTGTCTTCTAGCCATTAATTCTCTGACTGGCCATTTTGCTTTTGCCTTCCTCATGGGCCATTCATACACCCATCTCGGCTTTTCTTTTTGCTGCATTCGCAATGCAATCTTTTCTGTCTCTCTCTTTATATTAGCGAGCTCTTCATCTATATCTTCTTGGCTCCGTAGCTCTGAGTTTTTCCTTCCAGCATACTTACGACCTTCAGTAGCCATGTTGTTGTCCATGTCTGCTCTCCTAGCAAACCTGCTGCTGTCACTCTGCATCCCTGAGTGTCCCAGCTTCACCTGTAGTCCTACTGACTGTCTTTGGGATTGTTTCCTACCTACAAACAACCATCACAAAGTCTCCAACACTCTGTCTTCTTTTTCCTTCTCCCTCTGCTTGCAATATACAAACAAAGTTCTAGCTCTGATACCAATTGATGCAGACGCCACCTCCTGCCTCGGCAATGGGCCTCTACGCTGACCTCCCGGTCTTTAAGGATCATTTAATCTCTTTCCTGAGCCGAATTAGCTCTTTTGATTCCCTGCTGGAATCCCTGTCAAAACTCGATCCACAAGTCCTTCTTTCCCTGTCAAGGCCTCTGTACGCACCTATGACTTTTCCCCGATTTATAATTTTGGGTTTCTGGGTTTCGTGATCCTCGATGTCAAGAGTTCCCTGACCTCTTGAATCCCGATCTCCGATTTGCCGATGCACCCCCTTTTTCCTTAGCCCCATCTGGCTATGCCCTAATCCATGTGACCAGTTCTCATAAGACCGCATCCTTATCTTCTTTTGGGGTTTTGGGCTTCAAAATCCCGATGCACTCTAACTTCATTTAGCCCTTCGGGCTAGACTCGTGGTCCACGCGACCTCCTCTTATATGATCGCAGTCATACCTCGTATCAGGGTTTTGGACTTTTCAATGCCGAAATGCATTTGCTCTTGGGACTACCGATCTCTCGAATCCTGATTCTCCGCTATACTGACAACTGGCCCCTTAAACGACACTTCCCTCTTCTCCGATATGTTGACAGCTGGCCCCCAATAGCATTTTCCTCCTTTCGGGGTTTCGGACTTCGAAGTTCCGAAATGTATGGACTTCTTGTCCATGGAATCCCCGATATGCAGATGTACTCTCCTGATCTCTCCACGTGTTCCCCAATCGAAGGACGACTCAGGATTTTATCGGGGTTTTCACTGTGAACTTACCCGATCCCCTGTCCACGGGAATTTCGATATCCCGATTGTCGATATCTCGATTAGCTGCTCTTGTTGGGACTTTCAACTCGGCTTTCCATGAAGGCTTCAATCACTGCCACATGCCCAGTAGATGGATGGTCCTAATCGCCTCTCGCGATTTCACAACTTTTGATGCTCCGGAAGTCTTGTCCTCAGGATTCGCGAAACGCCGAACCCCGATGCACCGATTTGACTTTTCTATCGGGACTTCCCATGATAGTCTAGATCTCCGCCACGTGTCCCCAACAGATGGACGGCTCTGATCCAATCTCACGAATTCAGAGTTTATGATACATCGATGATAGAATCCTCTGTCAACTCAAAACCCCGGTAGTCGATATACCGATGGGTCGCTCGATCCACGCCACGTGTCTCCACAAACGAACGGTTCAGATTCAATCTCAAGATTTCGGAGTTTTCGATGCTGAAATGCTCCATCTTCTTGTCCCTTCAACCTCCGAATGCCAATAGACTCCCGATCTCGCCCACGTGTCCTAATTGATGGAGGACTCAGATCGTTCCCGGGATTTTCACCATGAAAATTCCCAATCTCATGTCATCGTGACTCCCGATTTCACGAATGCCAATATCCCGTTGGCCACACCTCTCGTCGGGACTTTCAACCTTCTATTCATGAAGGTAAACCTCATGCAGCTCCTATTAGATCCGACAGTTGACGGGTAATTGGACCAAGATCTGACGGTCCAGATCCGTTCTCCCTGCGCGCTTGCTCTACAGGCTAAACTTCGTACGTATTCACCTGATCCAACGGCTGACGGGTATCTGAGTGAGATCCGACAACTAGCAATATCCTCTTCTGTGCACTCACTCTAATTCTCCCTGGACGTGAAAACCTTCCAACGGTCCAGATCTCTTCAGCCGATCCGACGGTTAATGTGCTCCCTCCTGAGCTTATGTGCTTTCTTCCAATGCTTGGGAGAATTCCAAATTCTCAAAGGCCTCGACCTTTGTCTTCCTTCTCTGCGAGCTCCCCAGGTTTAAGGCTCGCCTGCGTTCTCCATGACGTTATTCCTCCTGAGATTTACTCCTTTCGAATCCCCAAGGGATTCTTTGACTTCTGCGCCTCTGTAGAGTCTTCACACACACACAATGCTATCTCTCCTGAGCTTCTCAAACGCTCAGACCCCTAAGGGATTTTATCCTTCTTTCTTCTCCCACAGATGGAGAATGAAATGCCCTCCTAGCTATCCTCTACCTCAAGCAACTTCTTGTTGAGTCTATAGGGTGTTCAACAACCTTATGAAGATCCCTCCGTGGATTCTTCCTCTAATTTCCAGAACTCAAAGAGTTCTCTTCTCTTCTCTGTTCCTGTCTGCACAATGTCTCAATGCCCTCCTGGCAGAGTGTCTTCTTCCAGAACTTCCAGCAGTTCTGTCTCCTTCTATGCACCCTATGTGCTTGCTCAATTCCCACTTGGCAGAGCTCTCAGAATCCTTAGTGATTCTAGTCCTCCTTAAGAACTCACAACATAGTTCTTCTCAATGCACCACTGTGCATATGCTCAATGCCCACCTGGAAGAGCTCCACAGAACTCCTCGGAGATTCTGTCTACAACTATGTTCTTCTCCCACAGCCTAGCCTCCAAGGTATTCAACAACCTTGAGGTCTTTCTTCTGAGTTGTTGACTCCAGTTCTTGTGTCGCAGCATGTCTTTGTCTGAACCCACAGAATTCAGAAGTCCTTCAGTGCATTGGTATTCAGAGATCGCAGTACTCTGTCACACCCTCGAAGGCATGAAACCACAAAGAACCTCAATCTTGAAATCAAAACAACCTGCAAATGCCTAGCATACATCTACAACATGAATTCATAGCATAAACCAGAACACACCAAGGCATCCACATAATACAGAAATACATGCAGGAAAAACTGCTTCTGTTTATATTAATAAAAATGCCTCTTTTTAAAGGTGTTCCTGAGCACGGCCTGTAACAAGGTATCGGCTCTTCTCTCTTCTGCTCTTTGCTCACAGATTCTCTTCTATCTCCACTTAACTACCCAAAGAGATACAATTGATCTTCTTACATGAGGGGGCTCTTCGAGCTCTTCCCTCTAATCTACCTACCCTCTTCAATTACATTGAATGGGCTGTCTAGTCCAGCATCTGGATCTAGATCTCAGCCTTACAAACATTAAATGCCTATCTATTCTACGTCTGCACAAAGGCACGGCTTCACATCTCAACAGCTTAAACATTTAATTTCATTCAATTATAAAATAGAAGATGAGGGTTGTGGCTCTCTTCATCCTTGAATGCACGCGCTTGACATGGCTGGATGGTTGGTTGGCTGACGTGGAGAGATGCTCCTGCATCATCCAGCCTTTATTTATACAATTTGAGTCACCTTCAATTTCCTTGTGGGGTCGACTTCTTCTTTTTTCTTCAATTTCTTATTTAATTCTTTCCGAGGTTTCTTCAATGGTTTATCTTGTCTTCTTGGCATTTCCTCTTCACTAGAAAAGTTGTCCATGAGCATTTTTGATGTATCATCTCCTCACATGGACATCTAATTAATATATGACTCTAATGTTTAGTAGATTCACTGAGAAGCCCCTCATCACAAGAGGTCTCTTGAGTGTACATATTCAACATTAGACTAGACTTGTAACCAAGTCAAACCTTCCCTATATAAAGATAGATCAGTCCTGTTATCACTCCAGGAGTCCTTCTAGGTTGTAGCTTGAAGAAGCCTGGTAACTAAACTAATATCTCAATGATTCACTCAAATGGATCAAGTCGGATGACTAAATCAAACCTCACTCACTCAAGACATGCATAAACACACTTAGATTGACAAGGCTTTCAACTACTACTGTTAAGAGAGTTTGTAAATAAGTGGATGTGTGGAGAATCCTTACTATACCAACAGAATCATACAATAAACATATATGAATGGTCGATTACAATAAGTAAATAATACTTGCAATTCTAACTCATCAATGCAAAGACAGGATGACAGCTATTAGGCATTAGACAAATGTGAATAACATGAATATAACATTCAAGTGCAAGTATAGACTAGATAAGAAGATGGGAATCTGAACAAGTAATGGCAAAAGAAGCTTGTATTACTTAATATGAAAATGAGAAGCTTGAGCACAAAGTCTAAAAGAGTCTCCAAAGTCGAACCTCCCTCAGCCTCAAGGACTCGACCCCCACAATGCTTCTCCAATGAGCTTTAAATAATATTTACAAATCAGTTTCAAGATCCTCAAAATATGGATCTGATAACCTCTTCTCCTATCTCAAATTCGAATTCATGAGGTGGCTTGAAAATGCAGAAATTTTTGGAAATATGTTGCTCGGAAATTGACCTATATATCTCAAATAAAAACAGATTTTAGAAAAATGAGAGAGGTTTTTGAATAGAAGTTCATTCTAGTAAAAATCCTCTCTCACTTTCCAAAAATACCTTTCCATCTGATCAAAATATGTCTCCAAAGAAACTAATTAAAACAAGAAAAACCAGATTTCCAAATCTAGTCATATTCCTAAATTTTAGGATGTGATTCCTAGAAGGTTTCCAATGATGAAATGAAGTGCCACCTGCACCCATGAATTATATTTGATAATATCTTTGAGTAATAGTCATCATCTGCTCTTGAATAAACTTTTGCCAAGTCGAATTTTGACTTTTTGACCAAAATCTGTGCATTTTTACCCAAAAATAGAAAGGCAACTTAATCGTCTTGCCTTGTCATCTACATCAAAAGCTGAAAAGGGATGATGATATGTATCCCTTTAATTATTATCTATCATTAGAAACCACCCTCAAGGCATCTGGATCAAAAAATAATCGATCTGGGCAAAAAGAAGAACAATCTACAATTTTCTGCGCTTTCGGTGGCTAAGGAGCAAAAAATTCTGGCCTGTTAGCCACTGAAAGCTTTACTTTCGGTGCCTAAGGGCAGCTGAAAAATCCTTCCTAAGCCACCGAAAGATCTATTTTTAAATAGTCTTAAAAATTGCATTTCTTTGAAACTTTCAAACTTCAGATTTGTTCTCCAAGGTTCTTTGTAGCTGCTACAAGGTAGTTTCAGATTTAGACATTATGGTCTAACTTCCGCATGCCCAAGTCAATTATCTTATAGGAATAAATTCACCCAACTATGAGTGTTCTCTTAGACCACCTGTGTATTTATCTACTAGATTTGACCACTTTCATAAGTTTCTGGTTTTATAACATCATTGAAAACCTATTACAGTTGATTCTATACAAAGAATAATAAGCAAGAAACCCTTCGCTGAATGAAAGAAAACTTTGTTGTTCCCTTGGATATCAAACAATGGTTGTACAAGGGATTTCCAAAGCTTAATAACACTCAGAATATCTCGTGAAACCATTTTAAAATCCTTCATACTTGAAAATGATGATAAAATAACATCAAAACTGCCACATTTCTGAAAACGCTGCCTTACATTGCGGGGGAATTTTGACTACTTTCCCAAGCTCTAAATTCAGATCTGAAAGTACCATTGGAAATCTTAGGATGTATAGTTGTCAATCGAATATTTGAGCATGTGAAACGACCTCTCCATGATTGAGAAAATTGAGTTTTCCCAAGGCAGTTTATCGTTTGAAAAACTTGCACTTTCGGTGGCTAAACTAGCCCTAAATTTCGCGTTTAAGCCACCGAAAGCTAGGCTTTCGGTAGATAATGAATAGTTGAAATGTCTGCCTAAACCACCGAAACTTTAGATTCGACTTTTTTGAAATAAAAACAAAACCAAATGTTTTTCAAACTTCATTACATGCATAAAGCTCTCAAAAATGAGCCTTAGAAAATTTAGAAATGAATTTTTTGATGACTTCCTATCACCTAAAATAAACAAATTTGATTGTGTTATTTGAGGAGATAACATCTGGCTCCTTCTAAGGATGAAAGCCTCCCTATGAGGTTTCAAGAACCTTAGCTCCAATGCCTTTCCTATTGGGCTATGGAGTCATTTGGCCTGTGCAACTGATCTTCTGCAAACCTGTAACTTGCCTGTAGCCTTTACCATTGGGCTATGTAGTCATTTGGCCTTTACAACTGTTCCCCTGCAAACCTGTAGCCTGCATGTAGCCCGCCTGTAGCTTTTACAAAAGATATCTAGATCTTGGAAAACTGGATCAAATTTACTTAAAATGGAAAGTCAAAATAGTTCCAAGATAATAGGAAAAGATCATTTGTAATAGGTCAATATCTTATCTAAATGATCTTCATGTCCTTTATAGTCTTCAACAGCTGTAGTAGATCTCCATTGCTTGAGGGAAAATTCGAAATTTCCACCTTGGAAAAACAAGTCATTTTTTACCAAAAATAGACAAGCAAAATGATCTTCTTCATCTCGCTGGTACCTCCAAAATTTAAACAGAACCTTAATAATGATGCCCTCAATTATTATCTAACATTAGAAACCATCTTCGAGGTGTTTGGATCAGAAAAAGTTAGATCTATGAAAAAAGAATACCATTATGCCATTCTATGTGCTTTCAGTGGCTAAAAATCCAGAATTCTAACCCGTCAGCCACCGAAAGTTTTGTTTTGAAACTAATCTTCAAAATGAAAAACACATTTTCTCCCAGCTTTCTGATCTTCAAGGCTGCTCCTTTGGGCTTCTACAGCTTGAGCAAGGTTCTCTGCCTGTAATGTAAATGAGATAATCCAGGCCAAAGTTTGAGATATATGAATGCATATGTTATCCAACAGAATATGTGTGGGCTTGATGTCTCCATGTACATATTTACGAGGACTACATTCATGCATATAAGACAAATTGAATGTAGTTCACTTAGCAATTTTATCCCACATGCCCTTGACAGAGGTGTAATTGAATGACCTTCTCTACCATGCAATACAATTGTTAAGGTTTAATTAGGAATAAAGTAACAGATCTAAAACTTCTCATCAACTACCTATAATAGGTTTTTTCCATTTCTCTATGCTCGTCCCCTGTAGGTTATATTCAGGCAGAAAAACCCAATCCTGTAGCTGCCACAAATGAAATGTTGATCCAATTTTTTCCCCTTGACACCTGCAAATGTTCAACAACAACTTGTTTATCATATTGGTGTATTTATAAGACATGACCCTCCATGTTTGCAAAGCTGGCACCTGTATCATGGATCTGTTGAAGCTGAGACAAGGTTGGTCGAAACCTGTGATTACTCATAGTCTCAAAATACACCACGGTATTTAAATATTTAAGAGATTATAACAATATCTGATGATATACAGATCCAAATACAAGTAAACAATAGAGTCTGGTGAAAATTAGACAGAACAAACATTTGCGTTCATGCTGATAGTATCAATATTTTCCCAAAACTTAAAGATTGTTATCATTGCCCCCACTTGCCAATCTTTTGAATTAAATCATCCCACTCTTTCTTTATTCGTGACCTGGAATCTCCATCTTACTTCAGAGATCTACGATAATCTATAAACATAGAAAAAGCCTAACCATACTCATGTTACCCAGTCATATATCTCCTAATATCGACAGTAGCAGGTCATTAATATTTTTTATGATGTCAAATTTTTATCAGAAAGAGGCAATACAATGACATCTACAGGTAACCAACATTTTCCCAAAGCAGAGGAGGCGCCCTCCTGCTATTCCTTACTTCAGATCTAGCTACTAGCTTCATCATTTCCTGGATTGTTGATTTGTTGAATGTAAGACACCCAAATCCTTACAGCTTGGCACATGGCTTTATTCACAACTGGACTTATAACTAAAAATAATCTCCAACCATGCTTGATGGCGAGCTTATTCAACAATAAATAACTAAAAGAGTCTACTTGCTCAAATGAAGAGCTTATTTATCTACTTTTACTCTAACCATTGTACTGATGATTAATCAAGTAAACTCATGCTTCCAATGAAGCCATATCAGAAATTGATTTACTGAACCTATTCTTTATCTTGACCCAAAAAATAATGGAAGCCATATCATGCAAAAATATAATTTGAAAAGATGATAAAACTGTCCTTCGTCTGAAAAAAATGTTTTGATATTTAGGTTTCTCGTGGATTCCAGAAAATCAGCAAAAGGGTCATGAAAGACACAAAGAAATACCTCTTCATGATACTGTTTCAACTGAAAATTGAAGTGATGTTGGTTGCCTTCAATGTTGAATATGGACTGCTCAACCTCTGTCAGAGAGTCATATAAGATGTACTGTTGTTCTGAACTTTTCAGCACACCATCTTCCTCTTCGTATATGCTACAATCTTCCTGTGTATGCAAATCTGGAAGTTGAGGATTGTCCTTAATATTTGTTGCAGATTCAATACTTTCACCTGCTGATCTGTCAATCTGCTCATCATCTTTCAAGTCTTCAAAGGGGACAATTTGATCTTCCTGACAGCCTAAGACAATAGATGCATTTGGTACAATGTCAACACCATTTATACTATGGCTAATATTGTGAATATCATCAATGTCTCGGTCACAATGAGAGGTATCCTCTATAACAACATACTCTTCATGATTATTTGAATATTTAGTCAATAAATTGAATTCATGACAACATTCAGGAAATATAAAGTCAACTGAAAATATTCCTTTGCAGAACAAATGAAAGGCAGCATGAAAATCTGCCAAAGAGTTGATACTAGAAATAGGAAGAGACTGGTACCAATCATGAGCAATCCCCTCTAATGAAAAACAAAAGAGCCTGATCTGAACATCCTCATGCACAACTTGCAACCGATGAATGCAATCATGAAAGTCCAACAAATGTTCAACTAGTACTTCCCAATCTTCACCTAGAAATCTGGGAAGGTTATTTTCCCATTCATCTCTACTAGGCACTGGACTAGGGAAACCAACAATCTTTGAAAAATCACAGAACGCATACCTCTTAGATAGGATCTTGTTCATTTCATACTAGTGGATTCACCAACAGATTTATGAACAATGGAGTCGCCACTAAATTCGTATTTCATGGAGTCGCCAGATAGATGATTACAACCAAAAAAATGTCTAGACTTTGTCTATCATCAAAGTTGGATCTTGTCATCTCCCAAGGAAGCTGAGTTTCAATCTCCTCTCCCCAACAACGATGCCAATTTGTTATCACTCCAGGAGTCCTTCTAGGTTGTAGCTCGAAAAAGTCTGGTAACTTAACTAATATCTCAATGATTCACTCAAATGGATCAAGTCGGATGACTAAATCAAACCTCACTCACTCAAGACATGCATAAACACATTTAGATTGACAAGGCTTTCAACTACTACTGTTCAGAGAGTTTGTAAATAAGTGGATGTGTGGAGAATCCTTACTATACCAGCAGAATCATACAATAAACATATATGAATGGTCGATTACAATAAGTAAATAATACTTGCAATTCTAACTCATCAATGCAAAGACATGATGACACCTATTAGGCATTAGAAAAATGTGAATAACATGAATATAACATTCAAGTGCAAGTACATACTAGATAAGAAGATGGGAATTTGAACAAGTAATGGCAAAAGAAGCTTGTATTACTTAATATGAAAATGAGAAGCCTGAGCACAAAGTTTGAAAGAGTCTCCAAAGTTGAACCTCCCTCAGCCTCAAGGAATCAACCCCCACAACGCTTCTCCAATGGGATTTAAATAAGCTTTACAAATCAGCTTCAAGATCCTCAAAAGATGGATCTGATAACCTCTTCTCCTATCTCAAATTCGAATTTGTGAGGTGGCTGGAAAATGCAGAAATTTCTAGAAATATGCTGCTCATAAATTGACCTATATCTCTCAAATAAAAACAGATTTTGGAAAATTGAGAGAGGTTTTTGAAGAGGATTTTGTTTTGGTAAAAAGCCTCTCTCACTTTCCAAAAATACCTTTCCATTTGATCAGAATATGTCTCCAAAGAAACTGACTAAAACAAGAAAAACCAGATTTCCAAATCTAGTCATATTCCTAAATTTTAGGATTTGATTCCTAGAAGGTTTCCAATGATGAAATGAAGTGCCACATGCACCCATGAATTATATTTTATAATATCTTTGAGTAATAGTCATCATCTTCTCTTGAATAAACTTTTGGAAGTCGAATTTTGACTTTTTGACCAAAATCTGTGCATTTTTACCCGAAAATAGAAAGGCAACTTAATCGTCTTGCCTTGTCATCTACATCAAAAGCTGAAAAGGGATGATGATATGTATCCATTTAATTATTATCTATCATTAAAAACCACCCTCAAGGCATATGGATAAAAAAATAATTGATCTGGGCAAAAAGAAGAACAATCTGCAATTTTCTGCGCTTTTGGTGGCTAAGGAGCCAAAAATTCTGGCCTGTTAGCCACCGAAAGCTCCGTTTTTAAATAGTCTTAAAAATTTCATTTCTTTGAAACTTTGAAACTTCAGATTTGTTCTCCAAGGTTCTCTGCAGCTGCTGCAAGGTAGTTTCAGATTTAGACATTATGGTCTAACTTCTGCATGCCCAAGTCAATTATCTTATAGGAATAACTTCACCCAACTATGAGTGTTCTCTTAGACCACCTGTGTATTGATCTACTAGATTTGACCACTTTCAGAAGTTTTTGGTTTATAAGATGATTGAAAACTTGTTACAGTTGATTCTATACAAAGAATAATAAGCAAGAAACCCTTCTTTGAATGAAAGAAAACTTTGGTGTTCCTTTGGATATCAAGCAATGGTTGTACAAGGGATTTCCCAAGCTTAATAACACTTAGAAGATCTCTTGAAACCATTTAAAAATCCTTCATACCTGAAAATGATGATAAAATAACATCAAAACCGCCACATTTATGAAAACGTTGCCTTACCTTGCAAGGGACTTTTGACTACTTTCCCGAGCTCTAAATTCAGATCTGAAAGTACCATTGAAAAGCTTAGGATGTCTAGTTGTCAATAGACTATTTGAGCATGTGAAACGGCCTCTCCACGACTGAGAAAATTGAGTTTTCCCAAGGCAGTTTATCGTTTGAAAAACCTACACTTTTGGTGGCTAAACTTGCCCTGAATTTCACGTTTAAGCCACCGAAAGCTAGGCTTTCGGTAGATAATGAACAGTTGAAATGTCCGCCTAAGCCACCGAAACCTAAGATTCGACTTTTTTGAAATAAAAACAAAACCAAATGTTTTTTAAAATTCATTACATGCATAAAGCTCTAAAAAATGAGCCTTAGAAAATTTAGAAATGAATATTTTGATGACTTCCTATCACCTAAAATAAACAAATTTGACTGTGTTATTTGAGGAGATAACAAGTCCACCCTGGAGAAGGCAATGTGAGAGAATCTTGAGTCTTTATCACTCCTATTCAAATCAACATGACTACTAGGAGAAAGACTACACCTGGTCCATTCACCACTATCCAAATTAGCATGGCCTCGTGAGTGAATGTATCATTCTCCCTTGGTCAAATCAACATGAACAATCTGGGAGAATGTCTGCCTGATGCTGCTAATTAGAGAAACATCAACATCCTAGGCCATTCACCACTAGACAAATCAACATGGCCCCATGAGTGAATGTATCATCCTCCCTTGGTCAAAACAACATGACCAATTTGGGAGAATGTCTTCCTGATGTTGAAATATTAACACTCCCTCTCGGCGAGGGAGACATTCTGCATCACACCAAGCTTGTCTCTGAAGTATACAAACTTTTCCCTAGACAGAGGCTTGGTGAGAATGTCTACAATCTGCTCATATGTGCATATGTATTGGAGCTTTACTGCTCCCTTCTGTACCATGTCTCAGATGAAGTGATATTTCATCTCAATGTGCTTTGACTTGTCATGAAATAATGGATTGTTTGAAATATTGAAACGACTTTGATTATCACAATGTATCAAGGTCGTCTCTAGCTCTTGATCAAATAGTCTTGCAAGAACCTTTCAAAGCCATACTTCTTCATGACTTGTAACACTAGTTGCGATATACTCTGCTTCTGTTATACTCAATGCTATATAAGTATGCTTCCTACTACTCCAGGATATCATAGCTAATCCTAAGTTAAAGCAACACCCTAAGGTGCTCTTTCTTTCCACTGCACTCCCTACCTAGTCAGAATCAGTATATCCCTACAACCTCACTTCACCACCTGAGACAAATGTCAGACCATATCCAACTATACCACACATGTACCTCAACACATGATTTGTTGCAACCCAATGGAATCGCCTCGACTCAACCATAAGCTAGCTCAGGGTGCTCACTGTAAAGAAAATATCTGGCCTAGTGTTGACCATGTACATTAAGGATCCAATCAACTACATGTACATTGTGGGATCCACCAAATCTGAATCTGGAGTGGAATCACTCAACTTCTTCATATTTTTCATAATAGGTGTAGCCATGGACTTACAGTCCATCATACCGAATCTTCTCATGATCTCAACTGTGTACTTTCCTTGTTCAAGGAATATCTCACCTGGTTTCTTTCACACCTCCAATCCCAAGAAATAATGCATCAAGCCAAGATCTTTCATTTCAAACTATGAGAAAATGAATCTCTCTAGCCCCATAAGGAACAAATCATCAACATACATCACCAAGATCAATGGATCACCATCAAAAACCTTGTAGTAAAGGTCGAGATCTGCATCACTCTTGGTGAATTCCAAACTCATCAAGTATCCATCAATTCCAGAGTACCATGCCCTAGTTTCCTGCTTGAGTCCATACAAAGCCTTCTTTAATCTGCAAACATGAGACTCCTTCCCATGTATCACAAAGCCCTGAGGTTTCTCTATATACACTTCCTCCTCAATCACACCGTTGAGGAACGTGGTCTTTACATCCATCTGATGTAATCTCCAACCCATGATTGATGCAAGAGAAATAATAGTCTTGATGGAAGTGTACTTGGCGACCGGAGAAAAAGTCTCCTCATAGTCCACTCCCTCTTTCTAAGAGAATCCTCTCACCATAAACCTTGCCTTGTACTTCTCGATGCTTCCATCTGTTACATGCTTGATCTTATAGATCCAATTGGAAGTCACCATTGACTTCCCCTCTTGTCTCTGAACTATCTCCCACACATCATTCTTCATGATGGACTGATACTCTTCCATCATGGCATCCTTCCAAACATATTGGTTTGTTGCCTCCTCATAACCGGAAGGTTTAGAATCAATGAAACGACTCATCAATGCCATATAAATGAGAACATATGATGTCATTTTCTGTCCCTAAAAGTACCACTGGTAGCTGCATGTCTCTTTACATCCTGAAAAGTGTCACAAAGCCATGCTGGACTCTTCCTGGTCACTGCAACATCATTTTGTAAAGGGTTGTAAGGAATTGTCAACTCCCTCTTGATCCCTGCTTTCTTGCAAAAATCATTGAAGTCAATGGAAGTGTACTCTCCTCCATTATATGTCCTTAAAAACCTTGGTCTTCTTCCCCTTCCATTTCTCTTCATGAGCCTTGAACTCTTGGAACCATTGTTCTTAATATTGTCAAAGCCCTGTAATGTAGGTGAGCAAATCATCGATACCATAATTCACATAAATTGATACTTTCATGTACCAATTCCTGGGCTAGACGTCCTGATAATCTGTACAGTCCCCCCTCTCGAACACCAATCACTCTTTCTGAGTCTATGCTCGATCCCTTAGGCCATATAAGGACCCAACCATCCACAAATTCAATTTTGTAACCTTTATCCTCCAATGCTGAGATATAGAGTAGATTCTTCCTTAATCAACAATACTATTTTCTAAGGTCTACTCCTTAGACCTGTTGTCTCTTCCCTTGCTATTGCCCACCTGTGAGCTATCAAGGGAACTATTCCAGCCTTCTAGACTGCTATAAACAACTACAATAATGCCCCAAAGGCCTGTGACCTTACCTCTCCAATGATCTGAGTCCTCTTCCTTAGCTGCTCAACCTATTTTATTATTGCGGCTACCATAAATAGGGTTGTAGTTGAGTGTAGGATTGCTCCTTAAGCTTGCGGCTTCCCTCCTCTAGAAGCCAACCCTTCTCTTAGGCTTAGACCTCCTCTCCTACACTCCACAATTGTTCCTCAAGGTGTAAGACAGGCATGCGATCTTACTGGCATGCTCCATCAACGTCCCTACCTAAACAAGGAAGAAATCACAGAAATATGAGGCTTAATGGCCTCTCTTCATGGATGGAAAATGTCATCTCGGACCTCGTATTCCTCCACGGTAACTTGCCCAGAATAAGAGCCAAAACAAAATACAAGAACAACAATTTTATAGTGTTGTTGTTGATGATTGCAACATCGTGTGACATTCTCCAGGATACGTTCTCCTCTGGACTGAGTTGAGTCGACCTGTGAGAGACCATGTGATGGGTGTATCATTATCCTCTGTGAGAGTTGAATCGATGTGTGGTATCCTACCTTTGTACTCCTGTGGACTCAGTTGATTCAGGCTTGAGATGGTACTCTAGATGATTCTCCTGTGGACTCAGTTGAGATAGAGATCTGTTGAGTACAACGTCCCTGTGGATGAGCACAGGTGGACGTATCCCTAGTGGTTGAACACTAGTGGATGTGTGGATCCCTTGTTGTTGGCCCTTGACCAAGTTTTGAGGAACACTTGGTCATATTTGACCATTTTTGGACTTCGACAGCCTGTCAAATATGGAGCGCTAGGTGAAGCAGAGATCATGGGATCTCGGCCCACTTTTGGCGCCCTTTTAGGGTTTTGGATTAATGTAATGGGAAAAGGATGTTAGCCCATGGGTTTAATCATGTTTTAGGCCTATTTTGTAAAGTATAAATAAGTATCTAAGCAATGTAAGTGGGGGTGAGCAGATAATCTAAGTGCTAGTAAAGGCTTTGTGTATTATGTGACCGACTTGTAGAGCTGAGTGCAAGTGTTGTAAGTGCTGAGTGCATGGATTGTAAGAAGGCTATGTGCTAGATCTACTCGGGGAAGGAGGATCTGGTGAGGTGCACGCAGATCTCCTGTCCTATGTGGAGTACAAGTGTGAGCTCTGTGTTGTAACCCGATTGACCAAAGCTAATAAAGAAGAAGAAGACTTTGTGGACATAGCCCCAGGGTGGGGGTGAACCACGGTAACTCTGTGTGTTTTGCTCGGTGCTTCAACCTAATGTGTTGGTTTCTTTCCATGTGTTATGATTTGATATGATTATGCTATGTGCTTTGCTATGATACTCTTAGATAGATCCACTTTGCTTTGTGATTCTTATATGTATGGGTGTAGATATGACATATATGAAAGTGTTGAATGCTAAACCTATTTTGTGGTTGCTAAGTGCTAACTTAACCTAGATCTAAGTGAATGTTGCGGTGCTATGTGCCATCTGCGGAGTGCCTTGAGGGTTAAATACTGATGAATGATCTCTGCTAAAGTACTTGCTAAGAGTAAGAATCACAGATCTGTGTCCCAACTAAGGTTGTAGACACCTGAGTCTTTCAACCACCCCTGCCTCTACCTCGGGTGAGACTTCATCTGCTTCGCAAGTGTTGTCGAAAGGTCCGGTAGTTAGGGTTTTGTTGGTGCGTTGTTGAAGCGTTGAACCCTGGGTCTGCCCCTGTGCCAACACTTGCTATATTGTCTAAGTGTAAGATTTACTTGTAACCCTAATTGTGATGTAAAGGGTACAAGTCGGCCCCACCATATGTGAAAGATAATTAATGTTTATTGTAATACATAATTATATTTCTGATTTATTGAGGTTGGCCCTATTGTTCCAATAGACACACCTATTTCTATGTTTGGTCTTGTACAAATAGAGGTGATTTCCCCATTCAGGAAACACACTCTCACACTTGTCACTTGGAAATTTTAGCAACACTTGTAAGGATGAAGTGCACACCTCTCTTGGGTGCTAGTTTCAAGGTTGTAGAAGCACCCTCTTGTGTGCATATAGGGTTTATGGTTAGGGGATCTTCTCTTGAGAATATAGCAAAGGAAATACTCGATTTTTCTCCCTTGTTTGAGAAGGGTTTTCCCAAGATATTTCTTGTGTTCTTGTGCATGGTAATTCTTCTTGTGATATTGGTAATTTCAACACTTGTGTATGGTGTTGTTGCATTTGTTTATGGTTTAAGTATATGCTAAATGAAATAAACCTCATGCTTGAGCCTAGCATAGTGAAAATCAAAATGGTATCAGAGCATAGGTCTTGAAAGATCCATTGCACAAGCTTCCAAATCCAACCGTCCTTTTTTATGCAATCTGTACGACCCTCTAGGGTTTTTGAAGAAAAAGTACGACCCTCTATTTTCTGGTTGTTTCAGCACCCTACACTGAAATGTTGGGGATAAATTTAGTATAGGAGTGTACAACCTCCTTTAGCGCATCTCCAGAGACTCTCATGGTGAAATTCTGAGAATTTTTTTATTTTTGGCCCTAGGGTTTCTAGGGTTCCACAATTTTCTGCAGAAATTTCGGTTCTAGGGTATCTACAGCTCACCAGTGTTCCTATAACCTTCTAAAGGATTATTGTTGGTAGTCATCAGTCCAAAAAAATCTAAGGTTGCTAGCCTATCCTAGTCATTAGGTTTCCTATCCTAGTTGCTAAGGGTTTGTGGAAGAATCTGCAAGCCATGAGGAATAAAACCTTGGTGGAAGATAGGCTTGATGGATCAAGCAACTTCACTTCCCAGAAGTCAAGACTACAGATCACCCTGGAAGAGGATGACCTATTGAGTGTGATACAAAAGGCTCTACTAGAATCAACTATTGATGAAGAGAAAGAAGAATGGAAGGAAGATGGCGTCAAGGCAAGGAAGATAATCATCTACTCAGTGAGAGATCATCTCATACCTGAAGACAACTTATGAGATATATGAAGCATTGAAGAATATGTTTGAGAGTAACAACACCCTCAGATCTCTTACATTGAAGAGCTAGCTTTGAAATATCAAGATGACAAAAGTTGACACCGATGCTACCTTCTTCATGAATATTTCAGAGATCAAAGATCAGCTAAGTGTCATTGGAGAAACTATATCAGACAAAGAACTTGTCGTGACCACTCTCAATGCTCTTCCAAAAAAATGGGAACCTTTTCTTCAAAGTATCAGTGGTAGAGTATAACTACCTACTTTTGATCGTCTATGGACAGACTGTACCCAGGAGGAAATCAGACTTATAGCTAGAGGAGTGCAAGACTTCCCTCATGATGACAATCATGCTCTTACCTTTCATACAAAGAAAGGAGGAAGAAATAGAAGAAGCTTCAGTCAAGCATTCAAAGGTAAGAATACTTCATCAACTTCAGGTCATGATCATAGAAAATACAAATCAAAGATCTAATGTTTCATATGTGACAAGTATGGACACATTGCGAGAAACTGTCCTACCAAGAAGAAAGAAAGACAACTTGCATCCACTGCTGACATTGATCAAGAACCACCTCAGAGATATGAAGACATGAAAGATGAGGCTTTCTTCTTCTGAGATTTCTCAGGAGGACCAAAAGCAATATTGAGCATGACTATAGACTAAGGTAATTTTTGTACTACATTCCTTATTTGATTGCATCATTACTCTGTAGTTGCTTGCATTTTGATAATGAAGGGTATTATCCCTGGTATGGGAGCCCTCATGACTTGGACCATTATCCCTGGTACGTGAGTCCAAATTTTCTTGGTTGGTTATTATCTTAGTACAAGAGGCCATTTTGGTTATTATCCCTATGGGAGGCCATCTTGGTTATTATCCTAGTACGAGAGGCCAACAAAGTACTGTAGAGATAGTGGAGGACTTGAGAAGACATGGGATGTCTCCAGGTTAGAAAAACAAGAAAAGGTTGATGTACTCCAGGACAGATGATTATCCTTCAAGACTTCAGAGGGAATCACTTGACTCAGATGGAGTCAAACTACTTGAGAAGAAGGAAGAGACAGTGCCTTCTCCCCCTTCAACAGTTAAGAGGGAGACAATCATTGATTCGGTTGATCCTGTAGCTCCAGCTGATGATTCTGAGAGACATTGTAGTAGGCCATAAAAGGCCTGCCTAGGCTCGACAGACTCTGTAGGAGGCAGAGGGACATGCAACTCCTCAAGGCACATTCTGAGAGAGAAAGAGACCACAGAGATTTTCGAGCTATCTTTCAGCGATGAGCCACATCATTGATATCGAGCCTTCTTGTCATGGAGAAGCAACAGACCAACAGGTATGGAAAGATGCCATGACAGAAGAGTCCATCATGAAGAACAATGTGTGGGATATTGTTCCGAGACCAGAAGGGAAGTCTGTAGTGAATTTCAAGTGGATCTAGAAAATCAAGCATGCAACTGATGGAAGTGTTGATAAGTAAAAATAAAGATTTGTAGCGAGAGGATTCTCACAGGTGGAGGGAATTGATTATGAGGAGACATTTGCTCCTGTAGCCTGATATACTTCCATCTGTACTATCATTGCAATAGTAGCATCCATGGGTTGGAAACTACATCAGATGGATGTAAAGAAAACCTTTCTCAATGGTGAGATTGAGGAAGAGGTTTACATCGAGCAACCAGAAGGATTCGTGATACATGAGAAGAAATATCATGTGTGCAGGTTGAAGAAATCCCCGTATGGACTAAAACATGCACCTCATGTTTGGTATGAGAAGATGGATGGATTCTTGATGAGTTTGGGCTTCAACAAGAGTGTTGTTGATCCAAACCTATATTATTACATTGTTGGTGACGAGTGCCTGATCTTGGTCCTATATGTTGATGACTTATTCCTCATCAGTTCAAAAAGACTTATTGTTGAATGCAAGGGAGCATTGACTTCTGAATTAGTGATGAAGGATCTGGGTATGATGCACTAATTCTTGGGACTAGAAGTATGGCAGAGGACTGATGAGATTTTCCTGAGTCAAGGATAATATACAGTGGAGATATTGAAGAATTTCAGTACGACAGACTACAAATCCATGCCTACACTGATGGTGATGCATCTAAATAAAATGAACGAGGCTTCTACTAATTCAAGTGAGATTGATCCACACCTTTACCTACAACTAATTGTATCATTGATGTATCTGGTTAACACCAGACCTGATATATGCTATGCAGTGAAGGTACTCAGTCAGTTCATGAGTCAGACAAGACAAACTCATTTGATAACAACAAAGCATGTGTTGAGATATCTATGAGGCACAGTTGGATATGGCCTGAGATATTCCTCTGGTGTAGACATGAGATTGCAGGCATATGTCGATGCAAATTGGGCAGGGAGTGAAGTGGACAGGAAGAGCACATCTGGTCGTTGTTTTACCTTGGGATCTGCCATGGTTTCCTGGTGTAGTAGGAAACAAAGCTATGTGTATTTGAGTACCACAGAAGCAGAGTACACATCGTTATGTGTGGAAGTTCGCAAAAGAGTGTGGCTTCGCAAGATCCTTATAGATTTATTTGATCATGAGATGGATTCTACCATTATTCATTGTGATAACCATAGTTGTGTGAAGCTCTCGGAGAATCATATGTTTCACGATAAATCAAAACATATTGAGATCAAATACCATTATATCAGAGATGTGGTGCAGAGGAAAGAAATACATGTGCAATACCTTTCTACACATGAGCAGATTGCATCTATCTTCACCAAACCACTTGCCAGAATGAAGTTTGAGTACTTCTGTGAGAGACTTGGCCTGGTGGAGAATGCCTCCCTAGCTGAGAGGGAGTGTTGATGATTGCAACGTCGTGTGACATTCTCTACGATACATTCTCCTCTGGACTGAGTTGATTTGACCTATGAGAGCCCATGTGATGGGTGTATCATTCTCCTCTGTGAGAGTTGAGTCGATGTGTGGTTTCCTGCCTTTGTACTCCTGTGGAGTCAGTTGAGTCAGGCTTGAGATGGTACTCCATATGATTCTCCCGTGGACTCAGTTGAGATAGATATATGTTGAGTACAACATCCTTGTGGCTGAGCATAGGTGGACGTGTCCCTAGTGGATGAGTACTAGTGAACGTGTGGATCCCTTGCTATATTGTCTAAGTGTAAGATTTACTTGTAACCCTAATTGTGATGTAAAGGGTACAAGTTGGCCCCACCATATGTGAAAGATAATTAATGTTTATTGTAATAAATAATTATATTTATGAGTTATTGAGGTCAATCCTATTGTGCCAATAGACACACCTATTGTTGTGTCTGGTCTTGTATAAATAGAGGTGATTTCCCCATTGAGGAAACACACTCTCACACTTGTCACTTGTCAGTTGGAAATTTCAGCAACACTTGTAAGGCTGAAGTGTGCACCTCTCTTGGGCGCTAGTTTCAAGGTTGTAGAAGCACCCTCTTATGTGCATCCAGGGTTTATGGTTGGGGGATCTTCTCTTGAGAATATATCAAAGGATTGTTGGGTTTTTCTCCCTTGTTTGAGAAGGGTTTTCCTAGGATATTTCTTGTGTTCTTGTGCACGGTAATTCTTCTTGTGATCTTGGAAATTGCAACACTTGTGTATGGTGTTGTTGCATTTGTTTATGGTTCAAGTATATGCTAAATGAAATAAACCTCATGCTTGAGCCTAACATAGTGAAAATTCAATAGTTGTGACTAATCAATCCTCCACGGTAACCTTCCCAAAACAAGAATAAGAACAAGAGAAAATACAACACACTTCTAGTGTTGTAACCAACAATAGATCTGTGACTGTGTAGTGAAAAATTTCAACAAAGCTCTAATACCATGTTGAGTTTTCAATTTCTAGATCTGATAATTATTTCCTTATGATTTCAAACAAAATTTTATGCCACTATTATCATAGAATAATTACACATTGAAAATCTCAACCAAAAATAACTGCAGCAAAAACAACAAAATCATAGAAAGATAGCCATGCATAGTAGACACAAGATTTTAACCTGGGAAACCCAACCTTGGGAGAAAACCCAACAACTTTTCTTAAGAATAAATCAATGCAAGTTGATAACCATTTACGTGAAGAAACCCAACACAAGATAATTGTGCCCTCGTATGAGGAATATCCCTCAAGGATAGCTCACCACAAAAGAACTACTAAGATACAAAAAACAATGCACCTCGAAGATAGCCCAGTTGGCAACTGTGCACTACAACTGGAAACTGGGAACTACGCACTGCAACAAACAACTGGGGACTACGCATTGCAACTGTCAACTGGGAACTGCACACTGCAACTGGGTATTGCACACTACAACAAAAAACTGGGGATTGCGTACTACAACTGTCAACTGGGAATTGCGCACTGCAACTGGTAACTAGGAACTGCGCACTGCAACTGGCAACTGGATAAAGCACACTTAATGAGAAGAGTTGTGTGATATCAAGTGAAATGATGCAGCCTATATTTATACAATTTGATTCACCTTCAATTTCCTTGTGGGGATGACTTCTTCTTTTGTATTCAATTTCTACTTTAATGCTTTTCGGGGTTTCTTCAATGGTTTGTCTTGTCTTCTTGGCATTTCTTATTCACTAGAAAAGTTGTCCATGAGTCTTGTTGATGTATCATATCCTCACATGCACATCTAATTAATATAGGGCTCTAATGTTGAGTAGATTCATCGAGAATCCCCTCATCACAAGAGGTCTCTTGAGCCTACATCTCTAACATTAGACTAGACATGTAAACAAGTCAAACATGCCCTATAAAAAAATAGATCACTCCACCATGGAGCAAGCAATGTGAGAGAATCTCGAGTCTTTATCACTCCTCGTCAAATCAACATGACTACTATGAGAAAGACTACACCTAGGCCATTCACCACTAGTTAAATCAACATGGCCCCATGAGTGAATGTATCATTCTCCCTTGGTCAAATCATCGTGACCAATCTGGGAGAATGTCTTCCCATTGCTACTAACTGGAGAAACATCAACATCCTGGGCCATTCATCACTAGCTAAATCAACATGGCCCTATGAGTGAATGTATCATCCTCCCTTGGTCAAATCACCATGACCAATCTGGGAGAATGTCTACTTCATGTTGAAACATCTGTTAAATCCCAAAATGAAACCGTCCTTTCAGCCGAGTTTTGGGTGGATATCATAGCTTTCAGTAGTATCTTCGAGTCATTTTTGAGTTTTTACAGCTGAGAAATTTTTTTGGTTTTGATGTGTCTTAGGAAATAATCGATCCATAAAGTCTTCTCTTTCGAAAATGTAATTGTTTACTTTCCACAGCTAACATCTTGTCAAAGGGTTCATTGTGCGCTGTGGAAAGTGATAGCTTTCAACAGCTAAGGACGTTGTTTCATCAGTTCAAAACGCTGTGGAAAGTGACAAGGCGCGAAAAGCTTGACAGACAGTTCGCACGTGGCACGCTGTGGAGAGTACTTAGTTTCGCGCTAAGGAACATTTTTCAAATGATGTGGTACGTTGTTTTGCTTTCCGCGGCTAAAGTGAGTTTCCTATCAAACGGTGCGCTGTAGAAAGTATTCACTTTCCGCAGCTAACAGGGGTTTCCGAAGAGTTCGCGTGTTGGTGAAAGTGGCAAGCGAGCGTGATGGCAGGAATGTTCTCCAAACACCGTAGCTGCATGAAGCACGAATCACGTGCTCATTATCCACGCATGCACGAAATGATGAGGTGATCACCCCCACATCACAACAAGATCCGAGACATGCGCTGGTGGAAGCGAGCAATCATGGTAGTTCAAGCTTGTGTAACAGGATATGACAGAAATTTGAAATCTTTCCAGAACCGACGTGCAACTATCATCACACCCGAAATGGCAAGTTTGCATTCGGCGACGCAGGTACAGATGAGGTTCAGAGGGCCTGACACCATCAAATCAGGTAAGTCGGTATATCACAGGTTGTTTCCAAAGCACACTCAAGGTTTGCATTTCACCCAACACAGAGTCGAAGCCGAGACTGCTTTCAGCAGCACAAAACAAGGGTTCGACCAAAAAGGTTACAGAAACCACATTGGCCGAGTGACAGAGCTGCAAAATGGTGAAAAAACGTGGTGGCCTCTTGTTCAAACGAGAACTCAACAATCTATCTTTTCTGGAATCACATCCCGAGGTTCAAAGATATTTTTCAAACGCAGGTTGCATGGAATTCGTGAACAGGTTGCAAAGTGGGTGTCATCAAGCCACAGCTGAGGCCTTCGCAATGTCATT
>ML797648.1:258128-270660 GCA_009831015.1 Picea engelmannii
ATCCACTTTTAAGTTACCTGCTGATTAATCAATCCTTGAAAGCACTGTCTATTTGTTTATCATATTCATGTTTGAATGCTATAAACTGTATTGAGTTGTCCCATTGATCCACATTCACAAAATACAAAAACATTCATTTCTTAAGTTACCAAGCACCTCTGGTCTGCAACCACAGAGGGTTTCTTGGAGTGATAACAACATCAACACCGTCATCCTTCCCAATAAGTCCAATATTTCTCCCAACACGACATCTACCTCGACTACCATTTTTTATCTCTACTTATTCACCTTCCAACACTGGCATGTTTTCTTTTTTCCTTCCCTTAGTGCATTGTCTCTGCCTTCTCTGTTGATCTCTTTTCCCCATTCTCCCTCTGGTTTTCAAAAACTATCGTCGTTGGGGAGGAAGATCCTGGTGATCTGTCCACCTTAATCCTTGCATGCACCAAGCCATCTTTTGATGGCTCTCCCTTGAATGCTAAGCCTTCCATGTCAAGCACCTATTTTGAAAACCCTACCACCTTTGGATTGACGCTCCTCAATCCACCCTCCATTTGATGAGTTGGGTATTCATTCCATGCATTGAGATTCAATCTCCAAGCCATTGAGATTGCACGAATCCTTCATCTGTATAAAATACGTTCTCCTCCCACTCCCACATCACCATCATAATCAACCTGGTCTAGACCCTTGTTAAAATCCATTATGGTGTGTTATCACACAGTTTGTAGCTAGGATAAAAGGGTATAAGGTAGAGGGCCAAACTAGCATAACAAGAACCTATCCCACCCAATGTCACCACGATGGGAAGGCTCTTTCTCTTTAGGGAGGCTAGGCCCAGGGGAGATGTCCCTTGTGACCTAGGGTTTTGAAGAGGCTTCAAAGGATAATAAGAAAATGACAAGTTTCTCCCTTCACAGATCACCACAAAGCAGATAGTCCGGCTTATAGCCAATAAAGACAACCAAGTAGGATCCATGCCTGAGAAAAAAGAAACAATAAACTTGATATATGAAGGCTTTGGTTAGTACTTCATATACATTAAAGACTATTTGATATTCAATATGAGCAATTTAAAGGTAAATGTTGATGAAGTTAATGTTTACAAAATAACTATGGCAGTAATGTCACTTCATCAATAAATACTCAAATGATACAACGTTCAATATAACAAATCACTTCTTAACTCAATTAATGCCTTCAACTACCATTCAATTACTCAAAAGACAAAACGTTGCTGCAATAAAGATGAAATATTCAACGATGACATCAACAACTTAGGGTTAGTAGGTTAGTCTAGGCTAGGGTTAGTGTAGTCAGGGTTTCAATTTCAAAAGGTTTGAGAGTGTTTAGATCCAATTCTACTTCAACGTTGGAGGTCTTGGGATCAGTGCCTTAGGGTAGAATGGAGTCAATAAGTGAAGGACGCACAGGTTGAAGGAGATGAGATTTCAAAGGACTAGAGGGAAAAGTTTCAAGGTGCTGCTAAGGCAGAGCCTCAAAGACATAACCCTAGGGGAGAGAGGCTCACTCCGGTGTTGCAAAAGCAAGGCCTTGTTGAAGCACAAAAATCAAGACAAGAAAGCTTAATGAGGGAGAGTGTTGCTACAACAAGGTTCTTTCATCAAACCCTAAAGGAAAAATGGCCCTAAGTGTAGATAACCTAGGCCTGGGATGTCTTCCTCCTCTTGAATTCTAAAAGGTACGGCTAGCACAAGGGAAAGAGAAACAAGGAGTGTAGCTACGGCTAGGCTCTCTTCCTCTCTTTCAATGGCTGAAGGTTTCTCTATCAGGGGACATGAGACAAGGATTTATTTGTGTGCTTGTCACCTAGGGTTTTGATTTAGCAAATTTATAACCAATATGCAAGAAATTTAAACTACAACCATTCAATAAGAAGTTTTGCAGAAGAAACACTTACAATTCATGAAGAAATAACCATGCAAACCCTAGTTGTAACACCTTCCTTCAATAGAAACACCATAAATGCCAAAAAATCTCTTCCTTCAACAAGTGTGCATCACTTAGTTCAACCCAAAACCCCAATAGGGCACTAAAAATCAGACCTCACTATGAGTGAGTGAAAATTGATGATTAAAATGAGAGTCAAAACCCTCAATATATAGTGTATCAATGACCTAATTTTACTTTTTAGGTCATAAAAAGGTTGACAAGGCCATAATATCAAAATCATATTGTTTTTACATTAAATGCTAAGTAAAATCCCTAATCAAGCAAAAGGTGAGACATCAAGCCCCTCTGAGGGAGACATTATCCCTCTCTAGGGCCAGTGCAGCATCCAGAAGCCAAACGTTAGCCCTCCTTGGGCTCTCCCAAATTGCCACACGTGCCAACCACCCTGTTCGTCTGCCATGTGCTCATGATGATGTCATAAGCCACATGGTGACATCCTGGGTCGTCTAGAGCCAACGTTCCACTGCAAGTGGGTCAATCCCCCTAGGTCCAGCTCAACCAAAGTGCCCCTGATTGAACGTCCTCTTCATCTCCGGTGCAAAGGCCTTGATCTATCTCCATCCTGTCTCTGCCCCCTGATGGGGTCTCAACATCTATCTGGTGGGCTCTTCATCCCCATGGAGGTCCGAATTAGTCATCTCCCCATGTGTACCAGTCCAAATGGTACCTGTTCGTCGGGCATGGTCCTGCACATTAAAAGCTACGCCCTCCATAGGCTCATCAGTCACAGGGATCATAGAAATGTCAATCACATCTCATCATCAATATTATTAAACATATGCATAAAAGCCCTAATACATCAATCAATAGCTCCAAGACATTACAAAAACCTACAATACAAGATTGGAGAAAAGGCCAAGGCGTCCTATTGGGCTAGTGTCCACAAGGAAAGGAAAGTTTTCAGGAAGATCTCATCCAAGCCATGCAAGTGAGGTGATGTGGCTAGGGGATGTCCAAACATGTGGGTGCAGTGAGGGCTAAGGATGCATAAATGTTACCTATGGGTGCCTTTGTAGAAGGTGAGTTGTACCTGTCATGGATGCATTTTTTCCAAGCCCATTCTTGCCTTTATTCTTTTTCTTTCTTTATTCTTTTATTTGCTTTTCTTCTTCTTTTTCTTTTCATTCAAGAACTAACCAGGGGACACTGCCTTGGCATGGTGACCAGAGCTAACAACGTTACCCACAAGTACTTTCACAGAGATGAGAAGGCTAGCTCATGATGAGACCCCCTTTCCCTTGGCCATGCAACCAAAGGTCACTGCCCTGGCGTGGTAACCAGATGGTGGTAATGTCATACTGTTAGGTACCCATGGACCTAATAGGATGTCTCGTGATGAGACCCCCTATCCTCTGACTAGGTCTTGTTTTGTTATTTTTCGGGTCCCTCTTGTTTCTTGTTGAGAGGCTTTTTACTGCCTTCTCGGGGATCCCTGGGTGAAGCATCTCAAGGTTTTATTTCTAGGCTTTTGTCTTTTACCAGCTGCTTTTACGTTCTGGGCCTTTAGCCCCTTCTTCCCACGAGGTAAGATGCAATCCCCGCAAATAGGTCAACCTAATGCCCGGACAAGGGGAATGGGATAAATGAGCGGGAGATAAGATGAAACAATGGTGCTATGATGGGAGCGGACGATGGCTTTTCAGAAATTCCCCAGTGGCAAACCAAAACCTACGGGCACAGGCTTGCTAGGGCACCCTGTCAATTCCCCTAAGCATGGTCAAGTGGGCAAATGTAAGATCCAAGCAATTGTTAGAGATAAAAGGAATCATATGCATATATTTAAAGGTTTTAATGATCAAAAGTGACACATACCATGATACCTGGACCAATTACCTCATGGAGCAAGAACCTCTTCTGATACAAGACCAAACTGATGGTGATGGATGCTGCTGCTGCTGACAAGATAAAGCTGATGGAAGAAGAAAAGGATGGCCCTCTAGGGCCATGCTCAGGTCAATCCTGCTCTCGGTGCTCCATGTCTAGGACCTGTGGGCCTCGAGACATGATCTCCCAGTTATCCCTAAAAAGCGGGGATAACATGGTGAACACACATCCCTTCTAACCTACGTCATGGATCATCTACTACTCCAACTCACTTGGTCTCGGAGTCTGTGTGCTAACGATATCCTTGACATGACCTGTCGTTGCCATGCAACATATTAGAGCTAAGAATCCATTACTAGGGTTTCACCCCATCGTGCTCATCATTTTTATATCAACTTTATATATATAAAGAAAGTAATTGAAAGAAACATTTAAGTATGAACTAATTCAAACAATGCTAAAGTCTACATAGGTATACATACCCTACCCCCCTCTGGATTTGAACTTGTGACCTCTTAAGAGGAAACACATGTTCTTAACCATTAAACCCACTTAGGATATATATATATATAAACAATTGAAAGTAAATATTTTAATGGTGTGTTGTTTCATATGCATGAGATGTGTAATTCCTTCTATGCTATACACACACACACACACACATAACTAGTTTAAATCCATCTTAACTCCAAATCTATCATGCAAATAGAGAGATTTAAGTCCCTCGAGGTGATTTTTTTTTTACATTGAAAAAACTTAAGAAAATATTTACACTTCCACCAAAAAATCCCAAATTAAAATGAATTTATTCTAGTTATTTTTATTTTGACTTAGTATCTTTTATGGTAGCAATCTATAAACAAAAGAGAAATGATGTCCTTAAAACCACTAAAATGACACATATATAATTCTTAAATTAAAATATATGTTTCTTACCTTTTTTAAAGGTCAAAAATATATTTATTATTAATAATTAAGGGAGTTACATTGAGTTCAACAACATTATTTGAAAATTTGAAATTCACAATACATTAAATAATGAATTAAGTAATTTAAAGTTTGAGTAATTTCAAATTATAATATAAAATGAATAAATTGAAAAATCACTATTAAATTATTTACTAATTATTTTTTAATTTGTTTTTAAAAAAATGTGAGTGGGTTTAATGGTTAAGAACATGTGTTTTTTTTTAAGAAGTCACAAGTTCAAATCTAGAGGAGAGAGTTCAAAATCCCACAAACAAGGAGGTCTCATACACCAATTTAGTATGACTTGACCGTGACCTTAAAAATATATTATTATTATTATTATTAATATCTTAAACAAAGTTATATTAATCTTCATGACTCATTGAGACCAAAAAGTTGTGATAGAAAAAAACAATTTATATCTACAACACCAAAACCAAAATTTTTGAAAATTACAACTTCCATTTTAAAGTTGTTGATATTTCTAAAATCCAAAATTTTTGAAGTTGTTGATTTTCTAAAATCTAAAATTTTCAATAGAAATCTTACTTTAAAAATTTACCAATTATTTATACGTGATGAAACCAAAAAAAACCTAAATTAATTTAACAACTTACATATTGGATTTTTATAAATGGGAATAAAAAACAACTACATACCTACATGGTTGATTTGTAAAGTTATACCTATTGGATTTTTATAAATGAAAATTAAAAAAAAAACTACATACCTACTACATGAATTATTTATACGTGCTGAAACCAAAAAAAACTTAAGTTTATTTAACAACTTATATATTGGATTTTTATTTTAAATATTTTTATAAATGAAAATAAAAAATAACTACATACCTACCTGGTTGGTTTGTAAAAGTTAATATTTAATAACTTACATATTGGATATTTATAAGTGGAAATAAAAAACAACTGCATATGGTTGGTTGGTTTGTAAAATTTAATATATAAGAGGTTTGTAAAATTATACCTAGTTGGTTTGTAAAAGTTAATATTTAATAACTTACATATTGAATATTTATAAGTGGAAATAAAAAATAACTATATACATATGGTTGGTTTGTAAAATTATGATTATATAAAGAGGTGTTTTTAACATTTAATACATAATAAAAAATTAAAAAAATATGATTATATGAAGAGGTGCAATTTTATTTGAGGAAGGTGTATAATTCTTTTTATGTTTAAAGTGGAGTTGATATATTAAAAAAAATAATAAAAAAAAAATATTTTAATGTAGATTATAAATAAAAGATTATAATATTCACTTTAAATAAAAAAAAATTAATGATATGTTATTGAGTATGACGGGGATGTCTAATTCCTTCTTTCTTCAACAATGGAGTTGACATGTGAGGCTTACTTACACATACATATTAAGAACCAATTAAATCTATCTTAAATTTTAACTCACAATTTTTCTAGATTGAAAAAACTTAAGAAAAAATTACATCTTGAGAAATTTGATGTTAAGATAGATCTACCCTAATGTATTGAAAATCTCACTTTCAAAACTTACTTAGACCTTTATTAATGGGTCATTACCAAAATTTGGTTATAAATTTTTTTCTTGAAATTATAATCTTTGAGGTGTTGAAATCATTGTTTTTATGCAAAAATGGATTTCAACACCCTCAATTACCTATATTACCACATAAGTTTACAATATCATTAGTTTATACATACAATTCCATTAATACAAAATGATAATTATCAAATTTTAAGAAAAATGTGAATTTTCATTGGAGAGGTACCATAAACTAAAGAAAAAAAATAAGAAAAAACAAATAAGATAGAATATTATTTTTCACACATAAAAATAATATATACATTATTTATAATATATTACTCTTATAAATATATTTTTTATACAATGGGAAAACCTATTATAACTTTGTGAATCAACACTCGGAACAATTAAAAAATAAATAAGATAGAATATTATTTTTCACACATAAAAATAATATATACATTATTTATAATATATTACTCTTATAAATATATTTTTTATACAATGGGAAAACCTATTATAACTTTGTGAATCAACACTCGGAACAATTATCACTTAATGCCCTCAATTCTTACACCCTCTAAATGAAGTTATGTTCCTAAAATAGATCTTATATGTAGAAAATTATCAACATAAATTAGCCCTCCATGAAACCACCTACTTTGGAAACAAGTTCCATTGTAATGGCAATGTCCTTGCTGAATAGTTGCTCAATAGTTTTAAGGTAACATCACTACCTCAATTCTTGTAAAAGTAGAGTCAATTCAATTTTTTATTCCATATTTTAGCAATGAAAAAATATGTCCAATTTTTATTTTTGTTGTGCACTTTTATGACATTTTAAAGAAAAAATTCAAACTTTTTTCATTTAATCAAGCATTTAGTTTACAACTATGCACCCACATAATAAGAGTTACAAAGAATTATAATTAATAGTTATGAGTTTATAGAGCTAACTATAATGATACATACAATTCACACACACACATATAGACAAGTTCCTTTTAAAGGAACATAGTCAATGGTCAATATTTAGAAAAAATATATTATTTGATCGAGAAAATATGTAAATCATCTTCATGTTTATAGACATTCACATCTTTTATATATATATATATATATATATATATATGGCATAACTGAACAGTATAAACATAACATGAAATTGTTTACTTTTAGGTTTAAAAGAAGGAATGAAAACCAAAACTAGACTTGCATAACCATCTATAAACCCTAAAGCTATATAACTTATGGAATAAAAAGAACATGTACAAAATGAAGATTCTAATTGTTCTTTGTTTGTTTTGAATATATATATATATATATATATATATATATATATATATATAACATGTCAATTATTCTTAAAAACTTGTCATTACTCATTTACACACTTTATGAAATTGAGCCTTGTTCTTCAAATGGATAGACAACAACAACAACAACAATAGTAATAATAATAATAATCTATTTTTAAGGTCATGACCAAGCTAGACATCAAATTGGTGTATGAGACCCCCCTTGTTTGTGGGACAAGGGACTTGACTGGTAAAGTCTATGGAGGTATACATACCCTACCTCGATTTGATTGGTAAAGTCTACCGAGATATACATATACTGGTAAAGTCTACTGAGATATACATACCCTGCCCCCTCTCGATTTGAACTTGTGACTTTTTAGGAGGAAACACATGTACAAAGGAGAATAGTAATATAGACGAAAATAAAATAATAAGAATAAAAACCTTTAGAGTTTGATCTCTTTAACTTTAATAGAATATGACATGGCAAGTTAGCAATGTGCCAAGAAATTTAGAATCCATTAATGGTGTCTTGGAAAACTAATGCCCCTATGTTTAGTAAAACTCTCCTAAATTTGGACAAATGACAACTACAATAAGAATTTGGTAATAACAACTATTATCTGCTTGTTTTGTAGTTTCTTTAATCTAAGTTTTCAAAGTTTCATGCAAATAACAACTGATATTGTAATAACAACAGTGATCTACTTGTTTTGTAGTTGCTTTAATCTAAGTTTTCAAAGTTTCATGCAAATAACAACTGATATTGTAATAACAACAGTTATCTGTTTTGTTTTGTAGTTGCTTTAATCTAAGTTTTCAAAGTTTCATGCAAATAACAACTGATATGGTAATAACAACAGTTATCTACTTGTTTTGTAGTTGCTTTAATCTAAGTTTTCAAAGTTTCATGCAAATAACAACTGATATTGTAATAACAACAATCTAAGTTTTCAAAGTTTCATGCAAATAACAACTGATATTGTAATAACAACAGTTATCTACCGGAATAAATGATTTATAAAACTTCAAAGTTGTTAGTGAATAACATATTTTATTAAAACAATTTAAATGTTATAAAATATTAACCTCAAAGTTTCATGCAAATAACAACTGATATGGTAATAACAACAGTTATCTACTTGTTTTGTAGTTGCTTTAATCTAAGTTTTCAAAGTTTCATGCAAATAACAACTGATATGGTAATAACAACAGTTATCTACCGGAATAAATGATTTATAAAACTTCAAAGTTGTTAGTGAATAACATATTTTATTAAAACAATTTAAATGTTATAAAAGCAATTTAAATGTTATAAAATATTAACCTCAAAGTTTCATGCAAATAACAACTGATATGGTAATAACAACAATTATCTACTTGTTTTGTAGTTGCTTTAATCTAAGTTTTCAAAGTTTCATGCAAATAACAACTGATATGGTAATAACAACAGTTATCTACTTGTTTTGTAGTTGCTTTAATCTAAATTTTCAAAGTTTCATGCAAATAACAACTTGATATGGTAATAACAATAGTTATCTACTTGTTTTGTAGTTGCTTTAATCTAAGTTTTCAAAGTTTCATGCAAATAACAACTGATATGGTAATAACAACAGTTATCTACCGGAATAAATGATTCATAAAACTTCAAAGTTGTTAGTGAATAACATATTTTATTAAAACAATTTAAATATTATAAAAACAATTTAAATGTTATAAAATATTAACCTCAAAGTTTCATGCAAATAACAACTGATATGGTAATAACAACAGTTATCTACTTGTTTTGTAGTTGCTTTAATCTAAGTTTTCAAAGTTTCATGCAAATAACAACTGATATGGTAATAACAACAGTTATCTACCGCAATAAATGATTTATAAAACTTCAAAGTTGTTAGTGAATAACATATTTTATTAAAACAATTTAAATGTTATAAAAGCAATTTAAATGTTATAAAATATTAGCCTGAAAGTTTCATGCAAATAACAACTGATATGGTAATAACAACAGTTATCTACTTGTTTTGTAGTTGCTTTAATCTAAGTTTTCAAAGTTTCATGCAAATAACAACTGATATGGTAATAAAAAACTTCAAAGTTGTTAGTGAATAACATATTTTATTAAAACAATTTAAATGTTATAAAGCAATTTAAATATTATAAAATATTAACCTCAAAGTTTCATGCAAATAACAACTGATATGGTAATAACAACAGTTATCTACTTGTTTTGTAGTTACTTTAATCTAAGTTTTCAAAGTTTCATGCAAATAACAACTAATATGGTAATAACAACAATTATCTACCGGAATAAATGATTTATAAAACTTCAAAAATAACAACAGTTATCTACTTGTTTTGTAGTTGCTTTAATCTAAGTTTTTAAAGTTTCATGCAAATAACAACTAATATGGTAATAACAACAGTTATCTACCGGAATAAATGATTTATAAAACTTCAAAATTGTTAGTGAATAACATATTTTATTAAAACAATTTAAATGTTATAAAATATTAACCTATATATAGAAAGATTTTGTAATAAAAAAACTAACTAATTAACTAATTAGTCCCGAAGGGACTAATTAATGGTCCAACGATGAAACACTATATCCCTTAGCAGGGACTAATAAGAAGCCTCAAAGTTTCATGCAAATAACAACTGATATGGTAATAACAACAGTTATCTACTTGTTTTGTAGTTGCTTTAATCTAACTACCGGAATAAATGATTCATAAAACTTCAAAGTTGTTAGTGAATAACATATTTTATTAAAACAATTTAAATATTGTAAAAACAATTTAAATGTTATAAAATATTAACCTCAAAGTTTCATGCAAATAACAATTGATATGGTAATAACAACACTTATCTATTTGTTTTGTAGTTGCTTTAATCTAAGTTTTCAAAATTTCATACAAATAATTGATATGGTAATAACAGCAGTTATCTACCGAAATTGATATGGTAATAACAACAGTTATCTACCGGAATAAATGATTTATAAAACTTCAAAGTTGTTAGTGAATAGCATATTTTATTAAAACAATTTAAATGTTATAAAATATTAACCTATATATATAGAAGGTCCCTTAGCAGGGACTAATTAATGGTCCAACGATGAAACGCTAGATCCTTTCGCAGGGACTAATAAGAAGCCTCTTGGAGTGGATGTGGGGTATTATTAATTGCGAATTTAATGCTATAGTCCTTCTCAGGTACTAATATGAAGCCTCGTCGAGTGGATGTGGGATATTATTAATTCCGGCGAACGCCAAAGCATCGTGTTATATTACAAAAATCGCTGAAAATAACTAAAAAGGCGTTTGCTGATTTGCACCCCAACCCCATAAATCCAAAATCTATAAATTCCGGAAGATATGAAGTGAACAAGAATTGATCTTTTTCAGCAAAGCATCACAGCAAATGAGGTATGCTATCTGTTTTCCTATTTTCCTGGCTTATATTTGATTAAGTGAATATTATTGCAGGGAGGTGATTCTTAATTGATTTGATTTTTATCCAGATGAAAATGGATTCTTCCTTGTATTTAGAAAGTAATTTATTACGGATCTTTTAGGTAGGCTTGATAGTTTTTTCACAGATTTTGGTTTCGGCGTTTGACCAACTCTATCCATGGATCTGTGGCTTTCGATGCTTTCTTGTGCAGCGGAAGCATAAAGATAAAAAGCTTACTTTGCATATATCAACAGTTTTTGTCTAGATGTCTGATAAAATTTTCGGCTCCGTTAATGGGTAGTTGTTTTTCTGGTAAATTGCAGGGTACCAAATAAGTTGAAGGAGGAGGTTTGAATAAATCTGATAGGTGTTAATGCGTTCTGATGTACGTATTTTGTCAAACAGTTTTCGTGCTTCTGTGGGCATCCATGGTTTTGGCATAGTTTGTGTCCTTTTGAAGCCGGTATTTTGACAGGGAACTGTGTTTTTCGTCAGCCGGTATTTTGACAGGAAACTGTTTTTTTCGTCGGTGGTTATTTTTGTGAGCATTGATAATTTTGTGTGATTCTGTGGGTGCCAATGAGGATTGTTCTATTCAGGCAAAATTGCTTTGTTGAGGGATTTAGTAATTTTCTGGCTTAGATATTCTTTTCATACACTTTGGCTGGATTCCCCTGGGTCACACTCCAGCACAATTGCCTTGAGAAAGAATCTAGTATTTTTTTGGTTCACGCATTTTTCAAGGGCTTGGTGTGTATTCCTGGGGTTTTGAAGTAAAGAGAGACAATGGAGTACGAAGTAGATACAAGCGGTGCAGCGGAGCTTGGGATGGGAATGGGGGGAGGAGCAGTTGAAGGAGATATGTATTGGGTTGCTGGAGGGAATGAACAGGAGATGTGGGCTACAGAAGAAGATTATGATCAGGCATCATCCCAGGGTTATAGACAGTCAGATGGAGGTTGGAGTGGAGGGGATTACAGGGCTGGGGGACTTGAGGGAAGGCAGAGCCGGTCTGGCAGCGAACCCCCACATAAGAAATCCAAGAACGGCCATGGTGATCTTCAAGGGAATGGTTCTAGGGGTCGCAGCGGTTATCAAGGGGAATTGGTCCAGGGAACAAGCTCTGGGACTCCGCCCCCTTCCAATGGTACCGTAAATGAAGTGACCTCGTCTGGAGGAGGCAAGAGCAAGGGCACTGGCCGGATTTTTTTCAAGACCAAGCTTTGTTGCAAGTTTAGGGCAGGTACTTGCCCATACAGCTCAAATTGCAATTTTGCTCATGGGATGGAGGAGCTCAGAAAGCCCCCACCAAACTGGCAAGAAATTGTCGCTGCACAGGAAGAGGATCGAGCTCAGCGCGCAGAGCGCAGGGGGGAGAATCAGATTCCTTGTGTGAGTTCTTCTGGTGCCGGGAATGATTCACAGAGGTTTCATAAGACAAGGCACTGTAAGAAATTTTATACTGATGAAGGTTGCCCTTA
>ML797649.1:8013-21196 GCA_009831015.1 Picea engelmannii
CCGGTAGGCCACGGGTCCCACTCGCTTGAGAATTTTATAAGGACCAAAAAATTTAGGAGCAATTTTTTGACAATGTTCAACTTTGAGTGAAGTCTTATTATAAGGTTGCATATGAAGAAATACCTAGCCCCCTTCAACAAATTGACATCCAGAATGACCTTGATCTTCTTGTTGCTTCATGCGATTCTGAGCCATGACCAAATTGTCTTTGAGGGTACGGAGAATGCCTGTACATATTGTAATATTGTTTTCAACCTCCTGAACCTTGGAGACATGGGGCATGTAGGAGAGAACTGACAATGAATTTTTTCCATACACCGCTTCAAAAGGAGTCATGCAAGTAGCAGTATGGTAAGATGTGTCGTACCATCATTCAACAAGGGTTAACCATTGAGCCCATTGATTTTATCCATCAGATGAAAAACACCACAAATATGTTTCCAAACACTTGTTGACAACTTCATTCTGGCCATGATTCTGGGGATGATAAGTGGGGCTGAGATGCAATTGGTTTCCCTGGAGCCTGAACAATTGTTGCCAAAAATTTCTAGTGAAAGTTGGATCTTGATCAAAGATAATAGAATGAGGCATGCCATGAAGTTTGAATATATTATCCATAAAAAATTGAGTCGTTGTGGATGTTGTGAACATGTGTTGAAGAGCATATAAATGATCATATTTGGAAACATGATCTACTACCACCATGGTGACTGACTTATTTCTTGATTTAGGTAAGCCAACAATGAAATCCATAGAAATATCCCCCCAAATAGCAGGGGGAATCATAAGTGGTTGGAGTGTTCCTGGAGATTTGACTATTTCTCCCTTATTATTTTGACAAGTATCACATTCACCCACAAAGGTGTGACCATCCTGTTTCATACAATCCCAGAAAAAATAACATTTGACCCATTCATAGGTTTTGGTAAACCTTGAATTCCCAGTTGTGGGTGAAGCATGAAGTTCCGAAAGCATTGTGGATTTAAGTTGTGATTGTTTGCTTAAATACATACGTCCTTTGTAGCAAATTTCTTCATTATTCCAAGAGCACCTAGGAGAATCTTGACAATGGTGTTGTAGTTGTTGGATCAAGTGAGAAAGTTTGGGGAATTGCAACCATTCTTGGTGAACAACTTGGAGCCAATTTGGTACAATGAAGGAGAGGGAAAAGAGGGACCCTTCTTCTTCATATTTCCTAGAAAGAGTGTCAACAACCACATTTTCTTTTCCCTTCTTGTAAATGATCTCACAATCATATACAAATATCTTGGTCACCCATTTTTGTTGCTCCAGGGATGAAATTCATTGTTCTAGAAAATACTTGAGGCTCTGATGATCAGTTTTAATTTGGAAGTTTTTCCCCAATAAATAAGGATGCCATAGATCCACAACATGCAGAATATCCGACATTTCCTTTTCATAGATTGATTGGCATAAATGTCTCTCCGAAAGTTGTTTTCTATTGAAAGCCAAAGGCCTACCATTTTGCATGGGGACTGCCCCAATTCCTTTCCTTGAAGCATCACATTCCAAGAAAAAAGTCTTTGTGAAGGCAGAAAGTT
This sequence comes from Picea engelmannii, assembly GCA_009831015.1. NCBI lineage: Eukaryota > Viridiplantae > Streptophyta > Pinopsida > Pinales > Pinaceae > Picea > Picea engelmannii. The sequence goes on from ML797649.1 coordinate 9,576, forward strand.
CTAGGGTAGGAGTCATGCACGTAGCCTCTTTCAATGCGTGGAAGGATTGATCAACTACTAGAGTCCAAGTAAAATCATTTTTTTTAAGGAGAACAGTGAGAGGTGCTGCAATTTTTCCATAATTTTGAACAAACTTATGATAATATCCCTTTAAACCTAGAAGACCATGCAAGCTCTTAATATTTTTAGGGCAAGGCCAATCCTTCATAGATTCAATTTTCTTAAGATCAAACTGTATGCCATCCTTGTTGAAAATATGACCCAGGTACTCCACTTCTGAGGATCCAAAGGAACATTTAGACTGTTTGAGGAAAAGTTTGTGATGAGAGAGTAGAAGGAGAACTTGATCCACATGGGTGAGATTTGTTTTCCAAGTTTTACTATAGATTAGAATATCATCAAATAAAAATAAGACAAAATGATGGAGGAAAGGATGAAAGACATAATTCACGAGACTTTGGAAAGTGGAGGGATCATTACATAGGAAAAAGGGCATGACCAAGAAATCATAGTGACCATCATGAGTTGTAAAGGTATTCTTGAGAATGTCTTCCTCTTTTATACATATTTGGTGGTAGCATAATGGAGATCAAGTTTAGTAAAGTACTAAGAACCACTCAATTCATCCAACAGGTAATCAATGATAGGAATGGGAAATTTTTCTTTGATGGTGAGTTTGTTGAGGGTGMAAAAGTCGAGACACATGCACCRAGTTMCTTCTTTCTTGAGTACCATGACCAYRTGAGAGAAATARGGGTTGGTACTAGGATAGATAACACCTGCTTCGAGAAATTCTTGAACAATTTTCTCAATTTCATTCTTCTAGGMAAAGGGATGATGATAAGGGCGAACATTAGGAGGGAKGTTGTCTAGGAATAGAGGAATGKAATGATMATGAACACCACGGGAAGGGGGAAGTCCATGGGGAGTGGTAAAAATAGCTTGGTGTTGGGAGGGGATAGCTTGGAGGTGAAGATGCATARAGGGTTTCTCAACTACTTGAATGGAATGGAGTTGGGAAATAATTCYCGAATGACCYTTTTTTAGGATCTTTTCTAWTTGATGGGAACTGGTGATCTCATGGGATCCTATTGCGAYGCCTTGGAAATGATGTTGTTGTCCCTCATGTTGGAATTACATGGTTAATCCTTAAAATCCATKATAATGGGGCCAAGAAAGTGTAACCATTCARTACTTATCATAATTTCACAACTGCCCATGTCAATARCAAACATATGAGATTTTAAGTGGTATTGACCAATTTGTAGGCACACATTTTCACAATGCCCAACACATTTCATGGAACCACCATTGGCAATCATGAWTTAAAAAATGTTAATGACATAGATATAACAATTGATTTCCTGGGAAATGTGATGGTAAATAAATTTATGGGTGTTGCCACTGTCAACAAGGATGATGTATTTACTATGCTTAATGTAGCCAATTATCTTGAGGGTTTGGGGAGTAGAGAAGCTGGTGAGGGTGTGCAACGAAATCAACAATTCAACTTCTAGTAGATCAGTAGGCAGAATAAGGTCATCTATTGGGGTTAGCTCTACCAAAGGGGAGACTTTATCCTCCTCGTCAACAACATCCTCATAAATGGCCACAAAAATCTTATGTTCCTTACATTTGTTCTTAGGAAATATTTGTCATCACAATTATAGCAAAGACCCTTGAGTTGGAATTTATCCATTTATTCCTGAATAAATTTTTGGATCTTGAGAGGGGTGAAAGGAGGGGCAATATTGGTAGGTCAAGGATGAGGAAGAAAATAGGGTTTTCGGTTCTAGGAAATTCAACCTGTTGTGCTTATTTGGAACGTTTAGTAGCTTCCAACCAAATCTGGGGGTGAACCATAAATACTTGGGATCAAATTTCATCCTTTAGGACACTGATAAAGCATTCCCTGAAGAAGGCATCTATCATGCCCTCCATTTTGAAAGCCAAGCTATCAAAGGTAGTTATAAATTCTTCCACTATGCTAGAATGTTTCAACTTGGTCAAATGACCTAAATAGTGGGTTTCAATGTCAAATCATTCATAGAGCTCTGCAACAAACCAAGGCCAAGCAACATACCCCTGGTGTGCATTTTTGTGCCATTGCCACTGTTTCCAACATTCATGATCCAGATAGAGAACATCATAATGAAGTTTTTCCATCTCATCAGTAATTCCATGAAAAGAAAAATAAAGCTCCGTTTGAGGGACCCAACCCGTGGGGTCTGAGACATTAAATATATTGACCTCAACTCTGGGAAGACATGGGTCACAATGAAAGGAGTTGGATTGCAAGGCCATAGTATGGGAGGAGTCAACACCATCTAAGTATGACGATTTTTCATAGAAGAGAGGGCTTGGGGATATGTTCAACGATTGGTTGAGAGTGGATTTGATGGTGTCAAATTCGCTTGTGAATTTGGTATCCATGGCTTCAAATTTGTTCTGGACTTGGTCATGGAAGTTTGTAAATATAGAATTGATGGAAGCAATGTCAAAAGTCATGTGTTGGATGTTCTTCTTGTTCTGTTTGATGTTAGATTATAGGTTTTGGTTGTGAGTGTTGGCCCTCGACCAAGTTTTGAGAGAACATTGGTCGTGTTTGACCATTTTTGGGACTTTGACAGGCTGGTCGAAGATGGAGCGCCCAGGTGGAGCTGATATCGTGAAATCTCACTCATTTTGCGGGATTTTTGGGTTATTAGGGTTTATGTAACGGGTATGGGATGTCGGCCCATGGGTTTACCCATGTTTAGGCCTTTTTTTAATGTATAAATAAGTAGCTAGGTGATGAAAGTAGTGTGGATAAGTGTAAGTGTTAGCTATGTGCAAAGACATGTAATTGGCTTAGTGCAAGAGAATGCAAGTTGCTTTGTGCACAAACATTGTATGTAAGGCTTTGTGCTATTGAGGAGTTGACTCTGTGCCTTGACTTGGTTTTGGAGGAAGGTGGATCTAGTGCATTGTGTGCATATCACATGTCCAATGCGAAGTTGAGCTCTATGGCTTTGTGGACAAGAGCAAAAGAATGTAGGAAGCTCAAAGACTAATAAATAAGAAGAAGAGTTGGTGGGCGTAGCCCCACACCGGGGTGAACTACATATATCTTGTGTTGATGTGCTTTGTGCAATGTTGTTCATGTTTTTTATGTATTTATCTATTTAGTGCACCGATCTTGATGTATGATAGATAGATCTATGGATGCTTAGTGCTTATGTATGATGAATGCTAGATTTGAGTTGATGCTATGTGATAAATGATTGGATGTGCTTAATCTTGATTATCATTGCACTGATCTGTAATAAGGGTTTAACCTGCGATGTGAATAATGTTTAAGAACTAATGCATGTTATTGGCTAAGTGCTCTGTTAAGTGTTGTAATCACAGATCTGTGTCCCAGCTCGGTTGTAGACACCTAAGTCCTGCAACCCCCCTGCCTCTATCTTGGGTGAGACTTCATCTGCTTCACAAGTGTTGCCGAAAGGGCCGATAATCAGGGTTTTTTTGGTGCACTGTTGAAGCGTTGAACCCCGGGTTTTCCCCTGTGCCAACCAATGGTTCCTTTGCTGGGGCTGAAACTGTGATTGCTAGGAACTGAAGAAAAGAGAAATCTATGTGTGTAGATCTGTTGCTGTAGTGCGCAATATTCTACTTGACTTGCGAAGCTCTGTGTAAGAAAGAAACCCGATCTGAAGAAAGAGGTAAGATCTCAAAGCTTTGTTCTCTGGTAAAGGTAAGATAAGTGGAAATTTTTTCTTCAAAAGTATGAATCTAGGTATGTTTGATAGATTTTTTCCTAGTCTGAAAACTAGCGCATAGTTAAAATAAAGAGTCGATATAAATAAATTTGATAGAGATAGTGAAAGATATGTTATTCCTATGCATAGAAAGAGTTTTTGGACTAACAAGTGGATGCAGGAACCTAGAAAGAATTTTTGCAGATTGCAGGTCCATCATTGTGATCCTAGTGCACAGTACATGAAAGGTTGGGGATCGTTTAAAAGAAAGATAGGATTGACATTGTGTTACAATTGCAGAAGGCCAAGACATGTTGCTAAGGAATGCCCTGGTATAGGTCCTATTTGTCTTTACTATAAATCTATTTGTCACGTGGTTCAGAATTTCCCAAAGATTATTGCTAAAGTTGAAAAGATGAACATGAGACAAGAAAACTATAAAGAAGGAAAAGAGGCTAAGGATATGTTAGAGAACCATAAAGAATCAAAGACTATGTTATTACAATTGAAAAAACACTGAATGATCATAAAAACTTCATTTTACCAGGGATCTTGAAGGGAAAGCAATGCATAGAAATACGAATAGGAGACTTCGATATAGACTGTGTATTGGATGAAGAAACACATGTGAATATTATGCCAGAAAGAACTTGGGAAATTTTTGGAAAGCCTGCTATGATACCTTCATTGGGAAATATAGGCTTGTTTAAAGGAAAGATGATAACCCTATGTGGAAGAGTTACTAATGTACCTATGATTGCCAATGAAACTTCAACTGAAGAAGAATTTGAAGTCATTAAGTTTGTTGAGAACGATGACCCTTTTGCACTTTTGTTAGGAAAGACTTGGATTGAGAAAGACCAGAACAGAAGGAAAGCAGAGGAGGAAGCTACAACACAGAAAAAGAAAGAATTAAGGGACTTCATAGCCAGAAAAATAGCATGACTAATATAAGAACAAGAGGATAAGTCGAAGCAATAGAGTTCCAGAGAATTAGCTGTCGAAGTTGAAAAAACACAAGAAGGCTTAAAGAACCTATCCATGCATGAAAGAAGTGCATCTACCCTGGAAATAGTAAGAGAAGAGGTAATACCTTTGCACCCTTTGGAAGAACATCAACAATACGAAGTTACTAGGCTAAGAGAAAGTAAGAATAAGAATGGAAAGATGAATCCAGAGACTCAGATCACAGGAAAGAAGGCAAGAAAGCTTAGTAAGAAGAAAGCAAAGTTAGAAAAACTACAGGAAGTTCTAGAGAAGACTTTGCAGAAGGCAGGATTGCAAAACTTGAACCTAGCTAGAATAACAGAACTACGCAGGATGGGACTTCACCATGACGAAGCTATATAACCGTTGGAGGTGTCCCGACCGTTAGAACGACGCTCCAAAACAACTAGAAACATAGTTATTAATAGAAATATCGCCATTGGACCGTTGAGACCACGCCATAATGGATGGATTCACATTGATGGATGTATTCCTACCCGTTGAAGGAATCTGTTATGATGTTGCTTATTTAACCGATCGGACGTTGCACCGGGACCACTTTTTGCAAACTGAGATATCTGCACTAGCAAAGAACTGATTGCCTATCGCGCTGTGCTTTCTAGACCTTACCATTCATTTGATTACCTTGCTTGTCCGTTTGCCTACCCGATTTATTTTATTACAAGTGTGAATGTTGGGCGAACGTAGTGTAGTAGAGAAGTCCGTGGAGAAAATTCTCATGGATCTCATGACTGGGAAAGTCATGTCTATAGGAATACATGCATCATCAAACAACGGATTGCAAGCATCCCCATCGATTGGACAACATTCTGGCCGTGTTGCCGAGAAACAAATCAAACACTGCAATGATCTCACTAACGTGAAGCAGATCCCGTCGATCTTGCCAGACTACATCCTTCCTTTGACTAGCGCGTTTAACCACGATAGTGTCCCGCGTGATTTCGAATACACGTTGATCACTGTGTACCTCCCAAAGGGGATACACAAAGTTGGACCCCAGTTGGGATTGATCCTAGCTCTCAATATCAATGACTTCAACCTCGGAGATCGAAAGAACTATACGATGCTCGTGCCGCATAGGTACCTGATGAAGACGATTGGGAAGAAGCCCAAGATAGTCTCCTAGCTGTGGATTAAGGAGCTCGTGTGCTCCTCGATCTTGAATGTGATGAATATCCCCCACTTCGGATGACATTAGGAGGTTAACGCTTGCGTTAAAATCCTCCTATCGTGCTACCATGGAGGGTATATATGGCTTGATAGGCGTGTCATTGTGGATCCAGTGCTGATCCACCTCATCACAGGACTGAGCATCCATGGATTAGACCCTCACCAGTTCTAGCCATGGAAGGCTGCATATCGTTCCTTGACCCAACATATAAAGGAATCCTTTGGTGATGTAGAGAAGGGGAAGAAAGGATACAAGGTAGCCTACATCCATGATGGTGCAATGCGCCTAGCTTATCAACTCATTGCTGGAAAGATTGTCAGAAAGAATCGCCCAACACAGGTCCCAGGGTTTGTAGTCGACCTCACAGGGAAGTGTGTCGAAGGAATGCAAATGAACAGGGCGATTTACCTCATCAACAAGTTGGAGAAGGACTGCCCTGAAGCCCAGAACCAAGGCTATGAGTATTCATTTCAATTGGTTACTAATTTTAATTCCATTTGTCACTTGGAAGATGTCGGAGGGAGCAACATTTCCTGAATTCGAGCCATCAGAGCCATTGGCTGCAAGGTTCTCCACCTTGTGGTACATGAGTGATATGGAGAAGCAGTGGAAATCGAATGTGGTGTTCCACGCCTACTACTTACAACTGACACATGCCATTGAATCATTCCCCTGAATACCTTGCATCAATACATATTGTTCGTGAAGTTCCGCGCAGACCGACACTTCATCTAAATCACCGCATGAAGGGATGACATCATACAATCTTACTATAAATTGACCGAGGAAGACATGGAAGAGATCACTCAGGAATGACCAACATAATTCCTTGTACCGGTAGAAGATGCAGAACTCTCCGATCCCGACATCATCAGAAGTCCTTTGGTCACCCGAACTGAGTATGATGGACAAAGAAGCACAAAGAAAAAGAAGAAAAATGAGAAGGAGGAAGTACAAAACATAGAAAGTGATGAGAAGGACAACCCATCGGAGGAAACTATGCCTGACTCACTTGCAGGAGGAGGGGGAGACAAAGTGAACCAAGAGGAAGGAGGGGAAGAAGGATACAAGAAATAAAAAGGCGAAGTGACACCGCCAAAGGATACCCTTACAGAGGACGATACATCGAAGAAAAGGAAGGTTTCTCGCAGAAACCCTCAGCCAGAAAGAAGACCTAAGCCAATAAGCCTCAGTCGAAGAATGTGCTCACAGTGGACAATGTAGATCTCATCATCGCAGCCATAAAAGACGCTTTAGAATATCTCCTATAGAGACATGAAGTGAAGCAAGAAACAATGTATGACGGAATAGAGAAGGAGCTCAGAGACAGAAAACAAGCCATCTACTTGAGCCGCACAGTGTCTACTGCACCGTCGTGATCATAAATTACAGAATTGGGGGATGAGCCCACCCAATTACGAAGGCTAGAAGATGCAACCGAGGCTCGACTTCATCGAGTCCAAGAAGAAAAGGAGCGGGCCACAGAGGCCTTGAAGCAGGAAAAGAAGGATGCCTTAGAGAAACTTCGAGTTGCGCAGCAAAATAAATATGAAATTAGAGCGAAGTTAGAAGAGGACAAAGAGAAGATGCATAAGAAAAAGACCAACTACTTGAAGAGTAGATTGTGGTTAAAGTGGCAGTGACTAGAGAACTTCACTCTATGTCTGGCTTAGTGAAAGAGGAAGAAGAGTCAACTGAGATGCAAATGGGGAAGCTGCTGAGGCCATTCAACAGCTGCAAGCAAGAGTAATGGAGCTAGAAATCCAAGCTGTGCCAAGCACTCCACACGAAGTGCATGATCAGAGGGAAGAAGCTGCTAGGAACACACTAGAAAGAATTAGGGCACTCGCCTTAGAGTGTAAGAAATTAAGTGATCGAAGTGCGCAAACCTATGAGCGCCTTGCAGAAGATCTAGAGTTGAGGAAGCTGGAGGCATAGCTCCAGGAGGTGAAGCAACAGGAGTCCACCATACAAGCACAATTGAAGCTTCTTATTGCTGTTGAGAATATGAAGAGGTCGCAGGAGAAATGCACAGTCCAACAGTAGGTTACTGCTATCCAGAGCAAGGTCATGGAAGTGACACAAAGACTCCAGCTGGTGCAGGACGAAGCCTACATGATTTTTGAAGAATTTGAAGGACAAGGCTCACAACTAGAGCAACTAGTTGTGACAGTGGAACACCACCTGGAAGGGCATGTTACTGATAAAGTCATTCAGGAGTTCACTGAGAAGGAGGCTCTAGCGAAGCAGGAAGTCGAGGTAGCTTTAGGACTTCGAAGAAGCCCTGCCCAGATCTGAGTGACTCGGGATGAGTCACAGGTGAGTGTTGGGGGAATGTTGGCCCTCGACCAAGTTTTGAGAGAACACTGATTGTGTTTGACCATTTTTGGGACTTCGACAGGTTGTTCGAAGATGGAGTGCCCAGGCGGAGCTGAGATCGCTGGATCTCACTCTTTTTGCGGGCTTTTTGGGTTATTAGGGTTTATGTAACAAGTATGGGATGTCAGCCCATGGGTTTACCCATGTTTAGGCCTTTTTGTAATGTATAAATAAGTAGTTAGGTGATGAAATTAGTGTGGCTAAGTGTAAGTTTTAGCTATGTGAAAAGACTTGTAATTGGTTTAGTGCAAGAGAATGTAAGTTGTTTTGTGCACATACGTTGTATGTAAGGCTTTGTGCTATTGAGGAGTTGACTCTATGCCTTGACTTGGTTTTGGAGGAAGGTGTATCTAGTGCGCTGTGCACATATCACTTGTCCAGTGCGAAGCTGAGCTCTGTGGCTTTGTGAACAAGAGAAAAAGAATGTAGGAAGCTCAAATACACATGCAACGAGTTCCTTCTTGGGGTGAACCACGTATATCTTGTGTTGATGTGCTTTGTGCAATGTTGTTCATGTATTTATCTGTTTAGTGCGCTGATCTTGATGTATGATATATATATATATATATATATATATATATATATATATATATGGAAGCTTAGTGATTATGTATGATGAATGCTAGATCTAAGTTGATGCTATGTGCTAAATGATTGGATGTTCTTAATCTTGATTATCACTGTGATGATTTTTAATAAGGGTTTAACCTGCGATATGAATAAGGTTTAAGAACTAATGCATGTTATTGGCTAAGCACTCTGTTAAGTGTTATAATCACAGATCTGTGTCCCATATCGATTGTAGACACCTGAGTCCTGCAACCCCCCCTACCTCTACCTCGGGTGAGACTCCATTTTCTTCGCAGGTGTTGCCGAAAGGGCTGGTAGTTAGGGTTTTGTTGGTGCATTGTTGAAGCGTTGAACCCAGGGCCTGGCCCTATGCAAACAGTGAGTGTTGGCCATTTGGAAAGGAGGGATTCCTGGGAGGGAAAGTGGGTCCAATGAAAAAAAAATGATAAGTGATATATAACAGTGCGATGAAGGCGACAACAAGAAGCTAATGGGATAGGTGAAAAACAATAGTGTTGAGAAAGGGGTTGGGTCTAGGAGAAAAAAAGGTTGAAAAATGATAGGTACCATGATGACTACGAAAAAGAGAGGAATCCAATGGGATAGGTACTGAATGAGGATTTCGGGAAAGGGGTTGGGTCCATGAGGAAAAAAAGGATGAAAAATGATAGGTACCACGATGATAAGGTAAAGAGAGGAATCTAATGGGATAGGTCTTGAATAAGGGTGTTGTCCTGAAGAATAATGCAGTGACAAATTGCCCAAATTGTTAACATGAATAATGACCCTCATGAGTTCTAAAGGCAATCTTGGGAATGTATTCCTCTTTCATATGTATTTGGTGGTATTCATAATGGATATCAAGTTTAGTAAAGTACTGAGAACCACTCAATTCATCCAATAGGTCATCAATGACAGGAATGGGAATTTTGTCTTTGATGGTGAGTTTGTTGAGGGTGCGAAAGTCGAGACAAATGTACCGAGTTCCTTCTTTCTTGAGTACCATGAAGACATGAGAATAATAGGTGTTGGTACTAGGATGAATAACACCCACTTAGAGAAATTCTTTAACAATTTTCTCAATTTAATTCTTATGGGAAAATGGATGATGATAAGGGTGAACATTGGGAGGGAGGTTGTATGGGACTAGAGGAATGGAATGGTCATGAACACCATGGGAAGGGGGAAGTCCATGGGGAGTGGTAAAAACAACTTGGTTTTGGGAGAGAATAGCTTGGAGGTCAATATGCACAGAGGGTGTCTCAACTACTTTAATGGAATGGAGTAGAGAAATAATGCATGAATGACCTTTTTTTAGGAGATTTTCCATTTGATGGGAATTACTGATCTCATGGGAGCCTTCTATGATGCCTTATAACTGATATTGTTGTCCCTCATGTTGGAATTACATGGTTAATTCTTTAAAATCCATGATAATAAGGCCAAGAAAGTGTAACCATTCAATAACTAGTACAATTTCACATATTTTCACATATTTTCACATATTTTCACATAGAAAGTGCGCATATTTTCACAACGCCCAACACATTTCATGGAACCGCCATTGACAATCATGATTTAAAAATTGTTGATGACACACATATAGAAATTGATTTCCTAGGTAATGCAACATTGAATAAATTTATGGGTGTTTCCACTGTTAAAAAGGATGATGACTTTAGTATGCTTAATGTATCCAAATATCTTGAGGCTTTTGGGAAAAGAGAAGCCAGTGTGGGTGTGCAGTGAAATCAATAGTTCAACTTCTAATGGAACAACAAGAAGAATAAGGTCATCTTTTGGGGTTATCTATGCCATAGGGGAAATTTTATCATCCTCCTCATCAACATCCTTAGAAATGGCCATAAAAATCTTGCATTCCTTACACTTGTTCATGGGAAAATATTTATCATCACAATTATAAAAAATACCCTTGAGTTTGAATTCATCCATTTCTTCCCGAGTTAATTTTGGGATCTTGAGAGGGGTGGAAGGAGGGGAAATATTGGTAGGTCGAGGGCGAGGAATAAAAGAGGGTTTTTAGTTCTGGGAAAAGTAAACCCGTTGTGCTTCTTTGGCACATTTAGTAGCTTCCAACCAAGTCTAGAGGTGAGACATGAGGACTCGGGCTCATATTTCATACTTTAGGAAATTGATAAAACATTCCCTGAAGAAGGCATATATCATGCCCTTCGTTCTGAAAGCCAAGTTATCAAAGGCAGTTATAAAGTATTCCACTATGCCAAACCGTTTCAACTTGGTCATATGACCTAAATAGTGGGTTTCATTGTTAAAGTGTTCATAGAACTCTGAAACAAATTGGGTCCAAGAAACATACCCCTAGCATGCATTTTTATGCCATTGCCACCATTTCCAACATTCAGGATCCAAATAGAGAACATCATAATGAAGTCTGGCCAACTCATCAATAATTCCATGCAAAGAAAAATAATGCTCCATTTGAGTGACCCGACCCATGGGATTTGAGCCATCAAATCTATTGACCTCAACTCTGGGAAGATAGGGGTCATGATGAAAGGAGTTGGATTGAAATGACATAGTATGGGAGGAGTTACCACCATCTAAGCATGACAACCGTTCATAGCAGAGAGGGCTCAAGGATTGGTTCAAAAATTGGTTGAGAGTGGATTTGAAGGTGTCAAATTCGCCTGTGAATTTGGTATCCATGGCGTCAAATTTGTTCTAGACTTGGTCATGGAAGTTTGTAAATATGGAATTGATGTAAGCAATGT